>PVHT020000531.1:564052-587797 GCA_004024745.2 Catagonus wagneri | reverse complement strand
GTGTGTGTGTGTGTGTGAAGTCAGCAGTTCAGTCATTCTCGAGCTTGCTCATCTCCAAACTAAACAAGCTTGGCCCCTGTCACCTTTCTTGGCAAATCTTAAGGCCCAGATGCAGAGGGAAAGCAAAACAAAACCATTCTATCTCCGACCCAGATCCTGCGCTTTGAACCTGGGTCTGCACGTGGGCTTTAATTACATGTAAATCCAGTAGCTTCCATCATCTGAGCCAGTGAGGGCCCGGTGCTGCTCGTCGCCCCTGCCCCCTCCCCTCTACGGGATTGGCGGCCAGGCTGCTGTGAGTGCCTGGCTGAGGCCTGCATCTCTTCTGTGTCCAGATGCTTTAGTTGGGGACCAGGGCGGTGGCGGGGCGGGGGTGGGGTGGGGTGGGGTGGATAAAAAGGTACATCACGGTGGAGTGGCCCAGGAGCCCTGGCTGCTGAGACTTCCTGGTCCTTCAGGGCTGGGATGGGCCCCAGGAGTTTCTAGAGAGCCATCAGCCTGCTGGGAAGGCCGCCCTCTGACCCCAGAGCAGCCGGCCAGACGGGTTTCTCAGGGACTCTGAATGGAGCGGGTAACCTTACCCTTCAGCCGGCCCTCCCTGGAGACTTCCTGCTGCTTCTGACCTGGGGAGAGGCTGCCTGGTCTGTGTGTCCTGAGCAGAGGCCTCAGATCCCATTCAAACTCCTTCCCCGGTGGTGCCATTCTGGGGGCACCTTTCCTAGGAATTCACCGGGTGTCTCAGGAACCGCTGGGTTAGTGTGTTGCGCTAACCCTATGCCTTTTTTTGCCAGCCGTGGACTAGCAGTCCTTTGAGTCTCCAGCACCCCCATCTTCTTCCAAAGCCCAGCGTTTGTAGTTCAGACTGAGCGTCCAGGACAGGGGAGTCCCATTATAAGCTCACCCCATCACTTCAGCAAATGTGACACATTTTTCTAAAGACATAAAGAGTCATCTGTCCAGGGCCAAGGCCTGGGGTGTCATTCTCATTATACGCAGTGAACTTGGACTAGAGGTGCCTCGCTGCACCCCCTGCCCACCTGCGCTGTCCTGCCTGCTCGCTGCTTGGGCTGCGGGCCCTCGGCTTTGCCGCATGGCCTCTAAGGGGACGTCTTCACTGGGACTTCAACCAGGAAAAGCCCCTTTTCCGGGGCTGGAGGGAAACACTGGGCCCTGCGGACTTTTCTACACTAAGGGAGTCAGTCTCAAAGGTGGTGCCTCTGTTAAGGTTTTCAGAAGTTTTCAGGCCACATGAAAAATGTGCCTTGATTTTAAAGAGCTCCCTGGTAGAGGCGTCTCCACTGTAAGGCTCCTGGGGGTGGGGGCTGGGAGGGGCGGGTCTCAGCCACTGGACCTTAATTGCAGGCACCTCCACCTCTCTCCTGTATCCCCAGGGCCCAGGACTCTGCCTGGCACTTGCGGGCCCTCAACAGGGATTTCCTGACTGCCTTGAACAGTCTAATTAACTCGATGGAGCTGCGAAGTGGGAAGCACTACCGCGCACTTTACACTATATCTGGGAGGAGACAGGGATTCAAAGGGACGAAAATCTCACTTTCTTGGAGTTCCTGGGTGGCTCAGCAGGTTAAGGATCTGGCATTGTCACTGCTGTGGCTGGGGTCTGACCCCTGACCTGGGAAATCCCACATGCCGTGAGCATGGCCGGAAAAAAAAAAAAAACACTTTCTTTCCTCCAAACGTTTATAAAGCCACCAGGAAGACAAGTCAAGTATAAATAAAGACACATCAAATATAAATAAAATATAAAACAGCGTACCCTAACTGTGCTAAAGTTGTGTTCAAAGAAACAAAGGTGCTTTTGCCAAACTTCTGTTTTCTAAACCAGTTTTTCCTAAACTCTATTCTTCAGGATGTCAGTTTCTTAGGGTGTTATCGTAAGAAAAAAAAATGTGATGGTTAGAAGAATTCAGAACTAATTTAAGCAGATTTCTTTAGCATAGGATTTCTTGAAAACTTTATTGAGATAGAGATACATATAATAAAATTTACCCATTTTAAGTGTCCAATTCAATAGCTTTTACAAAATTATTTTAGGGAGTTCCCATCGTGGCTCAGCGGAAATGAATCTGACTAGTAACCATGAGGATACAGGTTCGATCCCTGGCCTTGCTCAGTGGGTTAAGGATCCGGTGTTGCCGTGGGCTGTGGTGTAGGTCACAGACGCGGCTCAGATCTGGCTTTGCGGTGGCTGTGGTGTAGGCCAGCGGCTACAGCTCCGATTTGACCCCTAGCCCGGGAACTTCCATATGCTGCGGGTGCGGCCCTAAAGAGAGAAAAAAAAATTATTTTATTGAAGTATAGTTGATTTACAATGTTGTATTTATTTCTGCTGTATGCAAAAGAATTCATATCTATATATATTCTTTTTCAAATTCTTTTCCATTATGGTCCATCACAGGATATTGAATATAGAATCTAGTTCTCTGGGCTCTACATAGGACCTTATTGTTTGCCCATTCTCTATATAATCGTTTGCATCAGCAATAGCTTTTAGCATATCTACAGGCACACGGCTATCACCATGGTAACCAGAGAACATGCCCCTCATCCCCTAGTGAAACCCTGTGACATCTGCAATCGCTCCCCATTCCCTCCCTCCCACCTGGACACCCACTAATCCACTTCCTCTCCCTGTAGACTGGCCTATTCCTGCCATATAAATGGAATCACACAATACATGGCCCTTTGTCATTGGCTTCCATGTCCTGTTTTCAAGGTTCATCCAGGGTCATCAGTACTTCATAGCTTTTTGTTGAGAAACGATATTGTGTCATCTGGATATGTTATGGGTTTTTTTTTTTTTTTTTTGGCCATGCCCATGGCACGCAAAATCTCCCGAGACAGGGCTTGAACCCCTCCACCACAGCAGTGACAATGCCAGATCCTTACCCGCCAGACCGCCAGGGAACTCCCTGGATAGGTTACGTTTTGTTTATCCCATCATCAGTTGTTGGGCGTCCCCGGAGCACGTCTGTGTGAACAAGTTTTCAGTTTTCCTGGGTGTGTACCTTGAAGTAGAATGACTGGGTCTTTCGGTAATTCTATATTTCATTTTGAGGAACCGCCCAACCGGTCTCCAAAGTAGCTGTGCATATATGTATATACTAGAGTCCCCCTGTGCCCAGGCCACGTATGAGAGTTTCAGTTTCCCCGCATTTTTACCAATGCATGTTATGATCCATTCTTGTTGCTCCAGCGGTCCTAGTGGGTGTGAACTGGGCTCGGGTGTATTTCCTTCAGAACTAACTAACCATGTGGAACATTCTTTTCCTGAGCTCTGAATCCTGGACGTGCTGATCTCTTTGTGACTCTTCCAAGGGGACCCAGAGGGCAGTGGATCCTCATGCCTCAGACCACAAATTCTCCTGCACAGCGCAGCTCCTGGAATACGAGCGAGCCCATACCTCCAAGCCGGGATGCACCTGCCCAAAGCTGTCTGTGCCCGGCCATGTGAGTTTGGGCACCTTTAGGGCACTACTTTTAGGGAGTTCCCGTCGTGCCTCAGTGGTTAATGAATCTGACTAGGAACCACGAGGTTGTGGGTTCAATCCCTGGCATCGCTCAGTGGGTTAACGATCCGGCATTGCCGTGAGCTGTGGTGTAGGCTGCAGACGCGGCTCGGATCCTGCGTTGCTGTGGCTGTGGCGTAGGCCAGCAGCTGTAGCTCCGATTAGACCCCTAGTCTGGGAACCTCCACATGCCGTGGGTGCGGCCCTAAAATGAAAAAAGACAAAAAAAAAAAAAAGAACACTACTTTTACAAATCAAAGTAAACAAATAGTTGCTCTCCACTGTTTTCTATGGAACTTTATCGGGGATAATTTTGGCTGCAACAAAAGGGGGAAGAAGATAAAGATCCATCTCCTTGAGAAACTGTACGAGGTCTGTGGTTTGATGGGGAGAGCTGAGGACATTGCAACCCGCGTGTCCCTTCCCCTGGCCAGCAGTGGCCAGTCCTGCAGGACCGTTCTGATGCTTCTGTCGCCGAAATGTCCCAGGCACAGCTGGAGACACGGTACTGGGCATCTTGGCCATGCCGAGCTGACTGGGGACTCCAGGTCTCACAGAGGCGATGGCTGCATGGGGCCAGGCAGGCACTCCAGTCCCAGCTTGTGGAGTGACAGGTCCTGCCTGAACTGGGCTTAATAAGCCGAATAGCCCAGAGCCCAGAATTTCCCAAGTGGTGGCGAAGCAGTGCCCTCTGCTAGTCCGGCCATTGCTCTGTGTCTTCTCAGGAGCCACCCTAGGAGGGCGGGCCTGTCCTCCCAGGAGCTGGCCATGCCCGCAGCCCATCCCTCCAACAACGTTCGGCCCTCTGATGGCCTCTGCATGTTCTGCGCTTACGGCCTCTGAGTGTCCTCCAGGGCCTTCCTGAAGCCCAGCGTGGTCTCCAGACTCACCAGCTCTCCTTTCCGCGCCGTCCACCCACCTCACGAGCCAGTCATATCTTCTCACCTGAGCCCCATGAGAAGTCCTTTGCCAGAGGCTGAAGTTTTCTCCTCAATAGAATTTTTTAAAAAATTAAAGTATAGTTTACTTACAGTGATGTGTCAATTTCTGCTGCACAGTAGCGGGACCCAGTCTTACACAGATACATATTCCTTTTTCTCAGACTGTCTTCATTTAAATGTGTCCCTTCCTTCAACCTCCGAAAGCATGGTAAGGGGTATCATTATTTTTCTTCATAGAAAGACAGGGATGAAAAGGCTCTCTTTGGGTCTCCTGAATTTTATAGCCACACCCTTGGCTGAACCCAGGCTGCTGAGTGGCTGTCCTCCTTGTCTTCTTGGTGTGGAGGCAGTGCACCTGTCTCCCCGGTGCTGTCCGCCGGTCACTCTTCGTCACATCTGGGCTTCCGCTCTAACGAATGAGCACAACCGGTCATGCTGGGCCGCCCAGGCCTTCGGGCCGGACTCGTCCTCCTGAGTCAAGGCTCCCCGCACCTTCTCGTCTGTCCCAGCGCAGGCAAGGACCTCCCAGTTTCCTACACTCCAGCCTCACTGTGTAAAGGGGCACCAGGCCCTCCAGGATGGGGGGACAGGCAGGAGGAGGCAGTCCAGGAAACCCTCAAGCCCTGCCTTCTCTCACAAACTTATTAAGGGAGTTCCCATCATGGCACAGGGGAAACGAATCCGACTAGGAACCATGAGGTTGCGGGTTCGATCCCTGGCCTTGATCAGTGGGTTAAGGATCCGGTGTTGCTGTGAGCTGTGGTGTAGGTTGCAGACGCGGCTCGGATCCCGTGTTGCTGTGGCTGTGGCGAAGGCCGGCAGCTGCAGCTCCTGTTAGACCCCTAGCCTGGGAACCTCCATATGCTGCGGGTGTGGCCCTAAAAAGCCCCTGCCAAAAAAGCTTATTAGGAAGCTTTGTAATTGACTTGATGATTGCTGTAGCTTATGACAGAGCTGCAGGAATCAGTGGGAATGCTGTCAAGACAGACACATAGACCAGTGGGACAGAATTAGGAATCCAGAAGCAGACTCACCCTTATGTGGGCGACTTTTTTATGACAAAGGCACCAAGGACACTCAGTGTAGAAAGTAAAATCTTCAGCAAATGGTGCTAGAAAAATTGGGCAACCATGTGAGAAAAAAAAAAGAAAGAAATGAAAAGACACTTAATACCTACTTCACATCATATAAAAAATTAACTGAAAATCGATCATAGACCTAAATATGAGCCAGGACCATAAAATTCCTAGAAGAAAGCACATGAGAAGATCTTGGTGACCTTGACTTTGGCACCAACTTGTTTGATTCAATGGATAAAACACACATCATAAAAGAAATAACGTGCTGACAGCTCTTACCAAAATAAAAAAAAATTTAAATTAAAGAATTCACGTTCTTAAATAAATAAAATATAATAAAGTCCTGCTCTTCAAAAGACATTTAAGAAAGTAAAAATGAAAAGTCACAGACAGAGAGACAATACTTGCAAAATATATACATGACAAAGGACTTATACTAGAGTTTATAAATAGGACTTATACTAGAGTTTATAAATAAATAATTTATAAGAAGACAAACAACGTATTTTTTTTTTTTAATGGGCAAGGAGCTGAAGGAAAAAAAAAGCAAAACTTCACGGAAGAATGTGTAGAAAAGGAAAATAAGCATGTGAAAACACACTCAACACCCTAAGTCATTAGGGAAATGCAAATCACGACCACAATGAGCTACCACTAACCCACTTGAGTGGATAAAATGAAAAAGACTGACCATACCAAATGTTTGCAAGGGTATGAGGCAACTGGAACACTCATTCACTGCTGGGGGGAATGGAAAATAGTCTGACCACTTTGAAGAGCATTTTGTCAGTTTTTTTAAAAAAGTTAAAAATGTATCTACCTTATGATTCAGCTATTCCACCCCTGGTTGTTTACACTCCACAAAAAAAAAAAGAAAGAAAGAAAGAAAGAAAAAGAAAGCATATATTCACACACAGATTTGCACCCCAGTGTTCATGATGGCTTTTAGAAATAATCAAAAATGGAAAGCAGCCCAAGAGAAGCCCAGTATGTGAATAAATGAACAAATTGTGACATACCCATACGAGAGGACACTTCACAATAAAAAGAAGGAACCGTGGATGTACAGAAAAGGCATGATTGAATCTCAAACTAATTAAGCTAAATAAAGAGAAAAAAGGCAGAAAAAGAACAACTATGATTCTAGTTATATAAGATTGTAGAAAATATAACTAATCTACAATAACAGAAAGCAGTTTTACTGCTGTACAGCACAGGGAACTATATCCAATCTCTTGTGATGGAACATGACGGAGAATAATGTGAGAAAAAGAACAAGTGTGTGTGTGTGTGTGACTGGGTCACTTTGCTGTACAGTAGAAAATTGACAGAACACTGTAAACCAACTAAAATGGAAAAAATAAAAATCATTAAAAAGAAAGCAGATTCGTGGTTGCCTCCTGGAGGGAAGGTGTTGGAAAGCGGGAGGGAAGATAACGTGGCAGAAGGAAACTTCTGGGGGGGTGATGTATATTTTCATTATCTTAACTGCGATGACAGTTTCAGGGGTGTATAGATACGTCCAAACTACTCAAATACACACTTGAATCATATACAGTTTGTTAAGTGGGAATTACACATTGATAAAGCTATCTTACATACACACACAACACACAACACACAAAGAACTCTTATCTTCTGAAGATAGACACAATGTTTTCTAAACAAAGTTGTCTAAGTACTGAAATTTGCTTCAAGATAATATAGGAACGGGGTGTGAAGTAGGTGGTGACAGATGCGAGGGTGACAGAGAAGGGCCACCAACTGAAAGATGTTGAGGCTGAAGTTATTGGCATGTATGTTTGAAATACTACATTCAGAAAAAAAAAAGAAGAAACATTCCTATTAAAAAACGTGACTTTAACCCTAAGACTGTGGCATGGTTTATTGCCACATTTATTTCTTTGGCTTATTTTCTTTCTCTTGTTAGAAATCTCATTAGCTTTTATTTAGTCGAATAAAAATGTGTATGGGGGACATAGTCCAAATGCATTTTTTTTTGTCTTTTTGCCTTTTATGTAGAGCCACACCTATGGCATATGGAGGTTCCCAGGCTAGGGGTCTAACAGGAACTGTAGCTGCCGGCCTTCGCCACAGCCACAGCAACGCGGGATCCGAGCCGCGTCTGCAACCTGCACCACAGCTCACGGAAACGCTGGATCCTTAACCCACTGAGCAAGGCCAGGGATCGAACCCACAACCTCATGGTTCCTAGTCGGATTCGTTAACCACTGAGCCATGAAGGGAACTCCCAAATGCATTGTTTAAAACTGATGCAAAAAAAAAAAAAAAACTGATGCGAAACAGTGATCAGTGCGGGTCTTTGGGCAGGCTGGATTTTGTCACGGAAGCGACACAGGGGAGGGGTTGGGGAACGGATCTTTCACCGGGAGGGCTTGAGATTGCTGCAAGGCAGCCGTTACATGAACGTTTATAGACTCTTACAGGGCCTGTGCATCGAAGCAGGGAAATCGTTGAGAAACATGGGCAAGGACTTAGAACGCTTAGGGCCGCCCTGGTACCCAGCTCCTTGCGAGGAACATCGTTATCCCCACCCCCGCGGCCCCGCGGCATCAGCACTGCTGCCCACGGTGGATGGAAAATTCCAAGGCAGCTAACAATTAAGGAGAGTGCCCCTCCAACGAAAAGGCCTGTCCGTGAAATTTGCTCGAATGCCGGGTGCACTCTCCCACATTACCTCAGAAGATTTCACCGTCTGTGAGGGTTTGAGAACTCAGAGCTCAGGAGAGGCATCTCGCAGGGCTTTGTGCTGCTTGGTGGGTCTCCAGACAGGTGGCTGAGACCCAGACACACCACGGCAGAGCTATCAGAGTCTGTGAAAGCATGAAAAAAAGTGGGTCAGAAAAGGTGCGTGGGTTGCTTGACTCTACTTAAACCCACAGAAATTTGTCTATAAGGACCAGGCATATTGTTAAATTTTTTTTTACATATATTGGCCACTGTAATCTTAAATCTAATTTCATTTCTACCATGTTTCCAAAGACAATGCGATTTGATGTCAGAAAAAATTGTGGAGTGAGGACCTTCGAAAAGTCTATTCTTGTTAAAAGCAACAAGAAAACAGATAAAAAGAAGGTCAACTTTTTCAGAACTGTGGAAATTAACCAAATGCATCCAGCCAACCAAGGACTGTTTACACAAGCAACATAGTGGGATTTCAGTAAGAACAGTGAGTTTTGTGGCATTTTAACTTGTCCCTTCACCCATCCATGGTAGCCTTGAAAGCTAACAGCTTCTATCACGAAAAAAAAAAAAAATTAGCCTGACGGTTCTCTGGAAGTCCTCACCTGCAACTCTATCCTTATTTAATCTCATCTGGAGTTTGCACAGCAAGAAAAGCCATTTCCTCTAGCACATTTGTTAAAATCATTTAGAGGTAATTGTTCAACCTTATGGATGCTTGAGGCCGTAGATAAGAGTTGGGGCGAATAATAGGCCGATCAAAATGCTTACAGTAAAAACTAGGGAATAGGAATAAGGTGGAAAGCTCTGCTATATTCTGAAAAATCTAGAAGGCCAGCAGACCTTTAAGGAACCCCTGTCCTATCACTAGCTGACTGTTAACTTAACCGAGCAGAGACTTCAGCAGCTGCACAGGACAAAGAACGCAGACCTCACAGATTTATATCAGAAAAGTCACGAAACAAACACCAACAATAAACAGCAACAGCAACAAAGCCAGAGGAGGAGAGGAGAGAATCTGATTTCTAGAGCTGCCACATTATGTCACTTAAAATGTCCCGTTTTTACAAAAAATGATAAGACATGCAATGAAATAAGAATGTACAGTCTATAAAAAGGAAAATGTAATCAATAGACACTGTACCTGAGGAAGCCCAAACATAGGACTCCCTTGGCAAAATTTTTTTTTTTTTTTTGGCTTTTTAGGGCCACACCCGTGGCCCGTACGAAAGTTCCCATATGTAAGTTCCCAGGCTAGGGGTCCAATTGGAGCTGCAGCTGCTGACCTGCGCCACACAGGCACAGCAACACCAAATGTGAACCATGTCTGTGATCTACACTGAGCTCACAGCAATGCTGGATCCTTAACCCACTGAGCAAGGCCAGGACTCAAACCCGCAATCTCATGGATACTAGTTTGATTCGTTACTGCTGAGCCACAATGGGAACTCCCCTAGGCATTCTTTAAATTTAGATCAAAGAGCTAAAGGAAACCATGTCTAAATAACTAAAGGGAAGTAGGAGAATAGTGTCTCACTGAATAGAAAATAGCAATAAAGAGATAGAAATCATTTAAAAAAAGAGAACAAAATGGAAATTATGGAGTTGAAAAGTACAATAACTGAGGCTCGGTTGTGGCTCAGCAGGTTAAGAACCTGGCTAGTATCCATGAGGATGCAGGTTCATCAATCCCTGGCCTTGCTCAGTGGGTTCAGGATCCAGCATCATGGTAAGCTGCAGTGTAGCTCACAGATGCAGCTTGGATCCGGCGTTGCCATGATTGTGGTGTAGGCCGGCAGTTGCAGCTCTAGTTCAACCCCTAGCCTGGGAACTTCCATATGCTGTGGGTACATTCACAAAAAAAGAAAAGGAACGAAAAGAAAAGTAAAATAACTGAAAACTCACTAGAAGGGCTCATCAAAGGATCTGATCAGGTGGAAGAAAGATTCAGCAAACTTGAAGAGAGGTCAATTGAAATTATCCAGATTGAGAAATAGGAAGCGACCTTGCCTGGGAAGTTGACCCTAGCCTTGAAACTTCCATCTGCAATAGGTGCAATCTCAAAAAGGGAAAAGAAAGAAAGAGAGAAAGAAAGGAAGGAAGGAAGAAGGAAAGAAGGAAAGAAAGAAAGGAAGGAAGGAAGAAGGAAAGAAAGAAAAGAAAAGGAAAAGAGAAAGTGAAATAAAAAATAGCTGAAGAAATAATGTCTGTAAGTCTCGCAAAATTTATGAAAAACATTAAATTACACATTCGAAGAGCTCAATGGATTCCCAGTAGAACACACCAAAAAAAATCCACACCTAGACACATCATTCTCAAAATCTGAAAAGTTAGAGACAAAGAGGGAATCTTGACAGAAACAAAAGAGAAGTGAAGGCAAAAAAAAAAAAAGAAAAAGAAAAAGACCCCTACCCTGGGAATCTCCATATGCTGCGGGTGCAGCCCTAGATAAGGCAAAAAAAAAAAAAAAAGAGAGAGAGAGAGAGAGAAGTGACTTTTCTCACAGAGGGGACCCTCAATAAGAGTAAGAGCTGTTTTCTCCTCAGAAATCATGGCCCTTGGGAGGTGGTGAAATGGAATATGAAAAGCACTGCAAGCAAAAGGTGATCAACCAAGAATTCTATACCCGGCACAACAGTCGTTTAAACAATGAAGAGATGAAGGAATTTTCAGATAAAAACCGAGAGACTCTGTCACTGACAGGACTGTCCTACAGGAAATACTGAAGAGTTCTTCAGGCTGATATAAAAGGACATCAGACAGCAGCTGGAATCCATACAAAGAAATAAAAGGTGTCACAGATAACTACACAGGTGATGTAAAACAGTACAAATGTACTTTTTGTTTATAATTCCTTTTTTTTTTCTTTTTCGGCTGCCCCACGACACATAGAGTTCCCAGGTCAGCGATCAGATCTGAACCACAGTTGTAGCCTACGCCACAGCTGTGACTTACCCACTGTGCTGGGCCAGGGATCGAACCTGTGTCCCGGGGCTGCAGAGATGCCACCAATCCCTTTGTGCCACAGTAGGAACTTCTATAATTCTTTTTTCCTTTCCTATTCACCTTGAGACAACTGCATAAAGTCCACAGTTGTAAGTCTTTCTTGATGGTTATCCAAAATGTAAAGCTGTATGACAACAGCACACCAAAGAAAGGGAAAGGAAATGAAGTGAGACGGGAGCAAAATTTTGCATATTATTGAATTATTTAGTATAAATGGTCTTAATATCAACTAGATTGCCATAAATTAAGGTGGTAATTTTAACCCCCAAGGGAACCATAGAAAAATAACAACAGCTAACATCACACTTTATGATGAAAGAGTAAAAGCTTTCTGTCTACGATCAGGAATAAGATAAAAAATACTCACTGTCACTATTTCTATTCAATTTTGTACTGAAGTTTCTAGCAGGGGCACTTAGGCAAGAAAAAGAAATAGATATCATCTACACTGGAAACAAAGAAGTAAAACTACAAGGAACCCACTGATAAATTATTAGAATTAACAACGGAGTTTTAGCAAGATTGCCAGATTAAAAAAAAAGAATCAATATTAAAAAAAATCAGTTGAATTTCTATACACTAATAAGGAACAATCCAAAAACTGAATTAAGAAAATAATTCCATTTATAATAGCATCACAAAGAATAAAATACTTAGGCGTGAATTTAATCAAAGAAGTACAAAACTTTATATTCTTTAAACTGCAAAACATTGTCAAAAAAAAATTAAAGACCTAAATAAATGGAAACACACCTCTTGTTCGTGGATTATAAAACTTAATATTGCTAAGATGGCCATAGTCTCCAAATTAACCTACAGAGCTGACATAATGCCTACCAAAATTCAACCTTCTTTTCGGCAGACTCAGTAAACCAATCCTAAAATTCATGTGGAAATATAAGGGACCCAGAATAACCAAATAATCTTTAAAAGAAGAGCAAAGTTAAATGATTCACACTTGCCGATTCGAAAACTGACTATAAAACTAGAGTAATGAAGCCTGCAAGGCAAGACACGAGGACAGATCGATGGAATAGAATTGATAGACTAGAAATAAATCCCCATATTTATGGTCAGTTGATACTCAAGAAGAGTTCCGAGACAATTCAAACGAGGAAAGAATAATCTTTTCAACAGATGGAGCTGAGACCACCGGATAGCCACATGCAGGAGACTGTAATTAGACTTCGTCTTCACACCACAGAAAAATTAACTTCAAATCAATCAAAGACCTAATGTAATAGTCCCAGCCACAAAACTGTAGAAGAACCTGACCTTGGATTAGGCAAAGATATGCCATCTTAGCTATGGTATCAGAAGCACAAGGAAGTGAAAAGCCAACTCACAGAATGGGAAAAATACTCGCAAAGCGTGTATCTGACAAGAGCCTAGTATCTAGAACACATAAAAAAAATTACAACTCAACAGTAAAAAGATTAACACCCCCATTAAAAAATGGGTGCAGGATCTGCATAGACATTTCTTTAAAGAAGACACACGGTGCCGATCAGCCAATGAAAAAATGCTCTACATCATTAGTCATTAGATACATGTGAAACCACAGCGAAATGCCACTTCACACCCACTAGGATGATTACAATAAAAAAGACAGATAAACCCAAGTGCTGAGGATGTGAAGACACTCGCTCTCTCAACGCACTGCTGGCAGGAATGTAAAGTTAGTGCAGTCACCGTGGAAAAGAGTTTGGCAGTTCCTCAAAACGTTAAGCGTAGACTCACCATTTGACCCAGCAATTCCACTCTTAACCTGTGTAAGAGAACTGAAAATAGGTCCACCTGAACGCTTACACTTGGCTGTTCCTGGCAGCGCTGTTTATGATAATGTCCATCAACTGATAAGTGGACAGACAAAATAATGGAGCATTATTTAGCTGTTGAAAGGAATGAAGTATTAATGCATGCTCAGACGTGGCTGCACCTCGAAAGCATCGTACTATGTGAAAGACACCAGTCTCGGAAGTCCACACAATTTATGTTTCCACTTCCATGAAATGCCTAGATAGGCAAATCCACAGCGAGAAAAGCAGATGAATGGTTGTGAGGGGCTGAAGGAGAGGGGGACGCTAATGGTTACTGAGTTTCTTTTAGGGGTTATGCAAATGCTCCAGAATTAGACAGCGGTGATGCAGCTGTGCCACCTTATGAATATACTACAAGCCACTGAACTGTACACTTAAAGGGGGGAATTTTATGATATATGAATTATATCTCCATTTTCTAAAAAATGTCATCTCACGGTTCAAACTTCAAAAGACACAAGCGTCAGCAACCACAAGTCTTCCTTCTTCTGAGACCAGCTACCCATCACCTCGGTAGCCCTTGGGATACATATGTATCAAGGAATCAATTTTTTCTTGTTCAAGATGTTGTCTTAGGCACATATTTTCCCCTTTTTGACACTAGACACACTGCTTTGCATTTTGCTTTTCCCTTAGGCATTCATCCTTGGCTGCAATCGACGAGTCCCTTTCTATTGGACATTCTGGAACAACTCATTGCAGACAACTTTGTCCCACGGAAGACTGTGAGAAGGCCAGCTACGGTCAATACGCAGTGGTGACATTTGATTCTGTCCTACCGCAATCATCAGTCGTCTTGATCAAGCCCGATCCCGATCAAGGAGCTTGAACTACATTTGGTCTCATCTGGACTCGGGGAATCTGAATCTTGGCCAAGACACCCCTTGATGTGTACCTGAGATGTTGTTTTCGCAGAGTTGGAGGTTACACAATTTTCGGTGAAAATGGCCATGTCTTTACTCTTCCGAACATTTTTGTTCCTGGAGACTTAGGAGTGAATGGCTGAACTGAGTCAGATTAGTAAAGAGACCCATCTGCCTTGGGTCACTGTGATCAAAGACCAAACACGCAGCCAAGAACCACACTGAGCGTCCCTCTCCTGGGTGTGTTGTTACCTGGCCCTGCAAAGGTGCCCAGAGACCTCTCAGCTTAGGAGAGTTAGAGCGGCAGGGACCAGCGCAAAGTTCCCTGCTGCTCTCCCGGGAATCAGATTGCCGATATGGCACCGAAGTCTTGCAGCCCGTTTTGGTCACTTATATGTTTGCTCATTGAGACAGTAGAAAGTGTTATGTATAAAAAGCACTGACCGACCGTAGCGCTTTGGTGGGTTCAGCTGTCCTCTGCAGTCTCGCTGCTGGTGGTCCTGTAGGTACTTCTACGCAAAGGGTCCTCAAAGGCCTCCTCTTTGGGCAGTGGGGTTAGTGGGACATGTAGCTTGAGCAGTTTTCTCATTGGGCTTCCCAGTCATTTCCCAGGGGTGGTCCCACTGGGCCCTGATGCCACCCGAGCCAGCAGCAAGCACGGGCGCAGGCTGCCGCTTCCAAGGAGAGCTGATTAAGCCCTGCAGGAGACGGAGGCGGGTGCTCCCCTCCAGGCCTGGACAAGAGGCCTAGACAGGTCAGAGATGCTGTGGGGTTTTAAAGCTGGGGAGGCTGAATCCAGGAAGGAGGCACTGACTACTGGTAGAATCCACTCCCCAGCTTTGGGGGGAAGATTAATTGCAAAAACGCAGCCAGGTACCCAGTGTGCTCAGAACTGTTGCTGCTTAAGAAATGTTGGCCTCAGCAAGGAGAGGGTGGAGCAAGCAAGGCAGCTATCTGCAAAAGAAGAGGCCCATCGAGGAAACTATTTTGCAGAAAACACAAAGGCCATCTGGCCTTGGATTAATGGCTTGATGAGAGCCTGGGGCAACTGCTAGATTCTCTGCTGTCACCCATTAAGCTGGCATAATTGTATTACCTAATTCATAAGATCATTGCGATAATATTTGTAAAGGACGCGTCCTTTGCTTGATACAAAATGAGCACCAGTAAATAGCGGTGGCAGTGGAGGTGATGTTTCAAGGAAGATTTTACAAAACTCCTTGTAGGGCAGACCCAAGTCTTTTGGACAGGCCTTTTTTTGAAGGGCTCACTTGGGTAAAAAGCCAGGCCTGAGATGCAAACTGTGACATTTAGAATGGATAAGCCACGACGTCCTACTTACTGGACAGCCCAGGGCACTCTATCCAGTCTCTTGGGATGGACGACAATGGAAGATAATATAAGAAAGGGAATGGATATATATTTGCATGACAGGGTCACTTTGCTGTAGAGCAGAAATTGGCACAACATTGTAAATCAATCATACTTAAAAAAAAAGAAAAAGAAAAAAGAAATCCAGGGCTGGCCACGGAGGCTTCAGAGGGGCAAAGAAGCTGCTCTATATGAGAGAGAAGGGACTCATTTTTCCCAGGTGAGGATGGAGATTCCAGAGGAGGAAGGCCCCAAAAGAGAGGTGAGGTCTCAAAAGAGAAAGAACTTTAAGAAGAAACTATTCAACAGGAAGAGTTTTGGGCTTTGAAGGACGCGGGGTTAACCTCTTCCTTGGGCTTCTTCTCATTATCTGTCAAGTCTGCGCGTGTCACTACGGGTGCTGGGAAAGTGGACTCGTTCCGGTTAGCTCGAAGGGAGTTTGCATCCTGTGTGGACTTAGGCAGGCGATGAAAGACAAACCAAGCCCGTGGAGGCAGCAGCCAGGAAGATAGGGGACTGCTGACGTCTGGGATATACTGTTACTGCTGCGGTCACAGTGACTCTGCAAGAGGGATCAGTGGCTGGGGACAGAGCTGCAGATGTGGGCTGAGAGCCTGGTGAGTGAGCCGAGGGAGGGAAAGAACCCAGTGAGTGTACATTCCCCGAACAGACCCCCAAAGGAATCCTATCAGGAAGAGGAAAGATGGAGTTTCCGTCGTGGCTCAGTGGTTAACGAATCCGACTAGGAACCGTGAGGTCGCGGGTTCGATCCCTGGCCTTGCTCAGTGGGTTAAGGATCCGGCGTTGCCGTGAGCTGTGGTGTAGGTTGCAGATGCGGCTCGGACCCGGTGTGGCTGTGGCTGTGGCGAGGGCCAGCGGCTACAGCTTCTGTTAGACCCCTAGCCTGGGAACCTCCACATGCCGCCGGTGTGGCCCTAGAAAAAGCAAAAAACAAAAAACAAAAAACAAAAGGAAGAAAGATGGCTTAAACCTCAGAGGATCGTGGACGTCCCCGTTAGAGGGTCCTGGGCGGCTCCTCCACCCCGGCGGGGGAGGTGACGTGGCTGACGACCTTGGTCTTGGGTTGTAACTGAGCAGGACCTGATGCGGCCTGCTGGGGACAGCTCTCTCCCCTGCGTCCCCTGCTTTGGCTCCCCTCCGAAGGACCTAGAAAACAGTACCCGAGGCATATGTCCTGGGTTGCTTTACAGACGCTCGATCCCCACCACAAGGAAGAAGTTAACGGCTTGATCGTAAACACGTAGCGCCCCCCACGGACCCACCGGCTGGCGCTTAAGGACCGTTAAGACCCACGTACCATCCTGCTATGTCACCATCAGCCAATCAGAGAATCGCGCACGAGCTGATCACTTGCGCCGGCCGCCCCTCCCTCACCTGGCCTTTCCCAAGGCTTCGCTGAAACCCAACCCACCTCAAAAAAGTTAAGGCTTTTGGAGCGCATTGCTGTCCCCAGCCCCTTGCCTGGTGCCCTGCCATAAGCCCTGCCCTCTCCTTCACCGCAACCCGGGGTCAGCAGATGGGCTTCCCCGCACTTGGGCGAGCGGGCTCAAGTCTGGTTCAGCAACAGGGTCAGGGGCGGACGACCACAGATTTGGGTCAGGAGTCACGTCACACATGCGTAGCTCTTCTTCTTCTTCTTCTTCTTCTTCTTGTGATGATCCTGGAAAGCGGGAGATTTCTGAAGCCCTAGCGGCCCGATGTATTATTCCTTGTGGTCTAATGATGTAACGTAAGCTGACTCTCGTGTCTGAAGAATCCACTAGAACACAGTTTAGGAAAGGGATCACAGCGGGAAGAACAGCTTGTCTAGGACAAGAAGTCCTTTGTGCGCACCTACTGTGTGCGGGGCCCCACCCCCTTGCTTCCATATTGCAAAGATTCTTTCATCCAATCAGCAAACAGGTTCTAAATGCCTACTGCATACAGTTGGAGGTTCCACACACACGGAAAACAGTCTAGGATGCCTGGGATCCACTTTTCTCCTTCTCTTTTACTTCTTTTCAACAGCCCTCCGTAATAGGTCCTATTTATAATTCCCTCAACATTCATTTTACTGAAGAGGCATTTGGTGTGGCCAAAAACAACATTAAACTGCATGTACTTTTGTCAGTCTGAGAGTGGAAAATCAAAACGTGACCTTATGTTAAGATTTATCATATCTCCCATGCCGGCCCCACTGGCCCGTGAAGAAGAGAATCTGGCTGGTAGCCGTTTTTTTCTCAAAGGTTCTATGACCACAGCCTGCACGATGTCCAATCGAGTCGATAGGATGACTTTAGATGATTTCGTCTTTCCCTTTATTTTATCAAGGAGGCTGTGAAATCTCCGACCCTCATCTCATCTTTTCGTTTGGAATGAGAAGGTCGTCCTGTTTTGTAAAAGGCCTAAGGTTTTGACTGGAGTCAAGGATGCTATTTTCACATGAAAGCTTATTGGGACTGGCAGGGTTTTGGTACCTGCCGCCAACAGCACGGAGTATCTTTATGCTTTTTAAAGAGTAAGTTGAAGAGTTCCCTGGTGGCCAAGCGGTTAAGGATCGGGTGTTGTCGCTGCGGCTCGGGTCACAGCTGTGGCCCGAGTTCAATCCCTGGCCTGGGAACTTCCCCATGCCAAGGGTTTGGCCAAATAAACAGCAACAAAAAGAGCTAAGCTGAGAATGGAAACGACAAAGGCTTTTATTGCCTTTTTTTTTTAAAGATGAATGTTGGGAGCAGAATGGTGCAGCGGAAGCATGCTGGGCCCGTAAAAAGATGAATGCTGTTGCATTTATATGTATTAATGGGTTATATTTAGGGATAACAAATGCTTCCAGGGCTACAAAATTGCTGTGACGGTTAATTTTTTTTTTTTTTCTTTTCTTTTCTTTTTAGGGCCACAGCTGCGGCACATGGAAGTTCCCAGGCTAAGAGGTTGAATCAGAGCAACAGGCACTGGCCTACGCCACAGCCACAGCAGCTCAGGATCCGTGAGACCTACACTGCAGCTCACAGCAACGCCAGATCCCCGATCCACCGAGCGAGGCCCGGGGTCGAACCCGCATCCTCATGGATACTAGTTGGATTCGTTTCTGCTGAGCCACAATGGGAAACTCCTGCCATGGTTAATTTTCTGTGTCAACTTGACTGGCCTCAGAGATGCCCAGACTGCCTGTAAAGCAAGACCTCTGGGCCTGGCTGGTCTGAGAAGGTGTCTCTGGGACAGATTAGCATTTGAAAGGGGAGAGTGAGGGACACCCCGGGCACTTTGCTCCCTGCTGGGGGCTTGAATGAAATAGCTTGAGCTGAGATATGCATCTTCTCCTGCCCGGAGCACCCCTGCTTCTAGTTTTCCCACCTCGGACCGGACCGGGACTTAGAGCTTCACCCCAGCCTCCCCCATTCTCAAGCCTTCGGACTCAGACTGAATTACACCACCTGCGTTCTCAGTTCTCCAGCTTGCAGGGGGCAGATGGGGACCTTCTCTGCCTCCATAACCACATGCCCCGCACCTGTCATTGTCTCCTGTTCTACATACATCGCTACACACACAGCCTGTGGCTTCCGTTTCTCTGGAGAAGCCCGACTCAAACAGTGGCTCCTTCAGAAAGAACAGTCGAAGCCCAGCTTCCCCTCAGGGCCCTTTCCTGCTCTCAGGGGCGTTTCCCTTTCTCCTATTACACGCCCCAGAGGGTGACACTGTGACCTCTTCAAACTTCAATTCTCTAATTAAAAAAAAAAATTTTTTTTTTTTTGAGGGAGTTCCTGTCGTGGCTCTTCGGTAATGAATCCGACTATCCATGAGGATGAGGGTTTGATTCCTGGCCTCGCTCAGTGGGTTAAGGATCCTGTGTTGCCGTGAGCTGTGGCGTAGGTCTCAGATGTGGCTCGGATCCTGTGTTGCTGTGGCTGTGACGTCGTAGGCTGGTGGTTGCAGCTCTCATTCAACCCCTAGCCTGGGAACTGCCATATGCTGAGGGTGCAGTCCTTAAAAAGCGCACACACACACACACACACACACAAATTTACTTTGAATTAACTTGGTGACATTGACAGTCAATGTTTTATAAGTTTTTTTTCTCTCCTAAATTTAAATTTCCTCCACTTCTGCTTTTGTATTCTCTGCCTCTCTTTTTCTTTCTTTCTTTCTTTTTTTTAAGGGCTGCACCTGCGGCATATGGTAGTTCCCAAGCTAGGGGTTGAATCGGAGCTGCAGGTGCCAGCCCACACCACAGCCACAGCCACACAGGATCTGAGCCGTGTCTGCAACCTACACCACAGCTTAAGGCAACTCTAGATCCTTAACCCACTGAACAAGGCCAGGGATCAAACCCACATCCTTACAGTGACTAGTTGGGTTCTTGACCCGCTGAACCACAACAGGAACTCCTTTTGTATTCTCTTTACCATGTTTTGTCATCCTCAAAGTATTTATTGAATTGCATTTACAGGGTTTTCTTTTTCTAATGTGAAAGGTACACACACCAAAGCCTGAACATCTTCAGTGTACTTGAAGTGACTTTTGACTAATATCGAGCCAAAGGATGTTGCCATCAGCTCAGAAAATCCTCCCATGCACCTTGGCAGTCAATCCTCCCACTCCAAGAAGCAGCCAGGGTTCTGATTTCTTCCACCGTAGAAGAATTTTGACAGTTCTAGATTTTCATGTGAATGCATGGAGTACTTGTGGCCTTCTTTTTGCTCAGTGTAATGTTTTGATATCCATCGCTGCTGTTGTGTATATCTAGAGTCTTTCCCTTTTGATTGCTGTGTAGTATTCCATTTTATTAAGATATCCCCATTTGCTTTTCCAGTCTCCTACCCAGGAAGAGCTGCTAGGTCTCCAGTTTTTCCACCCTGATGAATACAGCTGCCGTGAACATTCCTAGACACGCCTTTCGGTGAATACATGTTTCCATTTCTCTTGGGAAAAATGTTTCCTAGGCATGGAATTGCTGGGTCGCAGGGTAGATGTTTGTATACTTTTATAAGAAGTATACTAACATTTGATGATGTCAGTCTTTTTCGTTTTAGGTAGGTCTGGGGTAGTGTCTCTTCGTGGTTTAATTTTCGTTTCGCTGACGAGTAATGATTGTGGAAAAAAATGTCCCTGTTGGCCATTCATAGACCTTCTTTTGTGAAGTGTCCATTCAACTCTTCTGTCCATTTTAATTGCACTGACTTTTCATCATTGCATTGAAGAGTTCTTCATACAACCAGGACATCTGTTCTTTTTCAGATGTTTTTGCAAATATTTTCTCCCAGTATACACTTACCTCTATTTTCTAAATAGAAATTTCTATTAACTAAGGTTTTAATTTTGATAGAGACTAATTTATTGCTTTTTCTTTTAATTTTTTGCTATTTATCAGACATTTGCTGTCCCCAAGCTATGAAGATATTCTCCTATGTTTTTCTTTAAAAGCTTTATGGCTCTACATTTAGGTCTGGGATTCATTTCAAACTAATCTTTGTATATAGTGAGAAAGCAGCTGAGGTTTTGTTTGTTTCCCTAGGAACATCCAGTTAATGTACTCTTCTTTCCCCAATTGCATTGCTTTGGCACCTGGATCAAAAACCAAATGACTTGAAGTGAGGACATGTTTCCAGGTTCCTTACACAGATTTATTTATCTATTTGTCGCACCTTCGGCCAGTAGCACACTGTCTCATACTGTGGTTTTCTAATGTTTTCAGGTCAGTGTTTTGGCACTCCAAATTTGTTCTTTCATTTCAAGAAGGTCTTAGGTATTCTATGCATGTCTGTATAAAATTCAGAGTCGGTCTGTAAACTGGTTAGGAGTGCAGCAATGCTCCAGATCAATCTGCCAAGAATTGACATCTTCCTGACTTGATTCTTCCAAATCCGTGAACACAGACCTATCTCTTCATTTATCTGGGTGTCCCTTAACATCTCCCAATAATGTTCTGTGTCCTCAGTACAGAGATATTGCTCATCTTCCATTAACTTTATCCCTGAGTCATTCATACTTTGGGGTGACATTAATGGGATTGTTTTCCAAAGGTTTCTTTTCCCACATTTGCTGCTAGCATATAAAAATGCAGCTGATGTTTTAACATTAACCTTGCATCCTACAACCTTGTTCAGTTGATTTATTAGTTCTAATCATTGTTCTGTAGGTTTTCTTGGGATTTTCTACATAAACCATCATGTCATACATAGCGTTAGTTATAACGCTTTTCCAATCTTAATGCTTTTATTTCTTGGGTTTGCATTACTGCAATGGTTAAGAATTCCAGTTCAATGTTGAGTAGAATTAATGGGAGTAGATTTCCTTGCCTTGTTCTTGATATTGAGGGAAAGAACCCTATATTTCACCACTAAGTATGACATTAGCTGTAGGTTTTTCATAAATGCATTTTATCAGATCGAGGAAGTCCTCTTCTGTTCCTTATTTTCCAAGAGTTTTTATTGTGAATAAAATAAATGCTCTTTCTGTTAAATGCTCTTTCTGTATTTATTGAAGTAATGATATAATTTTTCTCATTCTATTTATTAGTTCATTGTCTTGATCAATTTTTTCCTAATAGTGACTCAACCTTGCACTCCTGGTATGAATCTTAAAGTATGATATATTATCCTTTTGATATATGACTAGGTCAGCTTGCTAATATTTCATTTAAAATTTTTGCACGTGTGTCTCATTTTTTTTCTAATGTCTTTATCAGGTTTTATACTAGAATTATGCTGAGCTCATAAAATAAGTTGGGAAGTATTCTTGCATCCTCTGTTTTCTGAAACAGTTTGTAAAAGATTTACATTATTTCTCTCTTAAATGTTAGAGTTACTAAACTGTCTTGAGCACAGTTTTCTTTGTGGAGCATTTTTTATAATAAATTCAATTTCTTAAATAGATATAAAATTATTTAGATTTCTATTTTATCATATGTGAGCTATACTAAGTTGCAGTTTTCAAGGAATTTGTCCATTTCATCTAAGCTGTCAAATTTGTTGTCATGAATTATTTTTTATTTTTTATTTTTATTTTTTCTTTTTAGGGCTGCAATCACGGCATAAGGAAGTTCCCAGGCTAGAGGTCGAATCAGAGCTGCAGCTGCCGGCCTACGCCACAGCCACAACAAAATGGGATCTGAGCCACGTCTGAGGCTCGGTGTTTTTATGGAAACACCAGATCCCTGATCCACTGAGTGAGGCCAGAAATCAAACCCGCATCCTCATGGATACTAGCTGGGTTCGTTACCACTGAACAACGATGGGACGTCTCAAGAAAATATTGCTAAAAAACTTCACAGAATTCCCATTGTGACTCAGTGGAAGTGAATCCGACTAGTATCCATGAGAATGTAGGTTCAATCCCTGGCCTCGCTCAGTGGGTTAAAGGATCCGGTGTTGTGTGTGCTGTGGCGTAGGTCGCAGACATGGCTCGGATCCTGTGTTGCTGTGGCTGTGGTGTAGGCCTGCAGCTGCAGCTCTGATTCAGCCCCTAGCCTGGGAACCTCCATATGCCATAGGTGTGGCCAGGAAAAAGAATGAATGATGATCACGGCGATATCATGTCGCTAATAACTGCAACTTATGAATGCCATCATCTGTGATCACCTGTTATCTCCAGCCTCTCCACAACCCGTTTTACAGAAAGAAACAGATTCAGTGAGTATATGATCTCTGTTCGTGCCTAATGGAGCCAGGATTCCGTCTGTGTGGTCCCAGAGCCCCACAGCACTGGTCCTAGGCTGGAATGCCACCTCAGACCATAACTACACGATGACAGCTAGTTCCTCCAAGAGGCCGGATGATACCTTTTTTGTGTGTGTGTGACTCAGAGGTCCGGTCTTGTAGCTCCAGGGACTGAAAGAAAAGGGTCTCCACTGGAAGGTGTCCTGGGCAGAGATCTTGACCCAGCTCCCTTCTCTCTAGTCCCCAGATCTCAGCAGCTGGGTGGAAAGTCCATTCCGAGACCAGGCCCACAGCACTGGGGGAAAGGGGGAGAACGCCAGGGGCTACACTTCAAGGTGTGGATGTGAGACGTGGTTGTAGTCCACGTGGCTGGAGTATGGAAACAAAACCCACGGGCCCTCCAGGCTCATCAGAAACCCTGACCGTGCTGGAAGCTCTGCCCTTCGGTCCCTCCCAGATATGACTGAGACAGGAGTTTTGGTAAACACGCTGGCTGAAGAACTTGCTCATTTCTTGGAACAGGGGTTCCCAGAGTTCTCAGAGCACATAAATAGCCGAGCCATGAAGACAAAGGTAACTATTCAAGGAATGGAGAAGTATATTCTCAAAAATTACACTCCAAGCCAGAGTTGTGGTTCAGAAAGGGGGTTTTATGTTTTTGCTGCTGTTGTTTCAGTTTTGGCCTCAGAAAGGATGCGCCGGCTGGCTGTAAACAGTCCTGTAGCCGTGGGAAGGGGCGCGCTGCAGAGTGGGTACCAGCATCTAGACCCCGACACGGAT
>PVHT020000531.1:533574-563952 GCA_004024745.2 Catagonus wagneri | reverse complement strand
ACACACACACACACACACACACACACACACACACACACACGCACGCACACATTCTTTTTCACATATTGTCTTCCATCATGGCCTGTCCCAAGACACTGGACATAGTCCCCCGTGGTCTACAGCAGGACCTCACTGCTTATCCGTTCCAAACGTAGTAGCTTGAGTCTCCTAAGCCCAGACTCCCAGTCCATCCCCCTCCCTCCCCCTCCCCCTCGGCAACCGCAAGGCTGTTCTCTGTGGCTGTGAAGGCTGTTTCCGTTTGGGTAGGCACGTTCATCTGTGCCATATTTTAGAGGACTCTAAGTCTTCAGCTGGACTCTGTCAACTCCGAGCGAGTAACACCCAAAGCCATGAGGATGCTCCAAGCGCTGCCAGGAGCGCTTAGGGAGAAACGCTCAGATCCTAACAGGCCCATCGCTCTCGCCTTCTTGGGCTCCTGGGTTAAGTTCTGCACCTTTTCGAGAGCCTGCTCTGGGCTCCCTTCCCCGAAGAGCCATGCTGCTGGCCGGGCCCTGTTGACCACCTGCTTATTTCTGCTTACTGCCAGTGGGAGCCGACCTCAGGAGGGCAAAGACTCAGAAAACTTCCCTGGAGCGCGTGCCAGTACAGCCTCGGCTGTTCTCAGGCGCCTCTGCAGCTGGCCAGGGCGGGTGTCCGAGAAGGCCGGCCTTGGAGCACGGAGAGGTGTGATTTGAGATAACCCTCCCTGTTTTTTCTTGGGCAGCGGCTGCACCAGAAAATGTGCCCGCAGGGAAAGCCTCATTTGGGGAAGTGAAGAGGGTAAAGTTCTGTAT
The DNA here is from genome assembly GCA_004024745.2 of Catagonus wagneri. Classification (NCBI taxonomy): domain Eukaryota; kingdom Metazoa; phylum Chordata; class Mammalia; order Artiodactyla; family Tayassuidae; genus Catagonus; species Catagonus wagneri. The sequence continues at coordinate 563,158 of PVHT020000531.1, read as the reverse complement.
TTTGAAAATAGAGAACCATCCTCCTCTCAGTCCTGTCCCCGTTCCTCTCTTCCGACCAGAGCGGCCACCGCCAGCGCCCAGCGTGAAGACTCTGTCAAGCCTGAGGGACAGACGGGTGATGATGAAGAGATGGCTGAGGGCAATCTCTATGAGCCGCAGGTTTCTTTTCTTCTTTTCCTTTTTTTTCCTTTTTAGAGCTGCACCCGCGGCATATGGAGGTTCCCAGGCTAGGGGTCGAATTGGAGCTGTAGCTGCCGGCCTACACCGCAGCCACAGCAACGCGGGATCCGAGCCGCGTCTGTGACCTACACCACACGGCTCAGGGCAACGCCGGATCCTTAACCCCCTGAGCGAGGCCGGGGATGGAACCTGCATCCTCATGGATCCTGGTTGAGCTCCTTACCGCTGAGCCACAACAGGAAATTCCCGAGCTTCGGGTTTCTGAATGTTGGCGCGGGCGGCTGCCCAAGGCGGAGACCTTGGCTTCTCAGCTACTGGACATCCTCAGTGCGTGAAGCCTGCGGCTTTGGTTGGACGGACGCAGCGGTGAGGAAGGAGAAAGAAGAGGCAAGGAAAGAACCAAAATGTGGGCTTGGCATTCTTTGCTGTCAGGCTCTTTGGGGAGAACTAGCTCGCCTTCCTTCCACCTGCTGGGAATCTTTCTGAAGACCCACCTCACATCCAAGAGACTGTGAACCAGACACCAGGTCATCTGGATACCCCGCACAGTCAGAGAGGCACAGGGACTTTAGGGACTTGACTGTAAGACCACATCAGGGCAGCTGGTGACAGGGCAGAGGTCCACGCTGCAGTCTGGGCCAAGGGGTGGGCCGGGCCCCGCTGACCTTGTGCGTGCTGACCGTCCTGGGGAGCGGCTCCTTCAGGGGGTTTACAGCTTAGTTCTAGTTACATCGCTGGCTCATCTTCTTCCAGACGAGAAGGATAGCGTATGCCAGTTTTAAGATTAACTCTGCAGATGACTTTCCCAATCAGAGGTTTCGTGAGCAATGTTCTGATCGACAGTTAAGAAGGCAGAGGGAATCATTAAGTATCTACTTAACTGGTCATATTTAAACTAATACACGAGTTTGGATATTTTTTTCTCTCATCCTCACGCCTTTTCCCCAGCAGCAGTATCTCTGCCGTTACCGGGTTTCTTTTTGACGATATCACACTATGTTCACAAGCACCACATCATTTCAGGGCAGTGACTCGGCGTCCGCGGGACGCACCCTGAGAAGACCTAGTCACACGGCCAACGATGGGACATGAAGATCGAGTTTTGCCTGTGTCCCTCGGGCTTGTGGTGGTTGTTTGCACTATGACACCTCAAGCGGCTTCTAAAAGGGTCCTCCCGAGGCTGGATGGCCACAGTCAACCCTCGGCGTCGCCAGGGGGGTGTCACATCGCTTGGTCTGCTCTTAGGGACCCCATCAGCGTCTGAAACCAACCTTCCTTGAAGGATGTTGGAGCCCGTGGTTCTTTCCTAGATCTGACTTTGTGCTTCACAATAAACTGTCCAAAAATCACCAAGCCGGTGTGAGGATTTGACTCTAAAGTGACTTCCTCTCTTCTGCAGACAGAGTTTAGAAACCAAGGCAAACCCCACCGTAGGTGTGAATGTATCTCAGAAGTGTTGGGGTGTGGCTCAGTGTGTGCTGGCAAGGTCACTGCAGACAACCAGGGACCAGGACCTTAGCGAGTCTGGGCTTCTTTTTGTTTTGTTTTGCTTTTTTGGGGGGGAGCCACACTGGTGGCATATGGAGGTTCCCAGGCTAGGGGTGGAATCGGAGCTACAGCCGCTGGCCTACACCACAGCCACGGCAACACGGGATCCGAGCCTCATCTGTGACCTACACCACAGCTCACGGACAGCGCTAGATCCTCAACCCACTGAGCGAGGCCAGGGGTCGAACCTACATCGTCTCAGACACTATGTCTGTTTCTTAACCCACTGAGCCACAATTGGGAACTCCAGGGCTGGACTTAAGCCCAAAAGGGCCAACAAGGTGGGCTGGCCCAGCTGCCACCTGCAGGCAGAGACTCTGCAGACCTGGAGACAGCGGGCTGCCTGAGACTAGAGGACAGGGGACCATCAGGCTGAGGCTCGACCCAGGTCTCTTGACTCAAGGCCTCTTCCCAGGGCTTGCCCTTCCCCCTAAACATATGTGCCCCAAATTGGCACCAGATCTCAAGAAAGTGCTGGCTTCGTCTGGAATAAACACTGAGCCCGCAGCACACCCAGTCATCATCAGATGGGCAGTTTTCATCTAGGGCTTGTGGCTTTCTTGGGGTTTTCGCGGGTATCTCTCTCCCAAATCTCTCCCCCTTTCTTTGATTATGCTCACATGAACACTCAGCGCTGGAGCCCTAACACACTCACAAACAACTCGGGTCACCCCTCTGAATTCCCCTGCCTAGTGCCCGGTGCGCCCCCTTTGCAGCTGCCTGACATGTGCCGTCCGGGGTCCGAGCGCAGCTGCCCCAGCCTGCCCAGTGGCTCCACCTTCCCGTCTTCTCCTTCCCCTGATCCTCTCCTGGGAGGATCTAGAGGAGGCTCCGGAGGGAGGGGACCTGAGGTCCTTCTCCGGGGCCAGCGGGGCTGGATGGATGACATCACCGCCCGAAGTCTTACAAAAACAACCTTGTGGCTCTTGGCTCTCTCGGGCTCTCATTTTGGTTGCCTCAAGGCACCAGGCAGAAGGCCAGGGAGCCCAACCCCGGCTTAGAGACTTGCCGAGCTCCAGGGAGCACCAGCCAGGGCCGGTCTGCTGCTGCCCGGTCCCCTAGGGCCAACAGAAGCTTACGTACGGCTCTGAGACAGGCCCCCGAGACGCCCCCTCACGCCTCCCAAAGTCTGCAGTCGCTTGATCACACACTTCTAAGTACGAACTTCCGCTTCCCCTCCTTGTGTGTTTTGACTGATAACCTGACTTCAAATAACCTGATGTCAGAAAGTGGGTCCGCTGCCGCTCTGGGCCCAGGAAAGGGCGGGTTCCAGGGAAGGCTGGAGGCTGGCTGTTCTGGATCGCTTTATACAGAAGTGGGATGTCTTGAAGGAAAACGAACACGAAGTACTGAAGGGTGCCACGTGGACAGCATTTAAAGGGAAAAAGCCCAAATGTCCATCGGGAGTAGAATGGATCAACAATGACTGAGTACCTACCAACAAAAATGAAGGATCTACAGAGAGACACAAAAACAGGCATGATTCCACCAGACATCATGTGTGAGAGAGAAACCGGACTAAAGAGCATATGCTCCATGGTTCTATTTATAGAAAGTTCTAGAACAGGCTAAGCAACTCAGGGCTGATGCAAGTCAGAGTAAGAAGTGGGGGAGGGTGATGGATTGACAGGTAAGGAGTACAAAGGTGTCCTCTATCTCATCCAGGACGGTGGTCGTGAGTACATATGCATGTACCATTCATCAAGCTCCACCTTTAAGAATTACACACTTTGCTGTATGTGTGTGATACCTCAATAAAAAAAAAAACTTTTTAAAAAAAAGCAGGAGAAAAGGAATGAGGAGTCAGTGTAGGAAAGGAGAAGGGAAGACTCAGAGGAGTGTAAGAGGCCCAAGAAATCCAGGAAGAGCCCTTCAGTCAAAGGGCAACAGGGTTGCCTAAAGTAGAGAGACTCTTGGATATGGTGGCTGAGAAATTCTGTGCCTTGGCAGAAAAAAGAAAAAAAGAAAAATCAGTAGGTACTCTTCAGCTTGAAAAAAAGATCAGGGTTAAAGAAATTCACAGATGGTGATGTTCTCTCTTTTTTTTTTTTTGTCTTTTTGCCTTTTCTAGGGCTACATTCGCAGCATATAGAGGTTCCCAGGCTAGGAGTCTAATCAGAGCTGTAGCTGCCGGCCTACACCACAGCCACAGCAACGCGGGATCCGAGCCGCGTCTGCAACCTACACCACAGCTCACGGCAACGCCGGATCCTTAACCCACTGAGCAAGGCCAGGGATCGAACCCACAACCTCATGGTTCCTAGTCGGATTTGTTAACCACTGAGCCACAAGGGGAACTCCGATGATGTTCTTATTGTTAGGTTTTGAAGGTGACCGAGGAGGCACGTAAGCAGAAGAAAAGCAACAGGTGGAATAGAATACGGAGAGAAGGAGAGAGAGAGATGAATAAAGTTTGGAGCGAGATCCTCGAGAAAGCAACAGGATTCTAGAAGAATCAATCCAGGGGAGGACTGGTTGGGAGGAGGGGGATCATTTAGAGAGAGGGGAAGGGAAGAAAAGGCAACAGTGATGCATTGGACTGAGATCCAGAACTTGTAACTGTCTAGAGATCCTAGAAACCTCATTCTGACCACTGGCCAGCTAAGTTTGCAAACCCAACTGTGGATGCAGAGAAGGCGAGTGTATGTGAGTTACTCAGCTTGGAGATAAACTTTAACGCACACTTGGCCTCCAGATGAGAATGCTAGGAAGACAAAGACGGCTCTCAGAAGGAAGAGCCACGATGACAGAAAATGATGACTTAATATTTGTCATATTGCAGCATATGGAGGTTCCCAGGCTAGGGGTCTAACAGGAGCTGTAGCCGCCGGCCTTCGCCACAGCCACAGCAGCGCGGGATCCGAGCCGCGTCTGCGACCTACACCACAGCTCACGGCAACGCCGGATCCTTAACCCACTGAGCGAGGCCAGGGATCAAACCTGCGTACTCATGGATGCCAGGCAGATTCTTTTCCACTGAGCCACGACGGGAACTCCCTGTACCTTTCTGTTACTGAGTAGCAGTCTACAGTATGGAGATACCAGTTTGTTTAATTATTCCTCCACTATAGGACAGTTAGTGTGTTCACAGGTTTGGGTTATTACATGTAAAGCCTCTATAAAGATTCATGTAAAAGATTTCGTGTGCACAAAAGTTTGTATTTTTCTAGAATAACCGTCCATGAGTATAATGGCTATATTGTATGAAAAATGTATGCTTAGCTTATTAAGAAACCTGACAACCTATTTTCCAGAGTGGGTTTACCATTTTATATTCTCACCAACCACGTAGGAGGTCTGGTTTCTTAGCATCTGGGTCAGGATTTGACATTGTCGCTATTTAAAATTTCATTTCAGCTGTTCCGGTAGGTATGTAGCAGTACCTAATGGGGGTTTTGCTCTGCTTTTCCCCAGTGGCTAGTGATGTTGAACGTATTTGCATTTGCTTAATTTGCCATCCATATATATGTCCTTTTTGATAAAATATCTCTCTAATTCTTTGACTCGATTTCTAATAGGATTATTTTTATTGTTGAGATTTGATAGTTCTTCATTAATTCTAGTCATGAGTCCTTTATTTAATGTCAAGCATTAGAATTATTCGAAATATTTTCTTCTAAATATAGCTTGTATTTTCATCCTTTTAACAGGATATTTCACCAACAGTTTTCTTTAAAACCTTTTTTTTTGGCTTTTTTCTTTTTAGGGCCACACCTACAGCATATGGCAATTCCCAGGCTAGGGGTCAAAATCAGAGCTATAGTTGCCGGCCTACACCACAGCCACAGCAACGCGGGATCCAAGCTGCATCCTTGACCTACGCTACAGCTCACGGCAGCGCCAGGTCCCCGGCCCACTGAGCGAGGCCAGCGATCGAACCTGCATCCTCGTGGATACTGGTCAGATTTGTTTCCGCTGTGCCGCAACGGGAACTCCCACCAACAAAATGTTTTTAAGTTTATGTAAAGTCCAATTTATCAACTTTTGTTTTATGAAACATGCTTTTTGTATCAAGTCCAGCCTTGCACTAGGTCCTGAAGTTTTTCCCCTAAGTTTTCTTTCCAAAGGTTTTATAGTTTTACATTTACATTTGTCTGTAATTCATTTGAATTATTTTTATAATGGAAGTGGTATAGATTTAAGTTTATTTCTTTAGTTTGTCTGTCCTCTAGCACCTTTGTTGAAATGGCTCTTTTAAAAAAATTTTTGTATTATGATTGATTTATAATGGTCTGTCAATTTCTGCTGTACAGCAAAGCGACCCAGTCATACATATATATATGTGTGTGTATATATATATTCTTTTTTTGCAAGATTCTTTGCTTTTATTTCATTATTTTATTTTTTAAAGTTTTTTAAAAATGATTTTTATTTTTTCCATTATAGCTGGTTTACAGTGTTCTGTCCATTTATTACCGTACAGCAGGGAGACCCAGTCACACACACATAGATATATTCTTTTTCTCACACTATCCTCCATCATGTTCCATCACAAGTAGCTAGATATAGTTCCCAGGGCTATACGGCAGGATCTCATTGCTTATCAATTCCAAAGGCAATAGTTTGTTATTTTTTCCATCATAGTTGGTTTACAGTGTTCAGTCAATTTCTGCTATACAGCAAAGTGACCCAGTCTCTCTCTCTCTCTCTCACACACACACACACACACACACACACATTCTTTTTTCTCACATTATCCTCCATCATGTTCCATCACAAGAAATGGCTCTTTTTTTTTTTGTCTTTTTGCCTTATCTAGGGCCGCACCCGCGGCATATGGAGGTTCCCAGGCTAGGGGTCTAACAGGAGGTATAGCCGCCGGCCTTCGCCACAGCCACAGCAACACGGGATCCAAGCCATGTCTGCAGTCTACACCACAGCTCACGGCAACACTGGATCCTTAACCCACTGAGCGAGGCCAGGGATCGAACCCGCAACCTCACGGTTCTTAGTCGGATTCATTAACCACTGAGCCACGATGGGAACTCCAAGAAATGGCTTCTTTTGATTATTAAATTCCCTTTGCACCTTTGACAAAGATCAGCAGGCCACAGTCTGTGGGTCTATTTTTGGATTTCCTATTCTGTTCCATTATCTCTGTGTCTGTCCTCCCGCTGACACCATACTGACTCGATCACCGTTATGCACAGTACACCTTAACTTTGGGCAGAGTGATTCTGCTCACTTTAGTCTTCTTTTTCAGAATCACTTTAGTTCCTTTGAATTTCCAGATACATTTTAGAATAGTCATATCTATAGCTACAAAAAACATTGCTTGTAATTTAATAGGAATTTTGTTAAAAGTCAGAGTTCCCTAGTGGCCTAGTGTTCAAGGATTTGGCATCGTCTGCTGGGCCTCAGGTCACTGCTGTGGGGAAGGTCCGATTCCTGGCCTGGGAACTTCTGCATACCGTGTGGATGCAGCCAAATTAAAAAAAAAAAAAAATTGGTTAAAACTATGTATCAATTTAGGGAGAGTTGACAACTTTACTGTGTCCTAATCCATGAATGTGATATGTCTCTCCATTTATTTGACCATCTTGATTTCTTTGATCAATATTTTGTAGTTTGCATTGTACAAATCCTATACGTTTCCTTAAATTTTGCACCTATTTGATCTTTTTTTTCTTTTTGCTTTGTGCGTTTGTGTATGTGTGCATATGATTACAAATTGTCCTGTACTTAAAATTTTGGTTTCTCATGTTCATCGTTGGTGTATAGACACGCATGCGATTTTTTGTTATGCTAATCTTGTGCTCCTGCTGAACTCATTAATTCTAAGAGTTTTTAGTGAATTCCTAGGTATTTTCAATACACACCTTGACGTAATCTGCAAATAGAGACAGTTTTATGCCTTCTTTTTTGGTCTGCGTGTCTTTCATTTCCCTTTCTTGCTGTATTGCCCTGACTAGGACCTCCAGTACCAGCTAACTGGTCTTGCCTCGTTCATGATCTTCGGGGGAAATCACTTAGCTTTTCACAGTTAAGTATGCTGTTAGCCGTAAGTTTTTTTGCAGATGTTTTTAATCGCGTCAAGGAAATTTCCCTTTATTTCTATTTTTTGAGAATTTGGATGGTGAATAGTTTTTTAAATTTTGTGTCTTATCTGCATTAACTGAAACAGTCACATGATTTCTTTTTTACACCTATTCGTGTGGTGGATTACAAAGACATCCTAGAATACAGAATCACTCTTGCACCCCTGGGATAAAAATCCACCTGATCATGGGGTACTATTCCCTTTTCCAGTGCTGAAGTCTACTTGTTAATATTTCCGTAAGAATTTTTGTGTCTACATGCATGAGGGATATTGAACTATAATTTTTTTGTACTGTTTTTGTCTGGTTTTAGTATTGGGGTACTACTGGCCTCCTAAAATGAATTAGGAAGTGTCTTTTCCTTTCTCTTCCACTTTCTGGATGACACTGTAAAATTGGTATTAATTCTCCTTTAACTATTGGTAGAATTCTCCAGGAAAACCCTCTGAGCCTGGACATTTCTTTCTATGGCTTTTTAAAATAATGACTGGACTTTCCTTAAACGTTACATAGCTGTATACTATCTATTAGAAGTTGATAGTTGTGGTAGTTTGTGATTTTTAAGCTGTTAGTCCGTTTCATGTAAGTTGGCAGATTTATTGATGTAGAGTTATTCCTACTATTTTCTTATTAATGCTTTGATATTCGTAAGGTCTGTAGTAATTTCTCTGGCTTAATTCCCGATATTGGTAATTTGTGTCTTCACTCCCTTTTTTTGGTCAGTCTTGTTAGAGGTCTCTCAATTTTACTGATCTTTTCAAGGACTAGCTTTTGTTTCATGAATTTTCTGTTTTTTTGTTTGTTTTGATTTTCATTGCTTTCTGTTCATATCTTTTTATTTTCTTCCTTTTGCTGACTTTGTTATTATTTTTGCTCTTCTTTTTCTGGCTTCCTGAGGTGAGATTTTAGATTACTGATTTGAAAATTTTCTTCTGTTCTAATGAAAGCATGGATAGTAAAAAATTTTCTCGCAGCTTTTCTTTGAAAATCTCACAAATGTTGATGCGTTGCGTTTTCATTTTCATTCAGTTCAGTTTCTATTTCCTTTGAGACTTCCTCTTTGAACCATGGATTATTTGAAAGTAAGTTGTTTAGTTCCTAAATATGTGAGATTTTCCTGTTACAGTACTGTTATTAATTTCTAGTTTGGTTCCATTGTAGTCAGAAAAGACACTCTGCATGATTTCAATTTTTTTTACATTTGCTGAGGTTTGTTTTATTGCTCAAAATATGATATATCTTGGCATTATGACCTATGGGCACACGAAAAAAGGTGTATCCTGCTGGCTTGGGGTATTCTATCAATACCAATTAGATCCTGTTGGCTGATGGTGTTGATGAGTCTTTCCATATCATGGCTGGTTTTCAGTTTGGTTTTTCTATCAGCTGTAGAGAGACAAGTACTGAAGTATCCAACTATATCGATGAATATTTGATCATCTCTCTTTTCGGTTCTATTAGGTTTGCATCACATATTTTGATGTTTCCTTCTCTCATCAGCAGGTGGATTTCCAAGCCCTCTGATGTGCTCTCCACTCTGATTATTGTGGAGTGAGGTCAGCACATCGTTATTGTCCTGCAAGGATCCAAGTCCCAGGTCCTGACTCTCCATTTGGCCTTCTGGGGCACCATCCAAGTGCAGGGATGGGAGACAAGTGGGATGCTGAGATCCTAGTCGGTCTGCTTTCTTCTCTACACCTTTCAGAGCTTTCTTCTGTTTGTTTTATATAATGCACAGGGTTTTTGGTTGTACTTAGAAGAACAGGGAAAAGAATATCTACACCGTCTTTCAAGAAGCGGAGGTCTCAAAGTAGTTTTCTGTTTGTTTGCTTTTGCTTTTTAGGGCTGCACCCAAGGCATATGGAGGTTCCCAGGCTAGGGGGCAAATCGGAGCTACAGCTGCTGGCCTACACCACAGCCACAGCAACGCCAGCTCCGAGCCGCGTCTGCGACCTACACCACCGCTCACGGCCATGCTGGATCCTTTAACCTGCTGAGCAGGGCCAGGGATCAAACCTGTGTCCTCGTGGATACTAATAAGGTTCGTTTCCGCCGAGCCGCAATGGGAACTCCTTAGAGTACTGCACTTTAAAAATCACTAAGCGAACTCTTCCCAATATTCTGTGATAATCTGTAGGAAAAAAAAAATCTGAAAAAGAATGGGTGTCGTACGAGTATAACTGAGTCACTCTGTGGTGCAGCAGAAATTATCACAACATTGTAAATCGACTCTACCCCAACAAAACTTTATGAAAGAAAAATAAAAATCACTGCTCAGCCAGCATTGCTGTGCCAGAGTTGAGTGCTGAGCAGGGCCAGTATGTCCCCAGCTCTCAGAGGCAGCAGAGGAAACTGCACACAAACCAATGACTGCAGGAGGCTGTGCCATATCTTGACTGCAGGCTGGACCCTGGGCCCCGAGGTATGAGAAGTGTTAACCGGGCTGGTGAGGGGGAAGGAGCGACCCTTGCGGGGCAGGAGGTAAGGTTTCAAGGAACTGAAAATTACTCAGCTTCCTGCAGTCCTGGAGCTGGCACCGCTCAGTGTCACTTCCTGACACTGGGGAGTGACAGCTGCCGGGTCCTAGAGGCCCAGGGGGGCCCTGGGTGGTACCTGGCCTTCAGCCTGAGAGCCGGGGAACCCTTGTACGGATCACAGCAGGTGAAGGATGCATGAGAAATGTCACTCAGCACAGGATGCAGGGCACTGCCAGAGTCGCATCCCCTAGACTGCTGGAAGCAGGAGGAAGCCTCAGCGGTGAATATGCAGGGCTGTTTTCGATGGCTGTACCCCTCGCCGATGCCATATTAGCATTTTAATAGGGCTTTCCAGTCCACACCCCCAGGAGTCACCGGGCCCCACAAGCTATGGTTGAGCTTGGAGGAGAGGATGAGGAGCTGCCGTGGCTCCGCAGGGGCACCCGTCACCTGCAGAGAGCTGCAGCTGCCTCCAGGGCAGAGGGGCAGCTGGAAAGCTGGAAAGTACTGAGGTGTGTGGGGAGTGGGGCTGCCGTCCCCCTGGGCAGCCCGGAGACAGGACTAGACTAATTTTATTCTCTCATGGATGAATGGCCACGTCTGCCCAGAAACAGGGGAGGGTTCCAGAGCTGTGACTGTGTTAATTGCCACCCAGGCAGGGACAAGGACATAGGCATGGGGAGAGGGGGAGACAAGGGGGAGTGTTTAAAAGCCTTTATTCTCTGTGGGAGAAGAGTTAATGGTGGTGGTGGAAGCAGCGGCGGGGTGTGTGTGTGTGTGTGTGCGCATGCGCAGAAGTGGGGGGAACACTTGGAGGTGGGTCTGAGAATAGCACTAAATATTATTCTTTCAGGTCCTCAACACTGGCAACTTCAGAGTCTGTGGCTGGCTCAGCCGGTGTCACCACCCCCATGCTCTAAGCCCACCCCCAAGACCATAGGAGATGCTGGTGCACTGCTCCATCTCGGGAGTTTTTGGAGGTTCCCAGGCTAGGGGTTTAACAGGAGCTGTAGCCGCAGGCCTTCGCCACAGCCACAGCCACAGCAACGCGGGATCCGAGCCACGTCTGCAAACTACACCACAGCTCATGGCCATGCCAGATCCTTAACCCACTGAGCAAGGCCAGGGATCGAACCCGCAAACTCACGGTTCCTAGTCGGATTCGTTAACCACTGAGCCACGAGGGGAACTCCCATCTCGGGAGTCTTAACTCCAGTTTTCCCACCCACTCTCCTCTTCCCCAGACCAGACTGCTCACGGCCAGCAGCCCCCCGCTCCTTCAGCGCTCTGAAATCTCAGTTCTGGCTCTGCCACCCTCTCCTGGCTCTCTGTTCATGACCGTCCCGGCTCCCAGGGCTTCTCCTTTCTAGTCCTTCTCTCCATCACCCTTGAATTTCTTTCGCCCTTCCCTTATCGTAGGACCCGCCCAGGCAAACCCCAAATTCTGAGAGCATCCAGCTGGCCACCCCCAGGAAATGGAGGAGGTTGAAGAAATCACACTTGTCTGTGAGGGGCTGGGGTCACGGGCTTGAGCCCAGCTGGACCGGCTACCCAGCGCCCAGGGAGCTGCTCCCTCTCTCCGAGGCCCCGGGTACTTCTGCTCCCGGACTCTCTGTCCTTGGTTTTCACCGGTTTCATCAGAGGGCCCTGGAGCTCACCCTTCTCACGCCCATGTCTGTGGGTGGCCTTGCTTTCCTTCTCCCCCCACTTTCCGGCACCCTTGAAATCTCTGGATCGCATCCCTCCTTCTTTTCAGAACCAGCTGGTCTCCCCAGCAGCATGTTCTTCAGAAACACAGCCGGTTGGGTAGAGTTCATGAGTGGAGCGTGTGACTGCAGAAATAGCCATTGGCTACAAGGCCATCTCCCAAACGCCAGATGTCACAGTGGCCCCAAAGCCAATGCATTAAAAAAATCAATCTGCCAAGTGACCAGTTCCACAGACCACCAAATCCCCCAAACGTATTTCTCTTATTTGCAAAATATGCTATAAAGGGATTGCGTGGAAAGTTTCAATAGCCGCTAATGACGTCTTCAACATCTGGGCTGGTGGTTTTCTCTCTGGTTTACAGGTTTTATTGTTGGTTTCTCCGCCAGCCGTTTTATATTGGATGTATGGGTCTGTCCACATTTCTGAAACCAACTACTTCTCAAAAGGGACTTATAAAAGGTTTTGGTAATGACTGAGCCTTTTAAAATTTTAACCTTTGGTTTGCAGGAAAGATAGTTTTGCCCTTCAAGTGTAATTTTACAACCAATTTGCAACTTCTCTCTCTCTCTCTCTCTCTCTCTTTTTTTTTCTGAAGTGGTTGGGAAGTCAGCCAAATAAAAGTTTCTTCGGCATGTTTATTCACATATGCACGACACCTTCCCAATAGGAGCTATTGTTCATTTTAGGCCCAAGTCTTTAAATGAGAGTTGACAGTAAATGCAATTGAGGGAAAAATCTATCCATTGGCATATGCGTATGTGTGTGTGTGTGTGTGTGTATGAAAGCCCACATATGATTGATATTTACTGGAGATGGATTGAAAAATCCATAGCAAAATGTCTGGTGAAACTAAACCCAACAACTTGTACACCAATCCTAAGCTACCAAACATAAGTGAAAAAGCAAACCAAACCTCCTGAAGGAAAATCTTCAATGTTGCAGAAATCCATAGCATATGGATTTCTTTCTTTTCTTTTCTTTCTTTCTCTTTCTTTCCTTCTTTCTTTCATTCTTCTTTCTTTCTTTCTTTCTTTTTGCTTTTTTTTAGGGCTGCACCTGTGGCATATGGAAGTTCCCAGGCAAGGGGTCAAATCAGAGCTGCAGCTGCCGGTCTACACCGCAGCCACAGCAACACGGGATCCCAGCCATGTCTGCAACCTACACCGTGGCTCATGGCAACGCCGGATCCTTAACCCAGTGAGTGAGGCCAAAGATTGAACCCGCATCCTCATATTAGTTGGGCTTATTACCCCTGAACCACGACAGGAACTCCTGAATTTTATATCATTTTTAAAGTAACTAACCAAAATAACTTTGGGAGGAATTCTAGAAATCACAATATCAGGGAAATGAGTTCTTAGGCAAATTGATTTTCAACACATCAGTATTCAGTTCATTAGCTTTTGGGGAATGATGACTGGTTATTTGGCAAACTGACCTATTTCTTCAACCTCTCCATCTCTCCTGGCTCTTTCCCTCTGGCAGCCACACATCAGGTACCTGCAGCTTCTACCCCTGGTAGCCTCCTTCCTGTTACAGTCAATGGAGTGGGCTGGTCCCTCCTCCCAGTCAGTGGGAAATAAGAACGAGACCGCACCAGCCTTTAATCTCATACTTTGTAAACTCTTCTGCTGAATTCGTCCCTTCATTCACATTCTAAATCTTAGGGCTGTTTTTTTCTCTTCTCCCCACATTGATCCAAGACCCCCCCCCCATCCCTAATTAAGGCTTCTGAACTCTACTCTCAAAAATTACTTGGGCATGACTGATATTTACTGAGGTTTGAGGTTACCTGGCCAAGAAGGTGATTTTAAGTGGAATTTTTTTTTTCCTTTTGTCATTTTAGGGCCGCACCCGTGGCATGTGGAGGTTCCCAGGCTAGGGGGTCTAATCGGAGCTGTAACCGCTGGCCTACACCATAGCCACAGCAACGCAGGATCCGAGCCGCATCTGCAACCTACACCACAGCTCACGGCAACGCCGGATCCTTAATCCACTGAGCGAGGCCAGGGATCAAACCTGCAACTTCATCGTTCCTAGTTGGATTCGTTAACCACTGTGCCACGACGGGAACTCCTTTAAGTGGAATCTTTAGTCAACCCAGCTCTGCCAACATCGCCCCTTTTCCTCCCAGCATGCCCCTGGGGCCTCCCCTTTTCGGCCCCTCCTTCTTGCTATTCATGCTTCTTTCTTCTCTCTGGTCCTCCTCCAATCACTCCTGTTGACTTTTCTTATAGAACACGCTCCTTCTATCCTGCTTACTATTTCCACACACTTGGGGGAGGAGTGCAAGAGCCAAGCAGGCTCAAAATGTACTGTGCCCAGTGAAGGAAACCTGGCCCCTCCCCTGCAGGATAGAGAAGGTGGCTGCATGTCTATACACTGCAATGTAAAAAAAAACCACCATGCATCTACATACACTGAAGTCTTTGATCTTGACACATCTTCCCATGACCTTGTATCTCCTCCTCTGTCCTGACTTTTTTCACAGCCAAGCTTCCTGGACCAGCTACTGATACTGTTTTTCCTTTGTCCCAACTGGTAGATGCTTCCTGATCTTTTTCTTGCCTAATCTCCTTGCAACATGTGACACAGTAGACACCTCCTTCCAGGAACTCTTTTTTCACACAACTGCTCTGGCCAGAAATTCTCAGTCTCTTTGGCACTGTCCTTTTCTGCTGTAACCTGCTTGCTTGGAGGTCAGTGACCCCGGCTCTGGCCTTGGGTCTCACCTGTTCCATAAACAGATCCTGGTTGGTTCCACCCACCCATGGGCTTAACCACCCCTGCTATGCTGCCATGGCGTCTCAGGTCATTGTCCTGGGCAATGCTCTGGGCATCTCAGGATAACACCTGGATGTCACCTTGGCCTCTAGAACTCAACACATGCAAACTGAACTCATCCTCTTTCCCCTGAATATATGTCTATTGCCTAAGCCAGGAAGCTCCCTTTCCCACCATCACCAGACCCAAGTTGGGCAGCATCTCCTCTTTAATGCCTCTGAAAGCCGCTCTGTCCTCTCCACCTCACTGCTCCTGCTTGGGCGCAAGCACTCATCGCTCCTTCCTTGGGGTAAGACCCTTGCCCTTGGCCTGCTGATCTGCTAATCTTCACCCAAGACAGCTGCCAAAGGGATCTTTCCTTAATGCCAAGTTAGCCATACCCTCCTGCCCCTGACTTGCTTGAAATCTTTTATGAAGCTCAGAGCTTTCAGGATAACATTTCAATCACATGGAGCCTTCTGTAATTTAGCATCTTCTCTCTCCTGCTCCAAAATTCAGTTTAGAACCCATGTCTTCTGGGAGGCTTGGCTGAGCCCATTCCGGCTAGCTGTCCTATTTTTAGTTAAGCAGAACTCTCAGCCTACATCCCTCTGATGAGGGGCTTCATTGTCTATGAGCTCCTAGAGGGCAGGCCTGGGCAGACTCAGCCTCATCTCTCCAGAGTCTAGCATATGGTAGGCACGTGCAAGGGTCTGATAAAGAGAACAGGAAAATCTCAGGCTTTGCAGTGCATGATGTCTCGGTATTGACTTTGACGTTGAGCAGGAGGCAAAGATACATGGAATTCCCAAAGTCCAAGGGTACCACAGCTTGGCTGAGAGACTTCTGAGGGCAAAGGCAATCAGGGGGAGGGCAGCTTTTCCTCCTAATTGGGACAATGCAGTTTCCATCATCCTGTCTCCCTAGGATTCTGGTCAAGGGAACCACTGCCCTGGCAGGTGAAAGTGGTCTTCTGGAAGGTTCTGTCCTGCTCTGAAGGTTGTCAGTGGTGCTTGCACAGTGGTTGGTGGCACACACAAAGTGCTTCTGGCTTTGCCTCAAGGCAGGGGACACATCTTGTGGGGGGACACATCATGCTGGCCCCCTCTTGTCTTACCTTCTGAGCACTAAGAGGACAAGCCTGGTGCCATGATGGCAATTGGAAGGGACACAGGATTTAGAGCCTTTTTTGGAGGGGCCACCAGCCCTTGAGGTCACTCCTTAGATGCCACTGACCTGTGACCAAACACAGTCCAGGTGGATCAGACACTTTCCCAGACTAGCAGCCACTGGGCACTCCATGTGAAGGTGTCACCAAGAGGGCAGCCAAGAAGGAGGTGGCACCTGGGGCCCAACAGGCCAATTCCTCAAACCAAGGGAGAGGGCAATGCTACGTAATTCACCATGATAGGAGAGAACCCTTGCCAAGTACCTTTTGAGAGAGGAGGAGAGAGCCATTTCGAAATAAAAGCAAAGCTGGCTCTATAAAACATGGCATTCCTGGCATCAGCGGTCAGAAGTGACAAGCTGCCAAAGCTCTGTGATGCGTGGTGTGCCTGGAAGCAATGGCTTGAGTTAATGAGCTCGCAAAAATTCTATGAAAAATAGCTTTCAAAGGTATGGAAACCAAAGGGAAAGACTGCAGGTATTTAACTGGCTCGGAGCCACAGTGACTTAACTAGTCTACGGAAAATCAGTCAACATCCACATAGGTAATCAAACTGAAATATCAATAAAGGACTATGCTTTGGTCTAACACACTAACAAAAGTTAACATTTTCACCACAGTTTGCAGTGTTGGAAAGGATATGGTAAAACGGCTATCTTCACTTGACAGTATATATTTGCACACTCTCTCCCAGGGAGGGCAATTTATCATTATCTGTCAAGAATCGCAAGAGTTCATGACCCTCTCTCCAAAGAAAATAATCCAAGATATGGAGGAAAGTTTCATTAGAGTGTTAATTGTCATTGTGACAGACGTATCAAGGGTTCCAATTAGAGTGCATGACAAATGTGTTAATATTGTGTTAGGGATTGAAATGACGACCGTGAGAACAACAGAACGACACAGAAGAGTGCCCACGACGACGACAGGACACAACTCGGTGTGTGCATAAGGATGACAACTGAGTGAAAGAGCCTTCACTGGAACCCTAGCCAATCCACCGACAGGATAACCGTGGTTGTGCCTGGATGTGGGAAGGGTGGGGGATTATTTTTCTTTTTCAAATATAGTATAATGTGATATAACAATACTTTTTTTTTTTTGAGATCAAAGGGTTGCTGAGTGGAGATTAAAAAAAAAAATGAAGAAAAGAATCCTCTTCAGGGGGGTGGGAAGGGTCCTTTCAGGAAAGGCAGCAGGGCGTGAGCTCCTAGGGCTGGATTTTGGTTTGGTTTGGACAGGACAGGGTGAGAGCTGGGCACAGAAGCGAGGACAGGCCTTTGCCGCACAGCTTTTTCGGGGGATCTTCAGAAGCTGTCTGGGCAAGTGACAGGCTGATCCTAACTGGGGAAAGGCTGGAGCCCTCACTGAAGGCCTCTGGGTAGCATTCTGGCTCTAACCGGAGCAGCCTCTCGACGCGGCTGGCATGGGCCTGCAAGGACCCCAGGGGAGCCTGAGGGAGTGAGGGCCTCAACTCTGGAGAGGCTCCAAGAAAATGGTGAGGAAGGAGGCCAAGGAGGAAGCCAAGGAGAAGGACTGGGTGAGGGTCAGCAGCCGAGGGGCTTTGGGTCCATCCTGGGCAGTGACCGTCACAGCACCTGGGCTTGGAGGAGCTGGAGGAGTTATCCCAGGTCCCCAGTAGATGGGGGGGGTGGGGAGCACAGCTCTGGGACATATTCTTGATCTCGTCTTACAGAGCAGGCTCAAGTGGAAGGAGTCATAGGGCCAAGTGTATTTGGCACATGCAGACCAAAGTCAAGTGTCGGAACTTCAGGCAGAGAAGGAGGCAGCTGAATACATGGATGGATGAATGAGAGAATGCATAAGGCTTCATGCAAAGCACTGGGGTCCAGTAACATGGCTTCCATAACATGGATCCAGCATTGTCCCGTCGCAACTCACCGTGTGTCACGGCAGCTAGCTTTTGGATGCATCAAAACATGTTCTTAAGTCATTCCCATGAAGCAAATTTATCAGTCAACCAGAAAGCATGCATGGAGATACTGTGACCTCCTCAGCGCCAGGCTGGTAGGCTACAAAAAGGAGCCCAGGACAGAGTTCTCTTCTACGAGGGGTGTCACATACACTCCCCTGTGCCCACCTGTAGGATCTTATTTTGGGGTCTTGTCTGATATTCCTTAGGGCCGGGGCTACAAAATCAGAGGCATCATGTCCGAGAAGGGTCGACAGACCAAGCGAGAAACAGACCTGAACATACAGCAGGTGAAGGAAAATATCTTTTAGCCTTAAGCGCAGACAAGAAACTATGCAAAATTAGGGGAAAACCATTTCATCTTCATGATGTGTGTTCTGTACTCTCTTTAGCACCAGGAGTGACTTTTAAGTCACCAGTTTATTTGCATCTGAACAAAGAGGAACCTAAAACACTTTCATTATCTCAAAAGAGCGATTAGCCAGCTGAAAAGAATGTTCCTCCTGACAGCACTTCATCTTGGTCAGCCTCCTCTCAGCGCCCAGGCCACTACTTTGCTGAGTCATTCTACCGGGCAGGCCCTCAGCCACAGAGCCCAGCCACCATCTGCTCACCAGAGGCACCAGGGCCCGCTGACTGCGACCACAGAAGGTTAGGATCTCGCTGTTGGGGTTGCTTTCACTGCCGTCACTCTGTTGGTTGTGTGTGTGTCTCTTTAGATAAAAAGCACACTATTTATATAAATTTGTTTATTTAGGTAAATAGCCATATTTAAGATCATGTTGGATCTTTAAATACGGATTAACACTGCACCTTCTTGGGCTCCACAGAGAAAGAACCTTCCTTTTCATCTGGTTTTACCTTCTGTTTCTAAATAACTATTTAGTCTGTTATAAAGATCTCCAAGCAGAATGCTTAAGTGAAAAAGAGGAAGCAGCAGAATAATAGGTTTACTGTAAGGCCAGTAATGTCAACACACACACACACACACACACACACACACACACACATCACAGGCAAATATACATACATAAGCATATATACACATAAATGAAAAAATCTGAATAGCTGACTAAACCATTGGAAGTCATGATCTCTAGGGATCTGAATATAGAGAAAACCATTTTCTCAACTTTGCTTTGCTCTAATGTGTGTTTATTTTACACTGAAGTTTTTATTACTTCTGTAACTAAAACCAATAAAGATTGAATGTTGAAGATGATCTGTCACTAAGACACTCTTTGCATGGGAGGTTTTCCTGGTGATAAAATATCTTCCTACTCAAACTAAATGCTATAAAATTGGGTTGTGATGATCATTGTGCAACTATAAATGTAATAAAATTCATTGAATAATTAAGAAAAAACTATGTACTTTTTCTCATGTAACAATTTTATCCATTAAATATTTGAAAAGTTGATATGTCTGTGTAACCTGTGCCCCTATTAAGATACAAAATATTCTCACCACCCCAAGTGCCCCCGTGTCCTTCATGACCAGTCTCCACCTCACTCCCCCCATGACAACCACTGTTCTGACTTTTCACTATACCACTTTAGTCACCTGTCCTA
This sequence comes from Catagonus wagneri, assembly GCA_004024745.2. Lineage (NCBI taxonomy): Eukaryota > Metazoa > Chordata > Mammalia > Artiodactyla > Tayassuidae > Catagonus > Catagonus wagneri. Next base: position 543,770 of record PVHT020000531.1, on the reverse strand, counting down.
GAACTTCTGTTTACTGTTTTTAATATAATAAAATTACTTCCATTATAAAAGCTGTACATGTTAAAGAAAATGTTGAAGGCAAAAAAAAAAATCCTAGAAAAATAGAAAGAAAATTGATAAGTAATCGTTCCACTACTCGAAAGGAAAAGTTTTGTTTTCTTCTAGTTTCTAGGTATAAATTTTTCTTATTTTATATATCTGTGATTGCTTACTTCACATTACTTCCCATAATAATTTCATATTACTCCCATAATAATTTCATACCATAAGCATCTCCCCTATGATATTCTCAAAGGAAAAAAACCTTCCAATCTAGAATTTAATACCCAACAAAAATATCACTCAGAAATGCAGATGAGATGAAGATTTTTGCAAACACGCAAAAGCTGAAAGAATTATCGAGAAGCTCCCCAGAAGGGAGCTGAACTTGTACCTCCACCTGGCACCAACAAGCCTGACTGAGGCCATGGGGTAGGGCTACTTGACACTCTGCTTTTCTACCCCCGGTGTCACCAGGGCCCCCAGAGAGGCTGAGCTTCCAGCCCCATCAGAGAGCAATGAGGTAGGATGAGGTAGTGTGAGGAACACGGTATCAATAGGGCGTAGAGGGGACTGAGCTTATTCACACTCAGTGACAACAAGAGGATGTGAGTTGATGTTCCATTTTCATTAGGAAGGTGCCAGCTGGGCTGAGGGAGGAATTCAACATCATCCACCCCTGCCACAACCTACCACTATACCTAAACAGGGTCACTGCCTGCTAAAAAAGAAGGTTAACAAGAAGCCAGAGTCACACAACAAAATAGCCAGAAAGTCCAGGACATAATAAAAAATCACTTGTCATGCCAAGAACCAGGAAAATCACACTTGAATGAGAAAAGACAATCAACCAATGCTTACACCAAGATGACTCAGATGTTGGAATATTCTGAAGAGCATTTTAAAGCAGCAGTTATAAAAATTACTCAATGAGCAATTGAAACACTCTTGAAACAAAGGAAAAACATGGAAAATCTAAGCAAAAGAATATAAGCTATTAAAGACGTAACTGACTGGAAATTATAAAACTGAAAGATTTAATAACTGATATAAAAACCCAAAGGATGGGCTCAGTAGTAGTTTGGAGACAACAGGGACCGCAATGGTGAAGCTGAAGACAGATCATTGGAATCGACCCAATCCTAGCAATCGAAAGAAAATAGACTGAAAGAAAGAAAATAAGCAGAGTCTGAGAGATCTGAGCGATGATAACAAAAGACGTAGCATTGGTTTCATGAGAATCCCAGAAAAGAGGAGAAAAAGTGTGTAGCCGCAAAAAGTAACCAGATAATGGTTCCAAATCCCTTAATTTGGCAAAAGGCAAAAACCTATAGTTTCCAAAAGTCAAACAAATTCCAAACAGGATACAGCCAAAGAAATCCTAAGACAAATTATAGTTAAATTTCTGAAAATTAAAGACAAAAGGAAAAAAAAACCCTTGAAAGAGGCTAAACAAGAAAACACGTCTGGATTACAAAACTATGCAAATGACAGCCATTTCTCCTCTAAAACCATGGAAGCTGGGAAGAAGTGCCATAGCATTTTATAAGTACTGATAGAAAAGAATTGTCCACTCTGAATTTAACAGCCAGCACAAATATTCTCGCCGTATTTGAAGCTAACTCTGATGCTTGCTTTTCAGACTGTGGGGTTTGGGGTGTTATTTTTTCCTCCTTAATGTGCCTTGTAAACTTTTTCTTGATAGCCAGGCATGCTACACTAGATAAGACATTTGAGGTACACAGGCCTTCAGTAATGTGGTGCTAAGGGCTAGGTGTAGGAGAGGGGGCATTCTATGGTCCTATGATTAGGTCCCTGCATTTCTTGTGCCTCTGAACTGTGAATTTAAGCAGTGTGCACATGGGACAGGATGGCTACAGTACCCCTGGAACTGAACATTCCCCTTCCGCCACGTGGAAGTCGAGAGTGGGCTAGAGCTGGGTATTTCCTTTCTTCCAAGTTGGTTAGGCTCTGATAAAACCCTAAGAGTTTCGGCTCTGGTGAAACAAGTTCTCTGGAGGGCAGGCTTTGTGGAGAACAGAGTGCTCTTGACATTTCAAAACGTTCCTTTTCCCCATCCATCCCCCGACAGAAACACAAGGGAATTTTTCCCTGATATTTGTGATGAACTCCTGGTTGATTCCTGGAGATAATCTTTACGAAACTGTGTGGGCTCCCTGTGAGCCTCCACTAATGAGTCAATTACGATTCAGGTTTTCTCACCCTGGCTCTGGTTCCCATCGTGGTTTCTGCTCCCTCGCAAATCTCTGCTCCCATAAGATGCACTTCTCACTATTTGCTTCTCGGTCTTCCCAGTCTGGGCAGCAGGGGTTTGCCTTGTGATCTCATGTCTCTGAAAATCTAAGAGGAGTTGGCGATTTCCCCGCCCGCTCTGCTTTTGGCTTGTTATGAGGACAGAGGGATGAATATGATGAACTGGAAACAAGAAGTCAAACTTTTTTTTTTTAGGAATAAAGGTAAAATAAAGACAATTCTCAGATGAAGGGAAAATAAGAGGCGAGGTCACCAGAAGACCTATCCTTAAAGAGTGACTAAAGACCGTGCTCTCAGCAGAAAGGAAATGATCACAGAAGACTTCAGGGCCCTGGGGAGAAGTAAAAGTAAGCATGACTATAAAACGTAATTGACTATTTAAACAAAAACAGTAATGCTTAGAGTGATGTCTATAATACATGTACAGGTAAAATGAGCGGCAGGTAGACTGTGATAAATTAAATATGTAGTCTGGGAGTTCCTGTCGTGGCTCAGTGGTTAACGAATCCGACTAAGAACCATGAGGCTGTGGGTTCGATCCCTGGCCTTGCTCAGTGGGTTAAGGCTCCGGCGTTGCTGTGAGCTGGGGTGTAGGTTGCAGACGCGGCTCGGATCCCGCGTTGCTGTGGCTGTGGCGAAGGCCGGCGGCTACAGCTCCTGTTAGACCCCTAGCCTGGGAACCTCCATATGCCGCGGGTGCGGCCCTAGATAAGGCAAAAAGACAAAAAAAGAAAAAAAATTAAATATGTAGTCTAGAAACACTAAGAACTACTAACATCACATGACAGAGTGGTAACAAATAAAACTACAAAAGAGATAAAATTCAGTCATACAAATATCCAATGAAATCCAAAAGAAGGTAGAGAAAAGGAAAGCGGAGGCAAAGAACAGATGGTGATAAATTAAAAAAAAGTAGCAAGATGACAGCTTTAAACCTAATCATATCAATAATTACATTTAATGTAAATGCTCTAAATATCGCTGGTAAAAGTCAGAGTTTGTCACCTTGGATATTTTCAAAAAGCTCTTCCAACCACACGCTACTTACAAAAACATGCTTTAATATAGAGGCATAAATTGGTTAAAAGGAAAACGATGGAAAAATATATACACGTGGACATTAGTAAAAAGAATCTGAGTGGCCATATGAATGCAAAAGTAGGTTTCAAACACAGACTATCATCAGGGAAAAAGAAGGACATCTCAACATGATAAAGGGGTCCATTTATGCAGAGAACATAACAATCCTAAATGTATATGCATCTAACAACAGAGCTTCAAAACACTGAAGCAGAAATTGGTTAAACTACAAAGAGAAAGAGACAAATACACTTTTAGAGTTAGTTCTCTTATATGTCGATTATACTGCAGTGAAGCTGCTTCAAAAAAATAAATAAGGCCACGGAGGGTATCAGGACTTTATTCTCATCTGGTCTGCAAACAGGTGCATGCACAATCTACACTGAGCTGGAGCCTGCCTGAGGACAATTTTGTTTAATTTTTACAGCTTGTATCTCTCTGAGGACACCGTTAGAAAGAGACAATAATTATGTTAGAAACCACCAGAATATGGCTATTTCCATACATTTTTTTTGTTTGTTTGTTGTTTTCAGATCTGGGTTGCCTTTAGCGTGTGGCTGTCAGTTTAACCCAGCTTGAGGCTTTTCTCCTCGGTTTAGAGAATCTGAAGTTGAGTTCTGCTGGAGTCGAGTCCATGTGGCGGTTCATGGGCGCGGAAAGCACCTAGAGCCGACCACAGACGAGAGCTCCCTGCGATGGCATTAGTGTCAAAACTAACTACTGTCTTCTGGGTTTTGGGTTGTTTTTAAACCTACAGTCTTCATTTAAGTTACTCTTGAGTAATCTATAAAATCTGCTGCTTTTCTGTCTCTGTCAATTCCTAAGAAGATTTTTCTTTGTTTTACTCTGGGGCAGATCTTGCTCTCCTGAGAGAATGAGTCCAACCTCACGTTCAAGTTCTCCTTTCTCGTTTTGCCTCCCTGAGCAGACCTCTCGCCCCAGCTGCTGAGAAGGGGCCAGGTCTGGTCATGGAGGTGGGTCCGTTGGGATCAGCCATCTAAAGCAACAACCTACTTCTTCTCGACAGAAAATCTCGTGTCTCGGCAAAGCCTCTTCTAGAATTAACCACAGCTGGTGCGGTGGGGGGGAGGGGCAGAGCACCTGCGGGGCTGGGTCTGCAGAAGCCCTCACCGGGTCCGCACCTCGTGTCTGTTCTGCAGCACGCTCAGGGAACCGCTGGATTTCGCATCAGTGGGAGAAGGGGAGGAGACCACTGACTGCATTTCTGTCCCTGTGCTGAAAAGGATGCTTACCCACTGACTGCATTTCTGTCTCTGTGCTGAAAAGGATGCTTACCCACTGACTGCATTTCTGTCCCTGTGCTGAAAAGGATGCTTACCCACTGACTGCATTTCTGTCTCTGTGCTGAAAAGGATGCTTACCCACTGACTGCATTTCTGTCTCTGTGCTGAAAAGGATGCTTACCCACTGACTGCATTTCTGTCTCTGTGCTGAAAAGGATGCTTACCCAGAGAAGCGTTCCAGCAGACTTCTAAAGTCAGCATCACCTCGCGGTACTGATGAAGCTCAGAGAGCCCTGGAGGCTCCCAAGCCCCAAGTCCCTGTGGGACAGGGCAGAGGAAGGATCTGAACCCAGGCCCGAGGACTCTCATGCTTTCCTCAAGTCAGCATGCTGCCTCGCCATGACTGCTGGGCCACCACCACTCACCGTGACAACCTGGTCACCGCCACGCACCTTGACCACCTGGTCATCTCTCCCCACTACCGCCAGGTCACTGTTCTATTCCCCACTGCTACTGATCCTTGCTCTTTGGAATCACCTTCTTAGCAACTGATGGATTTTGCTTATTGGTATTTTCTAGGCAACTGATACTTTAGACACTCAGTTGCAGGATGTATGCAATTTCCACTGATCTCTTCTGGAGGAGCTGACAAACCTAGACTCAGTGGATGCCTCTGGAAGCTTCCAAGGTGTTATATAGCTACAGGGAAGACTGGGCCTCCTGGATGTCAGGAATGTTGTGTTCTTATCCATTTCCCTACAGACAAAACTATTTTCCGTGAAGTCACGGAGGCAGGCATGGGCCCTTCACAGAGAACTGTTTAGGCCAGGGTACGGAGTTTGGACTTTAAGAAAGGGTTTCGCACAGAAGGGGTGGTATGGTGAGGTCCTTCAAGAAACGAAGCTTGGAGACCAGTTCAGGTTCCACTGCGGCGGCCCAAGTGAGAAAGGATGATGACCTGCACTTGAGGGGTGCTAGCAAGAATGGAAAAAAGTGGGTACACTCAGACATGGTTTTTCAGGCAGATCACACCCAAGAAAACTTGACGAAGAACTAGACGTGAGGGGTGAGTAAAGAGCAGAACCGATTTGTAGGATTTTGTCTTGAGAAACTTGAAAAAGCAAGAAGAAAGAGAGTGAGGTAACATCAGACACGGGAAAATCTCGTGCTTTGCTTCGGACAAAATTGAATTCGAAGTACCTGCTAAAAACAAATGGAGCAGACCGTGGAATCCATGTGTATGGACTCTGGGTGGATCCTAGAACTTCAGGAGTCATGAATATATCGCTAGTACTTAAAGCCGGGAGAGCGGATGAGATCACCACGACGTCCGTGAGGCATCATGTACAGAGAAGAAAGATGACTGAGAAACAAACCGTGGACAAGGCAGCACTTAGAGCAGGGCAACAGATGTGGCCAAGAAGACCAAGAAAGAACAGTCAATGCAGGAGGAAGGCAAAGAGAACGCGGTGTTCTGGAAGCCAAGAGGATAAAGGGTATGAGAAACGAGGCATGCTCAGTTGTGTCAAATAAGATGAAGACAGACTTGGAGTTCCCATTGTGGCTCAGCAGGAACGAATCCGACTAGTATTCATGAGGACACAGGTTCGATCCATGGCCTCACTCAGTGGGTTAAGGATCCGACTTTGCCATGAGCTGTGGTGTAGGCTGCAGATGTGGCTCGGGGCTGGCGTTGCTGTGGCTGTGGTTGGTGCAGGCTGGTAGCTGCAGCTCTGATTCAGCCCCTAGCCTGGCGACTTCCCTATGCTGCAGGTACAGCCCTAAAAAGAAAAAAAAAAGGTGAAGACAGACTTGTCCCCTAAATTTGGTAGCGATAGGTCATGACTGGCTGCCACGGAAATGGTTATATTCTAGGAGAATACCGTTTCTTCTCCACACACTTCGCAAGCACTATGTGTGAGATAGGCTTTCGGGCGCTGGGGCACAGAGATGCGTAAGACACGGTCTCTGTTCTCAAGGTGTGTTTACAGTGGGTGAGGAAGAGAGAGGCAATAACCACTGTTTACAGGGCACTGCTATCCCCCGCTCCTGCACCAGGGAGAGGTCAAGGTGCACTTTGGATACGCAAAGACAGATATGCTAACAGTAACATGAAACATCCAGACAGAAATTCACAAAGACGGGCTGGGACTGTGTCTTCTCCATCTTTTATCCCAGTAGAGCATATATATATATGTTCTTTTTCTCACATTATCCTCCATCACGTTCCATCACAAGTGACTAGATAAAGTTCCCTGTGCTCTACGGCAGGATATCCTTGCTTATCCACCCAAATGCAATAGTTTGCATCTACTAAACCCAAACTCCCAGTCCATCCCACTCCCTCCCCCTCTACAGAAAAGAAAAAAAAAACTCATGGGCTTGCAGAACAGACTTGTTTTTGCTTTTTAAGGCCGCATCTGCGGCATATGGAGGTTCCAGGCTAGGGGTTGAATTGGAGCTGCAGCTGCCAGCCTACGCCACAGCCACAGCAATGCGGGATCCGAGACACATCTGCGACCTACCCCACAGCTTGTGGCAACACTGGATCCTTAACCCACTGAGAAAGGGCAGGGATGGAACCTGCAACCTCATGGATGCCAGTTGGGTTCTTCACCTGCTGAGCCACAACGGGAACTCCAAGTCCATCTGTATGGTTACTGCCATTTGCTGTCACCTGGATCACTCTCAACCTAATGTTTTCCTTCAAATCAACTAGGACTTAGAACAATTTTATCCCGCTACCAAAAATGGAAGCCCGTCTTACTTGTCCTAAATAGAAGATAACCCTAATTATAGAAACATAACTATTAAAATAGAAACATTCACCCCTGTGCCACCTAAAGCCATCTGATCTATTATATACCATGTTTTGGAAAACTGCCATGAGCAACAGGAAGCCAGGGAGGGCTTTCCAGCAAGAGAACCGCATGATCAGATTTGTGGTTTAAAAAGACCGGTCTGATGGGAGGGCAGTGAACTAAGCAGAGCGTCAGGCCAGAGGACAGAGCAGTTAATCAGTTGTCTGTTTTTATAAATTCAGTACAGATGTTCTTAACATGAAAAAGCAAAGAGTTTTTTTTTTTTTTTTTTATGCCTGGGTCCTTAAAACTAAACTGGGCATCATTTTCTAGAAGCTGACTATGACTAGCAAGTGGGATTTATGAAAATGGCCATTTGGTACGAAGAATCATTTTATTACGAACAGCCAGCCCGATTCCCACCCAGTCCTCCTCTGAGAGGTGAGTTTAGAATCTGGGTTCCCCAAGATCTTTGGGTGTAGAAGTGAGCAGAAACCTCTCCTCTTTTTTCCTTTTTTTTTTTTTGCTTTTTAGGGCCACACCTGTGGCATGTGGAGGTTCCCAGGCTAGGGTGAATCAGAGCTACAGCTACTGGCCTCCACCACAGCCACAGCAGCGCAGGATCCCAGCCGTGTCTGACACCTACAGCACAGCTCACGGCAATGCCAGATCCTTAACCCGCTGAGCGAGGTCAAGAATCGAACCCGCATCCTCATGGATCCTAATCGGGCTCGTTAACCACTGAGCCAGGACGGGAACTCCCCAAAACCTCTCCTCTCTTTCAAGGGCCGAACTCAGGCAGAGAGGGAACTGGAGATGCTGCCTGTGGGTGGGAAGTTACTGACCGAGGAGGACCAGGGAACTCAGCTGCAGGAGGTGGGTCCTCCATTCCTTCGGCTCTCGAGGAATGGAAGCCAGGCTCTCCCCCGGCCCCCGGCCCGAGACTGGCCCTGCACATCCCACGTTCATGGTCATTGCTCCTCTTGCGTGTGCGCCCAAATGCCAGGGAAACTCCTGGCAGTGTCGCTGCTGTGATGACGGCTTTTGGGTCAACTTGGCAAGGTCACGGTACCCTCTTGTCTGGTCAAAACCAGTCTAGACGTTGCTGTGGAGCTAATTTTTTAGGTGTGATCAACATTTAGATCAGTAGACTCTGGAGTTCCCGTCGTGGCTCAGTGGTAACAAATCCGACTAGCACGCATGAGGATGCGGGTTCCATCCCTGGCCTCGCTCAGGGGGTTAAGGATCCAGCGTTGCCGTGAGCTGTGGTGTAGGTCGCAGACGCGGCTCGGATCCCGCATTGCTGTGGCTATGGCTGTGGCGAAGGCTGGCAGCTACAGCTCCTGTTAGACCCCTAGCCTGGAAACCTCCACAGGCCGCGGGTGAGGCCCTAAGAAAAAAAAAATCAGTAGACTCTGAGTAAGGCAGCGCAGTGACCCTCCGTAAGGTGGGTGGGTCTCATTCAGTCGCTGAGGGCCTTAGGAGACGAGACTGGGGTCCCACCAAGGAGCAAGGAATTCTGCCTTCAAACTGTGACATAGAAATTCTACCCGAACACTTAGCCTTTGGACTCAAGACTAACAACACTGACTCCTGCTGGAATTTCCAGCCTTCAGTGTGCCGTGCAGATTCTGGACCCCTTATTTATCTATCTGTCTGTCTGTCTGTCTGTCTGTCTACCTATCTATCGTCTATCATTTATCGATCTACCTGTCTGCATGCATGTATACACACATATATCTTATTGCTTCTGTTTCTTTGGAGAACCCTGATCAATACAATTGCCATAATCCGGAAAAAGCCACAGCACTGTCCTTTTTTTGTTGTTGTTATTGTGGGGTTTCTCTTTGTTTTTGGTTTTTTTGGCCACAGCACGCAGTGGCTTGATATGGGATCTCAGTTCCCAGACCAGGGATTAAACCCGGGCCCCAGCAGCAAAAGTGCCAAATCCTAACCCCTAGACCACCAGGGAACTCCCTGTTGTCGTCGTCGTTGTTTTCAATCTATTGCTGCCACTCCCAAAATGCAGCGCCTTAAAGCAGCAGTCATTTTATGACCTTTTCATGTTTTGGTGGGTTGATTGCACTCAACTGGACAGGTTTTCTGTTCCACGAGGTCCTGGCAGAGGAAGGAGCTCGGCTGGGCTTGTGTCTCCCAGAAGACTCCCTCCTTCTGACCGCAGCCCCAGCTGGGCTGTCCCTAGGGTGCCCAGTTCTCATCCACATGCCTTTCCACGTGACCCAAGCTTGGCTCTGGTATCATGTAGGCCGGGGTCCAAGAGGATGGAAGCAGGCATCCACTTACGGTCCCAGAATGCACTTCTACAAGAGCCCTCTGGTCAAGGTGGCCCAAGACCAGCCCAGACCTGGAAGGGGACTAGGTTCTACCGCTCAATGGGTTCATAGAGGAAGCGGATGCATTGATGGTGGCCAGGCCTGGAAACTGTCAGCCACACCAAGTATATTTCCCCTATTTTGCCCTTAAAAAAAGCCAACAGCACATAAGCACACTATGTCATTTATGTCCATTTGGAAATACTTAAAGATGTTTCTTTCTTTTTTTTTTTGTCTTTTTGCCTTATCTAGAGCCGCACCCGCGGCATATGGAGGTTCCCAGGCTAGGGGTCTAACAGGAGCTGTAGCCTCAGGCCTTCGCCACAGCCACAGCGACGCGGGATCCGAGCCGCATCTGCAACCTACACCACAGCTCACAGCAACGCCGGATCCTTAACCCACTGAGCAAGGCCAGGGATCGAACC
>PVHT020000531.1:519809-532574 GCA_004024745.2 Catagonus wagneri | reverse complement strand
TTTTTTAAAGATGTTTCTCTTCTTCTTCTTCTTCTTCTTCTTCTTCTTCTTCTTCTTCTTCTCCTTCTCCTTCTCCTTCTTCTTTTTTTCTTCTCCTTCTCCTTCTTCTCCTTCTTCTTCTTTCCATACCCATGGCATATGGAAGTTCCCAGGCTAGGGTCGAATCGGCTGGCCTACACCACAGCAACGTGGGATCTGAGCTGCATCTCTGATCTACACCATAGCTCACGTCATCGCCAGACCCTGGACCCACCGAGCGAGGCCAGGGACCAAACCTGCATCCTCACAGATACTAGATCCATTTTTTGCTGTACCATATCAGGCATTCCCAGATGTTTCTTTAGGTGTGCAATGTTTCTCTGCTCAGTTCCAAAGAGGCTGTGTAGTTGCTTATAGTGAACGTACTACAGAATTGTACTGCATCAAAGTAAAAGATTACAAAAAGCCATGTCGAGACAGGAGAAAGACATGCTATAGAAAAGCTGGACTGAAAGTGTCACTGCTGTGGGCCTCCATTCTCAGAGTTCCTGCGTGCCATGGAAAGGGGAAGCCAGCCCTTACCGGAATGTCACTGTTTGATGGAAGGGAGCCAGGGCTGCCGATGGGAGAACCTCAATAAGCAGGAACTGAACAACCACTAAGCATCAGTTGGAGGAAACAAGCCCTTAAAGACTGATCAACCACAGATACAGGTTTCTTCTCCTGGAAAAGGAGAGCCCTTTGGGGGAATTAAACCAGTGGGAACCAAACTAACACCCGGGAAACCAAACCAAGACCCCCTTAGAGTCCAACCTCAGAGCATGGATTCGTTTCCAGACTTTCCCCAGATCCTCCTGATGACAGGTGAGCACCTGGGCTTCAGAGCCGGCAGCCCGAAGAAATAAGTGGTCTGGGTCTGGCTGAGATGGTTGATAACTGATATGGCATCAGGCAAAGGCTCCCGGCTGGGCTGGAAGCCCCGGGTTAGCGGGCTCTGGGTTAGCAGACAGTAAGCGTGGCACTCCGCGCAACAGTGGACATTCCAAAGAAGGCAATTACAATCTGTTAACAAAAACAGGAAACATTGGGGAGGTGGATGAGAGTGTTCAACTTCAGAAGTGGGATTTTAGCAATGCTTTTTAGGCTTCAGAAACTCATATCTTTTTTTTAAAGGTATTTTTCCAAACAGGCCCAAAATTGACTTCTCAGTCATTCTAAATCCTCTTTATGCTTGCATTTGGGGCAAGAGAGAAATAAAACACAAAACACTGTGTCCGTGTTGGGGCATCAGATTCTTGGCTACAGGCGAACAAGGACTTTTGCTGATCGCAAGCCGGTGTTTGCCGAAGGAGAGAGGGCATCAGACCAAGGCACTGGTTTACTCAGAAGGATTTAGGAAGGAAGGAAATCTTTCGTCTGTGGTGACAAAGTGATCTCTGACCACAAGCAAGCTCAGAGCATCAGTACAGGGTGACAGGTGTTCAAAGCCACTCATTTCTCCAGATCCAAGACGAGTTTGGACCCATACTCAGCACATCCATGGCAAAGTCACTGAATGTAAGAACCTCCCAAAGAATAAGGATATTAGCCAATCATCATCGCCATCTATTTTTTTTTTCCTTTGGTCCTAAGAAATTTAAGACAACAAAATAAAAAGCTTTTAATTTAATTTAGCTTTTCCTTTTTTTTTTTTTTTTGTATGACACTGCCATGTATCTTTACCTCAACAGGTTACTGGGAAGGGGACTGGTTGAATATGCTACGGTTTTCCATTTTGTGGAGTACCATGCAGCCGTGAAAAGTACCCATGAAGACTGTCAACACGGAAAGTTATTTCCACTCAACAGAAAGCAAGTGGAAAAGAAGTAAATACCCTAATGTGTACACTGCAGTGATCGCATTTTGTGTATCCATCTACCTTTATATACATAACGTTTACACGCATGCTTGGAAAGGACAAATACCAAAATGTCAATAGTGGCTATCTCTGATAATGTTTTACTTCCTTCTTCTTGTATATATTTATTCTCTAGATTTTGTATAAGAAATACGTGAATTTGGGAGTTCCTGTCATGGCTCAATGATAACAAATCCAACTAGTATCCACGAGGATGCAGGTTCGATCCCTGGCCTCACTAGTGGGTCGGGGATCCTAGGTTGCCGTGAGCTGTGACGTAGGCCAATAGCTGTGGTTCCGATTCAGCCCCTAGCCTGGGAAACTCCATATGCCGTGGGTGTGGCCCTAAAAAGATAAAAGAAAAAAAAATACCAACACTGACAGAGGAATGGATAAAGAAGATGTGGTGTATTACACACACACACACACACACACACACACACACATACACACACACAATGGAATATTACTCAGCCATAAAAAAGAATGAAATCATGCCACTTGCAGCAACACGGATGGGCCTATCACACTAAGTGAAGTTAAGTCAAACAGAGAAAGACAAATATCATATGATATTGCTTATATGCAAGATCTAAAAAAATTATTTACAAAACAAAAACAGACTCACAGACTTTGAAACCAAACCAAACTTACGGTTACCAAAGAGGAAAGAGGAAGGGAAGGATAAATTAGGAGTTTGGGATGAACAGAAACACACAACCACATACGAAACAGACAATCAACAAGGACCTCCTACATATATAGCCCAGCGAATTCTCCTCACTATTCTGTAACAGCCTGCACGGGGAAAGAGTCTGAACAAGGGTGGATGTGTATGTATGTTGAACAGAATCACTATGCAGTACACCTGAAACTAATACCACTCTGTAAATCGACTAAACTCCTACATTAAAATTACATTAAAAAGAGAATTGCTTGTTGTCTAAGTTAAATATGAGCATTCAATGTCTCCAGAGCTTAAATGCATACAAAAATCAATAAACAAACTGAGACACTGAAGGAGCCGCCGAGAACCCCAGGGAAGCTGATGTGTCCACCCCATAAAAGTCCAGCTTCTCAGGCATGAGGAGGGCCACTTGCTCCCCAGCCTCCCCAAGCACAGGCCCGGGAGCGTGCGGTGGAACCCGCCCTGCTGGCTCCAACGCTCGCCCTCGCTCGCTGAGGAAACGCGTGAGGTTTCCACATCCAGGTCTTCTCAGTTCATTATCTGGAGAGAAAGCGCAGCTCTAGGACAAGCGGGTTCAGAACTGGACATTGGAGCGGAGAGTCTGCTCAGGTGATTAAGGGTTTTCCAACCAGCATCCAGCTTGCGCAGATGTGTGGCCGTCCCAGGCAGGCACAACCTTTGGGGACCCTACACCGAGACGTGTTCCCCTTCACCAGCCAGCTTTGATCTGGAGCGCACGTTGTGACGTGCTGCTGTTTCTGAGCTGGCATAGATGGTGGCCTTCCGGAGTGGGTCCGAGATGACGGGCAGGAGTGATAGGGCACCCCCGGCACCGTAGCCCTGGGGTAGCGACCAGCCCACCTCTTTCCCCAGCTCTGCCTGCTTTCCATCTACACAGGAAGGGCAGCCAGTGCCAGAATGAGCAGGGACTGCAGGTCCGGAGAGCTGGGCGGGGCGGAGGGGGCTGGAGGGAAGTTAACGGCAAGCAAGCTTTTATCACCTGCAAAAAGGGGGACTGAGGAAGCTGATGCTGTGCTTGACTGCACAAATTCAAGACATGTATGGAAACTGCCCAAATGCCCGGTCCCCACTGTGACTGAGTCACACGGTTGCCAGAGCACAGACAAAACAGGAAGATGCTCGCCAAGAAGGTTACTTCCTCGGGGATGGGAATACCGGTCTGTTCTGTTCTCTGCTACCTGTCCTGTGCCTACAACAGTGCCTGGCACAGAATGGTATCCAATGAAAATATCCATCCATGAGTGCCTGAACGAATCAATGAATAAATGAAACTTGCTAGTGATCAAAGAAATGCACACGACAACAATAATGTACCACTGTTTTGTACAGTCAGCTGCCCAAAAATAGTGTCATGAAAAACACTCAGTCCTGGTGAAACGTGATGGGATCTGCCATGCATCTAGTATTCATAGCAATATGTATTAATATAACTCTTTTGGAAAGCAATTTGGTAATAGAGTTAGTTAAAAAGTTGCTACCCAGTAATCCCTGTTCTGGATGTTGTGATAAGTAGACAATTCAGACAGAGGACGAAGCTACTTGAGTATCCCTTGAAATGTTAGTCATAACTGTAGAGAGATGGAGGTAGTTCTGAGTGGCTAGAACAGTGGACCATGAGATGGCTTGTGGTTACTGAGGCTTGTGTAACAGTGCTGCAAAAAAGTGAGAAAAAAAAAAGCAGAGATGCAAAAAATGTCCATATAAAATGAGTGTGACCATAAAACACACGATGGGGAAAAGACTGGAAGGATGGAGAGTTTATGGATTTTGTCATCAAAATATTTTTAACTGAAAAGAGCTTAACCAAATAAGATCTTTCTTACCATGCACCACGCACCAGTAAGCACATACAATGCATGTATGTATGTATGTATACATATATATATATATATATATATATATATATATATATATATAGTGATTAGCCCAAGGCACTCACCGGTTACACAGTTCCCAAGAGAGTGGTCTGTTATCACCACCCACCCACCCAAGCTCAGGTGGTCCCCCAGCTCCCAGGTTTTAAACTACTGGACAGCAAAGCCAGGGGAGTTTTCTGGCAGAGTCTGAATAACAGGCAAGCGCTACTGTGGGAACATTATTTACCACCATCAGATCACAAATTGGAGAATATTTGCCAGAAATAACCCTTTGGACTTTGGCCCAGCAGGTACTGAGCCGCACTTTCTGATGGTGGCGAAACAAGCATTACTGCTGCTTTGGGACGGTCAAACCACAAGTGCATCAATACACGTCCCTACCCTCCCACACTGTTGTTGGGAACGTGAACTGGTACGACCACTGTGGAAAACAGTATGGCGGTTCCTCCAAGAACTAAAACTAGAGTTGCCATATGATCCAGCAATCCCACTCCGGACAAAACTCTAATTCAAAAAGATACATGCACCCCCAAAGTTCATAGCCGCACTACGTACAAGAGCCAAGACACGGAAGCAACCTAAATGTCCATCAACAGAAGAATGCACTAAGAAGATGTACACACACACACACACAATGAAATACTACTCAGCCATAGAAAAGAATGAAACCACGCCACGTGCTACAACACGGATGGACTTCAAGATGACAGTTGGAAAGAGAAAGACAAACATCCCATGACATCACTTCTACATGGAATCTACAAAGATGATATAGATGAATTTATCTACAAAAGAGAAGGAGACTCACAGATGTAGAGCAGAGATGAGGTTGGGGGTGGCTTCGGATGGAGTGGGAGTTTGGGGTCAGCAGATGCAAACTGTTCTATACAGAATGGATAAACAGCATGGTCCTACTGCAGAGCCCAGGGAACTATATTCAATAGCCTGTGATCAACCATAATGGGAAAAATACGAAAAAGAATGCATCTATGTATGTATAATGGGATCACTTTTTTGTAGAGCAGAAATGAACACAAGGTTGTAAACAACTATACTTCAATGAATTTTTTTTTTTTTAAAGACACACTTCTCTTCCTACCATAGGAGGACAATATCCATCCAGTTCATCCACAGGTTATGAAAGGAGGGGTCAGGTTATGAAAATGTCCGAAGGGGGTTCCACCACAGAGAGCCTGATTCTTGCTGATTCAGCCCTAGGTGGTAGGTTTTCGATGCCATGGACCCCGGGTTCCCTCTTGCAGAGATTCTGACTAAATTGGTTTGGTGAGCTGGAAATGTTAAAAGCTCTAAGATGGTTTAGGGAAAATCCAAGGAGTTCCCGCTATGGTGCCACGGAATTGGGCAGTGTCTCCGGAGCCCTGGGACACAGGTTCGATCCCTGGCCCAGCACAGCAGGTTAAGGATCTGGTATTGCCGCAGTTGTGGAGTATGTTGCAACTGTGGTTCGGGATCTGATCCCTGGCCCAGGGATTTCATATGCTGAGTGAGGCGCGGCCAAAAAAGGGGAGGAAGGAAAAAAAAATGAGATGAGCATTCAGGGTTGAGATCCGCTGCCTTATGGTATCAGCGGCTGAGATCTACACTGAAATCGTTCAGAGGGAGTCTGCGCAAAGACCAGCAAGGATCCAAGCCACATTTGGCCAAGGTTTGCCCTGCACTCCTAGTCATCACAGGAAGCAGAGCACGGGGTCAGGAGGCCCAGAGGGTTAAGGCTTCCAGAGACCAGTGGGCGGGTGCAAAGCGTGGCTCTATCACTTACTAGCTCTGCAACCTTGGGCAAGTGGCTCGCCCTCTCTGAGCCTCCAGTGTCCCAACTGAAAACAGGATGCTGGTCACTCTGCTGACCTCACGGGGTTGTTCAGAATGTGACATGTCTGTGTGGGGGTAGGGACGTGGACCCTTCAGGATACTGGAGGGCGGCTGCTCCCCCAGACCACGTGGACACGTGGAAAGAATACCATTACCGTTTGAGCTGACAGAACTCTGCCTACCTTCTGGCGACCTTGGTGGATCTGCTGGAAAACTGCACCCCTGGCTTATCTATTAGGTGAATCAGACACCAAGTGAAGTAGCGGGTCTGTAAGTCATAGGAAATGAGGAAAATGGAAATGGGCGGACGCTGATGTGAGATTCTCCCACCGCCTCCCACCTTTCAGAGTGAATGCCAGGATGTTTAGAAGCATCGCAGCCCACCCTTGGAAGAGAACCTGACTGGCTTAAGAGCAGACAGATGTCTTCTTAGCGGGCAGAGGAGCAGAAGGAGCTAAGACTGCTGCGGGCCAGTCACTGAGGGAGCTCCTGACTCTTCAAGAAGAGGCAGGAAACCTGACAGGGGACCGGGGCGGTGGGGGGGGGGGCGGGCAGCCTCAGCTATATTCCTGAATCTGCATGGATGCTAATGGCAAGATCAACGCTCCTAAATCTGCCTGACTTTGGGAAAAACAGAGCAGGGGCTGCCACTCTAGGTTGGGGATAGCTGCTTGCTGTCCCTGGAGCCCCGACAGTCACCTCTCCAGGGGGCTGCTCCTGGGAAAGGCAACCTCTGTTCCTTTGGTCACTTAAAGTAAAGGCGTAAACATGTTACATTTTAGGAAATGTGTGATGGTCGCTGGCCACACAGAGGCTAGTTTCTCCCCCGTCACTGGAGCTGGGCTGAGGTTTCTGAGCTGCCTAAAATTAACTAGAGAAGCGCCTCCCTCCCTCTGGTTTGGCCAGGAAGGGATCTGGCCTCTGGCCTCACAAGTGTGGCTGACAACGACTGGATGAGGCTTCTCTCATCCACGGTTCAGCCATGGAAGTGGCCAGAGGTCAAGGCCACGCGGGGTGGTGGGGGGACTGTGGCGGGCAGCCCGCACCACCTTGGCCGCCAGCCTCCCCACCCTCCCTGTGGCCAATCTACTGCAAACCATCTCTAGATTTTCTTAAATCTTTTTTTTTTTAAAGTATGTGTGTCGTAACCATAGAAACCCTCTTTTGCATTCACTCGTGTTTTGAAAAAAAACAAAAAACAAAAAACTCCGCCTGTGTGTCTGTCTGGCTTGTGTTGTCTGCACTGAATTGTGGGCTCCCAGGGGAGGGCTGTGCGCCTTGGAGGGAGTCTCAGAGGTTCCTGCCTTCCCCGCCTACAGGTGGAGCCAAGGCTCTGGCCTCATGATTTAAAGAAGCCACAGAGGGAGACCCAAAACGAAGACACGCCCCGTCCCCCACCTCGCTTCGGAGGCTGTCTTGAGGCAAGCCTGGGTCTGGGACAGGGCGTCACATCATTATCACGACACTCTGATCACACCCCCATCATTATCTCCATTTTACAGATGAGGAAACTGAGGCACGGGGCCGAGAAGTACCAGACTGAAGGACCACAGCTATGGAAAGGGCAGGAACCGGGATGTAACCCAGACTGTGTGACCACGGAGCCCATACGTGACCGCCGCTAGGCTGCTGTGCTTCCGTGCAGAGTGCGCTGCCAGGGTTCCCCAGCCTGGCTGGCCCCGGCTTCCCCCCTGGGAGATCTGACATTCCCTACACACCCACACACACCAGCTGGATCGGGTTCTTGAGGGATCTGAGTCTCAGAAATCTGTGTTCTAATGCTCTAGGTGGTTCAATACAGCAGGACCACAGAAAGGCATCTGGCATCCTGAGATAAAATCTAATGATGGGTTCCGGGCGGACCTGCCTGGTCTCATTTCTGGACGCAGGTGAATTTCTGCAAAGACCTAGGAGTAAAGCAACTGTAACCTGAGAAGCAGAGCCTGAAGATTAGCATCTTTGTGAAGGAAGCCCTTCAGTGGCTGCACACAGAGCCAAAGGGCTCCCAACCAGACATCTCTTCTGCCTTTGAAGGATTTAGCGCTTTCATTCAACACCCTTGCATTGAGCTTTTGCACGGGGCCAGGAAAGCCAGCCTGGTGCCTGCCCGACCCACAAGGAGGAGGCTCCTTGGTTGCCTGGAGTCCCTGGCACAGTGCCTGGCATGGGGGGGACCTGGGCAGAGCAGCCAGGCTGCTGCCAGGGGGAGAGACACCCAGGCGAGGGACCCAGCCGAGGCACGGCTTCGTCCTGCATGAGATGCCCGGCATGCTAAGAGGAACGCTTTCTGGCTCTACTTGCAGAGTGGTAGGGAGGTTGCCTTTAGAAGCCCTCCAGAGGCTGAGATCAGAGATCAGGCTGCAGGGTGTCTTCACTGCCCTGTTCCAAGTGCAACAGTGATGATGGGGACCGCGGTGACAGGGTCCATTGAGGGGGACCCAAGGCCGGGGGGCACCGGCCTTCGGACTTGGTTGGAGCGGGGAGGACAATGCAGAGCAAGCTTATTTCTTTTAGTGGTCAGCGCTTTCAAGGAATGAGGAAGAGAGGCTAACCCTGCAAAAGACCCCTGCCACCTACCACACACACATGCTTTCGTTAGTGTGATTTGTGTGTGGGATTTGATAATGTGGTCCAGACGCTGACCTGACCACAGACTCCACAGACTGAGGAAGGCTCAGCGTGGGTTGTCTGGGGCCATCAGTCATCAGAATTATCCCCCCCCAACCACCACCACCACCACCAGCATCATCATTGCCACCTTTATCGCTGCCATCATCTCTTGCATCGTCATCATCAACACTTCACTGCAAAGCTTGGAGCCTAAGAGTAAGCCTGGGAAGTCTTGCTGGGTCTCTAGCCTAGTGCCATCACTCATGCACTCTATGAGCTCAGGCTTGGACATGCTCTTTTTTTTTTTTAACTTGCCCAAGCCTCATTTTCTTTCTATGTAAACTGGGATAATTTTAAAAGATAATAAAGTTCTTAGCATCTTGTCTGACCCATGGTGCCAGGATAAGTTAGTTATTGTGAGCGCATTTATTGTCTTTATTGTTATAGAGCCTTCTAAGCGGAGATGCTCGGGGTCGTTACCGTGGTACCTGATTCCCACTTTTCAAATGAGGGAAGAGAAGCTCGAAGACGTGAAGACCCTCGTCCAAGTGGCTCGGCTCAGGGCCTGGGCGGCGGGAGGGAAGGGCTGCGCGGCCCCCTCCCGCTGCGCCTGCCTCTTTCACTCTTCCCCTGGGGGAAAGCCCCAAGAGCTGGGATGCACTCCAAAGTGCCCATTAAAACACAGTGCTCTTTTATGGTTTGTTTGTTTGTGCCTAAAGACATAAAATCCAAGCTTATCAAACAAAGTCACCTTTAGCCCTGCTGACTCGAGTGGTAAAGTCCACCACTATCTGTGCTCTTCAGGCCTCACAAAGAACGCTCGGTTCCCCCACGGAGTCGACAGCAGGCTAAGGGCTGGCCTTTGCATCATTTACCCCTTCAGCTGTGGACCAGTCCCGGAGCAGGTGGAGAGGGGAGTCTGACAGGGGGGGAAGAACCCAGAGATCCCGCCTACCAGCTGGGCACCTAGAGGAGTTTTTAAACCTCTCTGAGCCTTACTTAACATCCTCATCTGCAGTATGGACTTAATGATGGAAGCCTCATCAGCAAGAAATAAACAAATGATAACGTGCGTAACCCTGTGCCTGGCTTCTGAGAAGCGCTCAGTACCCTGGAGCCAATAGAAAGGAGTTGTCCGGTGTTCTTGGGGGCAGGCACAAGACTGCTGGCCTGTGCATCAGAGGTGGCACAAGCCGGAACTGGCCCCGGTTCTAGAGAGACCAGACTGGAGTCTGGGGGTGGGGGAGGAGGCGTGCAAGACACCAACAGGGGAAGAAATGGGATCTGTGGCTGAAAAAGCACAGCTCAGAGAGAGGTGAGCGCCCAGGAATGCTATCCAGAGCTCAGCCAGAAGCTGTCTTGACCGCTTCAGCCAAATGCTGATGCACCGGAACCCTTCCTGGTGGAGAGGGAGAGCCTGTGGGATAGGGACGCAGGGCACTTGCTTGTTCAGAGCTCGGCCCAAGTATCGGGGCAGGTGCTGGGAGGAAGAGACAGCATAAAATGAGACCGAGCCCCCGGCCTCCTGGAATTCCCAGTTGATTTGGGGTCGTGGCCGTGAAGGTTGTTCACTAATGTTCCCACACCCTCCGCTTCCGAGCACTTTGTAGGTTCACACTTTCTTCGCTCCATCTCTCCGAGGTTAGCTGTGGCCCCGTGGCTGCTCTGACCCGAACAGTGGGAGCGGAAGTGACGCGGAGCACTTCCGGGTGGATGCTCTAAGAGCCACACCACCTTCCCTTCTTCCCTCCGTGATGCCTGGCAACGCTCCAGATGCTAGAGGCTCCCTCAGCCTGTGTCCCTGAACGAGGATGACGGGGAGCAGAGCCCCCCAGCGAACCACAGTGGACGTGCAATAGGAAACCTCTCCCCTGTGCCTGTCAACGGCCTCTGCTCAGCGTTAATCCACGGAGTGTTGGGGTTTGGTCATTACTGCCGCCCCGAGAAACTAGCAGGATAGAGCCAGGGCAAGGGAGAAAAGCCAAGTCCTGAGACATGAGACGGCAGGGACATGCTTGAGGAACTCAGGGTCCTCAGAAAGGGCTGGGAGAGAGCTCCTGGAGGAGGGCTAGGGCTAGACTTTGAGGCTAAGCAGAATCTGGGGGATGCTGGGGGAGGGACCAGATGCTGGCGGATCCCTGGAGGTGGCTGCAGGCAGGAGGAGGCTGGAGAATTAAAGTGTTTGAAAACACTTGGGAACGCCTGGAAAAGAAGGCGCTGGCAGCAATCTTAGAAGAGCTGGGATCCAATTTCTTCCCTCCAGAGCTAGATGTATGGAAGAAACAAGTTCAGCTCAAATATAAAGCCATTTCATCCTGACTGGGGCTGAGCAATAAGGGACCTGGTGCGATCGGCGGGCAGGGGACAGGGGATTGGGGTCTCACCTTTCTAGATCCATCTCCCTTCCTCCAGGAAGCCTTCTCAGATTGACATGTGGGGTTGAGGAGAAAGCAGAGCTCTGAAATTAGATGGATGTGCTTTGAATCCTGGTTTTTTTTTCCTTCAACCATCTAGTCCTTCATTTAACATCTGTAGTGGGTCAGGCACCCTTCCACGTCCTGAAGATGTGCTGTGAAAAAAACCCTTGGACACCCCCTGGGTCTTCTCTTCAAGTGAAAAAATCAACCGTGACCTTAACAACACAAGTAAGAAAACATCTGGACATGCGAGGTTGATGAAGAAAATAGCCGAGGGGCAGAGATGAGGGGTTCCAGAGGGACCTACTTCAGACGGGGTGCTTAGCAAAGGTCCCTTTGAATGGGCGACACCAAAAACTGACATTTACAGGAAGAACCTACCAGGTAAGACAAATGGCGAGTGCAAGATCTTTAAGTGGGAAAGAGGTCCGGTAGGGAAGGGAAGCAGAAACGGAAAGAAAAAGCAGCGTCCCCGGAAGGTATCCTGAGCTGAAGCTGGGGACGTAGAGCTGTGCATTCCAGGCTGGGTTAAGGGTGGATTCAGGTTTATTTTATTATTATTGCTTTTTAAGGGCACACCTGCGGCATATGGGAGTTCCCAGGCTACGGCTCGAATCGGAGCTGCAGCTGCCGGCCTACGCCACAGCCACAGCAATGCGGGATCCGAGCCGCATCTGTGACCTACACCACAGCTCACAGCAACGCCGGATCCTTAACCCACTGAGCAAGGCCAGGGATCGAACCCCCATCCTCATGGATACTAGTCGGGTTCCTGAGCACTGAGCCACCACGGGAACTCCCGTCTGCTGGTTTTAATGAGAACTAAGTCCCCGAGAGCGCCTGGGGTGGGGAAGCAGCTGGAAAGGGAGATTAGGGGCCCCCAGGCTGCTGGAGGATCAACAGAGGTCAACGTCTGGACCACGGAGAAGGTGGCTCTCGGCTGAGCGGTACTAACAGCTTTCCTCTGGGTTAGCATCTCATCTTCTCAGTCCCAGGGATGAACTTAAGTTCACTGAGTTACGTCATCACGTTAAGAATCCCCCTTAAGTTCGCGCACGGCCACGACCTGCGCCCACTGTGGGTATTTTCCACTCGAAACCACGGCAGGCGTAAGGAAGACAACGTTCCGTCACAGAAACCATGAAAAAGAAGGTTCTGGGCCTTTGGGAACACTGGTAAAGCATTCTGTCTCTCTGAAACTGGAGTTTTATTTGATCTCTCTTGGAAAGAAGCCCTGACTTTAGTCCTTCACTTCTTCAAAGGGGTCAGAATCTGACACACACCCCCCGCCCCCAAAGCATAAAAAAATCCAAGAAAATGCTGTACTCTATTTTATGAAGGCCGTTTCCTTCTTCCTCATAAGGTAGGTATATTTGTGAGTGCTGAAAAGTAATTTCAGGGGAAAAAAACATAATGTCCCTCCAGTTTTATAGCAATCACAGTGCT
>PVHT020000531.1:479834-504701 GCA_004024745.2 Catagonus wagneri | reverse complement strand
GCCCCCCCAAAGGCTTTGGAGAAGCAGGAGGACGGCGCCACCCTGAAGACGCAGGTGCGATCAAACACGGGGTGGGGTGGGGGGGGACCGTGTGGTTCAGGGCTGGGGGTGTGGGGTGTACAATTAGCTCCTAAAGACATAGTTTGGTCCACACCTCAAAGAGCAGGAAGCCAGAGGGGGCGCGGGGCACTCCAAGACTCACCCACGAGGGGTCAGCGGTGCGAGGTGGCCCCGGAGTCGCTCAGAAAGCAGGGTCCCCGGGTCCCCCCGGCCCTCGGCAATCTCAGGGCAGCACCTTCAGGAGAGGGCGTCTCCACGTGTCTGAACGCTGAGTCCTCGGGGGTTAAACTTCCAGTGGGAAACGCACTCCCCGAGGCTCGGGACAGCGCGTTTGGTGGCTGTTTCCAGATGTGGCCCGGACTTCAGGGTGTTTGCTTTCCTCAGAAAGCAGCTAGTTGTCTGGGGAACCAAAGAAAAGTCCCCGGGGAAGTTCCGGAGCCGAATTTCGAGCCTGACAGATGCACGGTCTCTCAGGAAGCATCTAAACGCACAAACTCCACCACGGCGGGGGTGGCCAAAAACCAGACGAATTGAAACCCACCTGACTAGAAACACCCGGAATCAAAGCTGGAGGGCCGCACTCGGGGGAGACCATGGGGCCTGCCCTGAGGTGACCAGTCACCCCCTCGGAGTTAAAGCATTACTGGGACAGCAGCGGGGCCGGGGCCGGGGAGAGCAACACTTCTCAGAACGTTAAGACATTAAATAAGCCGGAAATAAATATACAACATTTCTACAACTTATAGCATTATGGAACAGTAGGACGCGTTACACAGAAAAAAAGAATCTACAGTATTTACAATCCTCAACTCTGAAAATGTTTAGTAAAAAACAGTGATTTTTTTTTTGTTTTACTCCTTTATGCTGTACAAAAATTTACAAGAAAGGTAAAGGAAACAATAATTGCACACAGACGTTTGGCTCAGTTGATAAGTAAAAACACGACTTCCTAATCTAATAAATAGTCAAAATATATACAATATTAAGAAGGGGAAACAGGAGAAAGTTGTAGTCCACTGTGTACAGTTTTTTTGCTTTTTTTTCCAATCAGAAGGAATTTTTTTTACCTGGTTCTCCACGACCCCTCTTCTCCCCCCTAGAAAAAAAACCTTCAAAAATTCATTTCTAGGCGGGAGCCCAGGTCATTGGCAAACTCACTCAGGAAGTTAATTGTGTGTGTGTGTGTGTGTTTATTGCATTTCTGTGAAAAGTCACAGGACTCTTTCTACAGACCTCACAAGAGACGAGGTGGTCAAGGCACAAAACCCGCATTAAGTTTCCAAAAGAGGATTGAGTTTTTTTTTTTGCTTGTTTTTTTCCTATAAAAAGTCTAAGAAAGGAAACCTAGGAAGTCAAAGGTACACCCACCGTGGATATCCCCTCTCCGGGGAGGCATCTTGATAAACAGAAATGTACAGTACGGAGATATCCAGTCACCTCCCTTAGTCCTGGGGCAACATCCTCTTAATACTTGTATAATTCATGCCACCTCTTCTCTCCTCACCTGCTGCTCCCAGGGCCAGCCCGGGGGCCTGGAGGCCGCCGAGCCCGAGGTAAACTTGCACGTGGGCCGGGAGCGCCCGGCCCCCGGGGGGGGCGGGGGGGCGAAAGGAACAGAGTAAAGTGCTCCAGTCTGAGAGACTGGCACGGAAGCACGGGGGTCCTGGGACGGATGTGGCCCAGAACCAAACACGTCTTTGGTGTGTGTGTGCAGCAGGCCCGCGGCCGCGATCCTATCAACCGCCTCACCACCGCGTAGACTTGGGGACCCTATAGAAGGGGCCAAGACACGTCGAGGACACAAGCTGAGACTCAACACAGCGGTAAAATGACTCGAGATCCCAAGGAGATAGTGGGGGAGGGGGCAAAGGAAATTTTCAAAAAGGAAGAATATTTGGAGTCAAATATCTCTACCTAAAAAAAAAAGTGTATATGCTATATATATATATATATATATATATTTATATTTATATAAAATTATACAAAAACAGATGGATTTTTCCAACCCATGACATGAAGACATTGGTCCCCAATGGGCCAAAAGCAAATACGATAGTTATTGGCACTGCTGACTCGTCTGAGAAACCATGGATGTCTTTTCAAAAGCTGTTTGATCATGAGGTTCCCAAAACTGTTAAGAGTCATGGGGTTCACAGAATGACGACGTCCCCTCTTCCCACGCTCCCTCATCTGTCTTTCTTGGATCCGCCCAGTAGCTGAACTGCCTCTGAAGGGACTGACCCACTCGAGGGCTTCCGTTCCCTGCCATCCTCACTGCAGGCTGGCGGAAGGGCACCCCAACAGCGGGGGATGGACTCGGGGGGGGCCTGACACAATCCAGCTCCCCTGAGGGAAATGGGACAGGTGACACAGACCGCTGTCAGAAGGCCAAGGGAGCGTTTCAGACTTGTGCTCCCATGGGGTTTTTTATGGAATGGCTGAGGGCAGAATTGAGTCTCTGTTTCGAAGGGTGGGAAGCAAGGGTCAGGCATCCAAGGCCAGATGCACAAGAGCTGGACGAAAAGCCAGGGTGCCCAGGAAACTGCGGTCTGCAGCCCTGCCCACAGCCTGCGCCAGTTCCCACCTCAGACCCCGGCAGGGCGTGTACACCACGTGGGGACCTTAGGCTGAGAGTCCATCCTGTGACTTGGGGAAAGCCTGCATCCGGGAACGCCAACAGCCCAGGGGGGCATAACACCCTGTGTTACAGGTGACCTCTTCACAACACCTGCAATCCGTCAAAACCGAAGGAATGCCACCACGGAGGGCGTCCCAGTGAGCCAGCGACCAAACCGCGTAGCACGGGCCGGGCCGTGTGGGAGGCAGGCAGGTGCTGACTCGTGTTCTGACCCCATTACTTCCTACCATGAAAATACCCTAGACCTAACGTGCGCCTCAGCGTCCCCACTGGCCGAAGGGGCGTCACCAAGGGACGTGACGAAAAACACAGGAAGAGAGAAATTTGGCCGCAGGTGCAACTGAATTTAAGGAGGTAAGTAAATTATTTACAGAACGGGAGTGGTGGGTCAATACAGGCTGACCGGGGGCCTTTGGCCCCTCCCGCCAGTTCCGTCTCAGAAGAACTTTTTTGGTATTAATAATAATGATTAAAAACAAACAAACAAAAAAAGGTCTAAAGGCAATGGCAGGGAAGGGAGGGGCCCCATCACACCTCCCCCCCCGTTTAAAAACGCTATACAGTGACCTCTAAAAATAAACTAAGGCAGCTCTGTAAGTTAGCTGGCTCAGTTTCCACCGCAGACTTTACACAATCCGCTGAGAGGAGGCAAAAGGTTCTTAAAATTTTAGTACAAAAATCACGCGAGCTGGTTAAAAACTTTCCATTTCCTTTTCGAAAAACCTGTTCTTATCAAAGACGGTGGGAAAGAAGAAAAAACAAAACAAAACAAAAAACCCCAAAAACACCACGCCCCATGTAAACACCATTCTTGCATAAAATCCTGCTCCAGAGAACCATGATCTTGTACGCAGTTTAAAATGAAAAATCCTCCCTCATTTACATTCACAAGAAGCTTCCGTTAGAAAATTCTGCCGTGGGGGGTGATCAACAGACAAGGTCAGGTCCACGTGCAGCTCGGTGTCCTCTGGGGACACGCCCGGCCGGCCGGCCGCCTGCCCCTCCGGCAAAGAACCATGGGCCGCAGAGCAAGGGCACCGAGCACCGCGGTGCTGGGCTTGTCGGTCTGAACAAGCGCAAAGTCTCCACGCGTCCCGGCTCCGCGAGGAACCCGCCGTCACTGCATCCTCCACACCAGACGGACGATGTAGCGCAACAGTCGTAAGATAACCATTTGCGGGTGGGCTTCGGCTGCTTGGTAATTATTCAGAAAGACCTGAAACAACAAAAGGAAAGCTTCTTACTTTCCAGCCCTCACTTATGTTGAGGCGGGGGGCGGGCGGGCGGAGGGGGGGCAATGCCCATATTTAAGGGAACCGCCAGTCCCGTCCTAACAGCTATGGAGGCGCCCCTGGGAGGGCACCGGATCACCTGAACGCCAGTTCTTCCTGAGACCAAGAAGCAGAGTCTTCCCTCTCCCTCCCCCCTGCCCAGGTAGCCGTCACCGCCTAGGGAGCAGGTGCGCCGGGTGCCTTTCTTCCTGAAAGCGACCAAAAGGAAGCCTGGGAAACTCTAAGAGAATCCCTGAATCCGCTTCCCCCTCTGAAAAGCCACAGTCTTTCTACAGCTGATGCCATCACTGGCCAGGGCCGCCTGATCAGAAGCATCATCGACCCTGGCGAGGGAACACGCCCCACCACCTCCACGTGGGCGCTGGAGAAAAGCCACCCCAAGTCCCGGAGGCAGGGTCCCGGAGCAGCCGGGAGAGAGGAAAGAAGGAACCTGGTGCATGAGAGGTAAGCAGCTTCCTGTCCAAGTTACGGATGTTCACATATGCTTCAGACGCCTTCACTTCAGGCGACAGAAATTTGAGACGCCAGCGATCTGGGGTAATTTATTTGAGACACCAGCGCCCGAAGAGGTTAAATAAGGCGGAACACTGCTGTGCCACTGCACCTCTGCCTGTGGGCGTGCGTCCCCACTGGGTGAACCAGGGGCGCAGCACCGAAGCCAAGGTCACAGACACGGGCGGAGTTGACCCCGGGCCCCTCCCACCCCAGAGTGGAGGCCAAAGAGGGATGAAAAATAGGAAAGGCCTGCTTGCCAGGGACCACCGGACGGAGGTTGAGGACAAGCTGAGAAACTGTTCAAAAGAGAACAGCCAGGTTACTTCAAGATCTCGGAGGCCCTCGGGGGTCTTTGAGTTCCCATCCGTTTCGCAGATGGGCGCAGGGTGTAAAGTCTGCAACAGCCAACGCTGGTTCATAGCTGCCTCCCCGTCGGGGAGCTACGACCTCCTTCCCGGTTCAGGTCTGAAATCCAGAGCCCAGACCAGCTCTCTGCTCTGCCTGGGGCGCCCCACCAACCCCCTTCTCCCGCTGGCGGCTCGGAGGTGGGGGAGGGGGGTGCTTCCCCACCCATGTCCCCAGAAGCACCGACCAAGAGTCAGGCTGAGGACAGGCATCCCCTTCTGAGACCCAAACCCTGCCCCCAGACGCCCGCTGCGAGCGAGCGGGAGCGCCCTCCAGGCTGCTGTTTACACCGGCCTCCAGGGCTGCCCGGGCGGGATGGAAGCGTGATAAGGCCGGAGCACTTCCCTTGTTCCTTCCAGAACCAGACCGGAGGAAATCGGCTTTCTGTAAGCGATTCCTGTAGAGGCGCTCCGAAACCGCAGTCTGCGATTTTTATCTGTGTGACACACAAGATCGCTTTGTTTTGATTTAACTTTCAAAATTACTTTGCTGCTTCTGGGTGAGAATAATTTCGGGGAAGGTTAATTTTAGTTGAGACTAATATTAACGAGGGTGAAAGAGGCTTATTCAAAATAAAACCACGGCTTACTAAAACGAAGAAAGGCGTGCGCGGGGTTCGGCTGAACCAGCACTTCAAGGTGGGAAATCTCAAGCCAACCAGTTGTCGCGGCTGGGACCAGAGAACGGGGGACAGCGCGACACGGCGAGGGGACGGGGCTCACACGTGAGGGACAGAGCCCAATGCTGACACCTGGCCGACCGTGTATCCCGGAACTGAGAGCGTCGGCGAGGAGAAACCTGCCGTGTATCCGCTGAGGACGTGAGCCGGAGAAATCTTGCCGAGTTTAGTCTGAGCCTTGCTTTCATCTCACAGGAGAAGAACACACGGGGTATGCAAAGACACGGCCGGGGCGGCAGAGGAACGGAGGAAAAACTTGGCGAGAGAACACCCGATCCCTGACAAGCAAGAGGAGGCTGCAGCAACATCTGGGTGAGCGAGGACATGGGGACGGCACGCGTGACGACACGGCACACGCCGCTAAGCCGGTGAACAATTGCTTTTGGACGACAGTCAATGGAGGAAGCCATTATCACTGGTGCCAAGAGCCGTGCCAGCCCAGAAAGCCCTTGACAGCTGGCACTGCCGGCCGGAGCCGCTGCCGGCTCAGCGTGCCTGCAGGATGGGCAACTCTGACCCCTGCACCCATCAGCTCCCGTGCGGGAGTCCCGGAGCGCCCGGTCCGGCCTGGACGGTGCTGAGCTGGGGCAGACGGGGTCAGCCCAGCCAGCTCGGGACCTTGGGCTACTGGCCTCCAGGACCGTGCAAAATACATTTCTGCGGCTGAAGCCCCTCTGGCCGCGGTACCGCGCTCTGGCCGCCCTGACCAACTAACACGCCCGCTTGTGCTCAACCACTGGTCCCGGTCCTCTCCCCCTTTAAGTGAAAAACAACCCTTCTTAGTTCGGAGTTGCGTAATGCTATTTTAGTCTAAATCATAAAAACACTTTAGAAAGATCTATTACAATGAGTCATTTGGGCAAAGAGATTATTAAAGAACTAAATACACTACTAGGTACAAATAATTTACATGTGTGTGTCTCACACACACACACACACACGCATGTGCGGTGCGGATCCCGACCACGGGGAATCTTCGCCCCTGTGGTCTAGACCAGGAACTGCGTCATCTGGGCTCTGTGACTTTCACAGCCACCCTGATGGTCCACAGCCCTCTCGGGGAGGTGCTCCCGCAGCCTCCACACCTGCCTGCGTCACAGGGAACGCCGGACTTCGGGCCTGCGTCCGCACCCAGGAGGTCTCCCGGGCACTCCTAGGCACCAGCACCGCCTGCAGAAGGGCATGGCGCAGCGCCCACCGCAGGGCACCTGCGGGGCCACCGTCGGTGGGGAGGGCCCGGGAGAGAGTCGCTGCTGCCGCTGCCCCTGGAGCAGGAGGCAGGCAGGCGCGGGTTCCCACCTCGCAGATGGAGGGCACCCCCACTTTCCAGGGGAAGCCAAGGCCCACAGACAAACACAGTCCAGACGCAGGGGGTCCTTGCTGGCCACAGAGCCACGGGACAGCACCTCCTTCAGGGAGCTCACACTCTGGTCTCGGACAGAGCCGTGCAAGCAACCACGACCCTGTGACACGGGCAACACCGAGGCGAAGCAACAGAGAGAGAAAGGAGCATCTGCCCGGCGTGAGGCGGAGGCTGGAAAGAGCCAGGGCAGGGGACACAGCCGAGCCCCGGGGCTACTCGGAGGGAAAAGAGTTACTGAGAGCATCGCAGGAGGAGAGGCAGGCCCCGTGGAACAGGAGCAGAAAGTCGGAGAAAGAAAAATTGCATTTTATGGTAAGTAAGCACTTGATTTTCTGGAAAAAAAAAAAAAACGGAATGAAAAGCAATGTCACGTCCCAGATCTGTTCTGTCCGCGAGCAGGCCCATAAAGGCAGGTGATGGGGGCTCAGGTGCTCCGAGCTTCACCGGACGGACTTACTCCTCTCAAGCTTGGAGACAGTGTCGTGAGCATTCAGCAAGGAATCTGGCGTAGTTCGCTGTACGGCCACACCGAAGTCGCAGCTGGGGGGGGTGCTGTGCCAAGGGACCGCCCTAGAGCGGGGTGCAGGGTCCAGCTGACTTACCAGGGCTGGGGAGCAGCCTGTGGGCCCCCCCCCCCCCCCGCGTGGGGTGGGACAGGAGAAGTGGGCAACAGGACCCGCGCCAGCCACCACCACGGCTTTAGCCTTGGGACCAATTTCAAGCTGCACTTGAGAGCACCTATCAAGAACCACGGAATTTTAAAGCCAAACTAGAGCACGCTCTCATGCCCGACAGAGAGAAGCAGGTGTGCAGGACGCCAGAGGGGCCTTGACCCCAGGCTGCCGGGGGGAACGGGTCGGGTTGACCACGGCACACCCGCAGAGGGCGGCTGTGACTGGGCTGCAGGTGGAGACGTGCCCGGCCTCTGCCAAGTGCACCAGACACACCAGGCTTTTGGACTTGGTGCGCCCGAGCTTGGGGACGGAGAAAAAATCACCCACTCTCGTGGGAGGGACTGGGAGTCTGGGGTTAGGAGATGCAAACTACTGCTTCTGGAGTGGATAAACATCGAGATCCTGCTGTACAGCACAGGGAGCTGTATCTAGTCACTTGTGATGAAGCGTGATATGAGAAAAAGCATGTATATGTGTGACTGGGTCACTCTGCTGTACAGCAGAAATGGGCAGAACACTGTAAGTCAACTATAATTTAAAAAAAAAAAGAAAAGCTAAAAGAATCACACACTGTCACCGCTACACAGAACAACTCGGCACAAGCCTTTCAGTTTCCACAACTCTCAGCCCGTGTGCCTCTCCCACCGTTTCACAGGTCGAGCTCGCAGAAAGAGAGGATCTGGAACCACCAAGTGACCCGAACCGCTCAGCACAGATGCCAGCGCAGCAGAGAACACACACTCACCAATCCGTGCTCCACAGTGAGGCCAAACCTCCTGGGGCCGCATGTGTCCGTGAGCACGACACGCGGACACTACTGTTGGCGGGGCTCAGGGGAGCTCACCGTCCAACCCATGCAGATAGACACAGCGCAATAAAAATAAAGGCCGAGAGAGACCACAGATAATGTTAAGAAAGAGGGACTTACCCTGGTAGGAACTAGGGCTGAGATTTACAGCAACAGAGCCACCATTTAGGTGAGAGTTTCCTGGCAGTCAAGGGGACAAGGGAAACTGGACACTACCTGTGCTGTCTTAAACTCTGGGAGACAAACCAAAAGGCACACCTCCAGAACTGAGACTCACAGCAATTTTTAAGACTTGTTCGAAAACTTGTTTCTTACAGAACTTCAACACTGAATGACCAGGATGTCCCCAACTTTTTATTAATGAAGATTTATCTCTGAGGGGGAACACATTACAGGGGACTGAATTCTGGGCTCCGAGACCAAGAAGGACTCTGAGAGAGACAGAACCTCTGTTCCAGTTTGGGCAAGGGAGAAGGCGGTGTCTGTCCAGATGGGGTCTGCCCCACCCCGGGGCTGTCACGGCATCTTCCAGAAGGAGGCTGAGCGCTGCCGTGATCACAGGTGACAGGGTGAGGCGAGGGAGAGCATGGCCCCCGTGGGTGATGGAAGACCACCTCCACCCATTCATAGCCTGTCCAGCTCAATGTCAGCTGAAGTGACAAGGAGTGCCAGAGGTCCGAGAGGAACGGGGCCCGTGCGTGACGACTCCACGTGGAGATCATCAAGGGCAGCTGGCCTCTCTCCACTTTGAGACCAAGAACCACAGTCACAGGGCATCTCGGCTCGGATGCCAGTGCAGGTTCCACATTCATGGCTGTTTCCAGGTGTCAGACCGGTGCTGCTGCCATGCTGCCTGAAGACCAAATTCACTTTCTATTTATCACCAAGGCAACACGGACATTTGCATAGCTGGTGCCTAACACGCCTTGATGTCAACACAGCTGTGGGAAGGGCGCCAGGGGAGCCCCTCAGCCGGATGTGGCACACACCCCCTCCTCCAGCCCCCAAGCACGGGGTTTGGGGGGAGCCCCCTCTCCCACAGCATTCGACGCACTCCCGCTCATGCTGGTGATGTGATCCCCAAACAGCACAGAAAGACTCCATCGCACGAACCCCACGTCCCTCCCATTTTCAATACATCATTTCAAAGAGCCTATTACAAGTAAGGCGTCTGGGAGGACACATCCTTCCCCCCCCCCCCGTTAAGCTGGCACGCGCTGGATGTTCTTAACCATAACCACCCCTTCCCCAAGTGGATCTCCAGATAACTGATCAGCCCCAGGGCCCAGGCTGGCTGCCGTGAAGAACCCCCGCCCTGTGAGGCGTGTCGCTCCGCTCTGGCCAATCGCAAGAGGAGCTGAAGCGATGGCTCTTACATCCCCTGCTCGAGGCTCCGTGAGATGCAGTGTCAGATTCAGAGCCAGGAACACAGCACTCTGAAATGCCCCCGGCCTTCAGATGCCAGAAACGCTAATGAGATGTAAGCGCTTTAACCATAGCTCCAGCCCCTCAGCTTTGGCTCAGCTGGGAGAAGTGTAGCGGAGAATGACGCGGGAGGTTTATTATTTCTGCACGTCGGCCGGAGGGCCAAGCCTCAAGTGCATCTTCATTTCCTCTTCAAGAGGTTAAAAAAGGCCCACTCAGACCCTCTCTGAAGTGCCCCCTCCAGGCACCTGCACCTCCACAGGGTTATGTGTTAATGGCCTCTGGTCCCCCAAGGGCCAGGCAGCCGTGCAGGTGTGGCCACCTGCCACAGCCCGGTGGCACCCTCGGGGGTAGTGTGAACACACAACCACATCCAGCTTGGCCAGCCATTCATTCACACACACACACACACACATACACACACAAAGGCCTCAACTTCAGCTCTCATTTGCATAACCCAGACAGACACAGCCGCCAGGGGGTCCAACACACACACACATACACACACACACACCACGTGCGTATGCTTCCTTTAACAAGCAGGATACTCAGCAGACAGGTAAACAAAGTTACTAGCATCTCTCTCAACTGTGAAGACCAATTCAGAAGTGTTTCAATTACAGCTCAAAGTGAGAGAAAAACAGAATGACAGCGACAAGGGATGACGCGATTTCCTAGGCCCACCTTGAAATGCTCTGGTTTCATCGTCACTACCTCCCCGAGGGACTGACCAGAAATGGGGAGCCTGGAGGTGAATGGGGGGGGTCAGGGCTGGAGGTCTGAGCCTGCGCTTGTCTGGGGGCTCCGTCTTCCTGCAAGATCGCACTTCCTCCTCCACAAGTCATGCAAAGCCCCGGTTCAGTAAACCCCCACCTGCGGCCGCCGCCTCCACGGACGCGGTCTGAACCCCAGGCTCTCGGGAGGGTTCCAGCGGGCAGGTCACGGGAGCCGATGTCACAGGAAGGATGGCTCTGCTCTCAGAGGCCCCGGCATCTCCGCGACGGGAGTCCTGCATCTTCGCCTTCTCGTCACTGCTCACGTGGCGCTGGCATGGGGACAGCTGTGCCAGACGCCCCTCCGACTCCGAGGAAGACGCTCGCTACACCTGGAAACTGTGTCACGCCGTCAAGGGCACGCGCCGAGGTCTTCGCCCGACTCCTAACTGCCTCTGCTCCGAAAACTGCCCTTCTGTCAACTGGTCTGAGTCCCGAGCCCTGAGACGGGGTGGGGCTGGTTTTCAATCTAACGTCTGATACACAGACTTCATCAGTCTTTTCTCAGACAGTAAACAGAAAACATCTT
Organism: Catagonus wagneri; assembly: GCA_004024745.2. Lineage (NCBI taxonomy): Eukaryota > Metazoa > Chordata > Mammalia > Artiodactyla > Tayassuidae > Catagonus > Catagonus wagneri. The sequence continues at coordinate 493,560 of PVHT020000531.1, read as the reverse complement.
ATTTTGGTTGTGCTCCAACATTTGATTCGTGCAGGCCTGAAAAGACAACTGCCTGAGCACACGAGCCCCTGGAGCAGGTGCCGTTCACGCCATCACCAAACGGGCTTCGTCGCCAAGCCTCCCCGTCCGCGGCTTACAGAAGACTCTGGACAGGAAAACCTCCTTCTGAGAAGGAGAACCAAGCAACAGGGACTTCCGCTGGGAAAGACAACGCAGACTTCAAGTTCACACACGGCACAGCTGGCCCTTGAACAACACGGGTTAGAACCGCACAGACCCACTTATAGGCAGATATTTTTTTTCCCAATGCGGTACCTGTCTTTTCATTTCACAGATCGTTAAATTGGCCAAGTGTGGGGAAATGTTGGATTGGAGACACAACCTGTGGAATCTGAAGAACTAAGGCTGAACTGCCTGGTGGTTGCAGGGGGATGGACTGGGAGTCTGGGGTTAGCAGATGCAAAGTACTCCATTTAGAATGGACACACCATAAGGTCTTCGTGTACAGCACAGGGACCTATATCCAGTCTCCTCGGATAAACCACGATGGAAAAGAATATTAAAAAAAGAATGTGTGTGTGTGTGTGTGTATACACACACATGACCGAGTCATTCTGCTGTACAGCAGAAACTGGCACAACTTTGTAAATCAATTATATCTGGTTTTTTTTCTTTTATTGCCTTTTCTAGGGCTGTACCCACGGCACATGGAGGTTCCCACGCTAGGGGTCTAATCGGAGCTACAGCCGCCGGCCTTCGCCACAGCCACAGCAACGCGGGATCCTTAACCCACTGAGCAAGGCCAGGGATTGAACCCACAACCTCATGGTTCCTAGTCGGATTTGTTAACCACTGAGCCACGAGGGGAACTCCATTCAATTATATCTTAATAAAAAAATATTTTAAAAAGCCCAAAAAACAAAGGACTAGAGTTGGAGTCCTGATTCTATCCAAACGCTTCCAGCTTCCTGCCGCGGGTGAGTCATTTATCGATTCCCTTTGTTTGGAGGCAGAGAGACCGGTGTGTCGATTTTCAACCGCACGGGGGGTCAGCACCCCTGACCCCCTTCCAACGAGGCTCAACTCATACGAAACCGCTAAGGTGTTGGCACTCCCATTAAACGGGTGTTTCCCGCAAAACCAGCCTGCAAGCCAGCTCTTCTCTGCTTTCTCCGGTTCAGGGCTCCGCTTCCCCCAACACGGAGATGGGTCAGTTCATGCCTGCACACGCCTGGGACAGAAGTAGGAGGCAGGCAGTGGGAAACAAAAGACGCACTGTTTCCTGAGATCAAACAATGAAAGGGCTTTCACCTCCTTCTTGGCCCATCTAGAGGCCTGTCGTGGCCTTAGGCGCTGCGGTCCACGTCCCCTAGGGCATATCCCCAAGATGCGGCCAACCTGCACACACAGTGACGCAGGCTGCACGATCAGACAGCAAGGCAAGGCGACCCGCACGAGCCTCCGCATTGGGGGGTGGGGCACAGCGGTCAGAGGACAGGGTTAATCACCCCAGGAGTTTGTATTTTTCTGTTCTGAAGCGTCTAGCAACCCCTGCACAGCCTCAGACTGCAACCCTACCCGGGGTCAAGAACCCCACCCAAATGGACACCATCCCCGAGAACCCGAGGTGAGCACACAACATCCCCAGGCCTGCGGGGGACCAGGGCCCGGCCCCGCTGACCCGCCCTCCAGCAGATGAAGCTGGGACTTGGACCCACGCTACTTCTGAGCTGTGAAAGACACCCGTGGAGGCCCTCAAGGACAAAGGGAAGGCCAGTCGCCTGTGTGGAGGCCCCCAGCCAACCTCGCTCTCGGAGCTGGACACAGGGTGCCGTGGCAGCTGGGACCCCCTGGGGCTGCGGGCCGTCCAGTGTGCATCCCAGGGCTCCAGCAGCCTGCGGGCCCTTGGGTTCTACCCCACAGCACGTTTTACGTGAGCCTGGACTGCCGAGGCACTTTCACGCCTCATGACGTGGTGGATTGGCACCGAAGGCGGTGCCAATTTCAGCATCAAATTCAGTATCGAGAGTAACGCATAATAACCCGGACTGAATGAAACAGCAACCCATGGACTTGGGTTGGTAAGTGAAAGACACGCAGAGGAGTGACAAGAAAGTTCTTCCTCCTTTACGCACACTTTCCTTCCGTCCCCGATGGCCAAGTGCCGACCTGCAGTGGAGGACACCACCCGGGACCAGAGTCCCTGACACGCTGTGCCTCAGCTTACGGTGCCCCGAGGACGCAATGTCACCCTGCGGGGACAACTGGCAAAGTCTGCACAGGTACAGAGGCCACATCAGTGGCGTAACATTGTCAATTTCCATCTTGATCACTATGCGGCAGTTACCTACGAGGATACACTTAACCTTACAAAGCGCCCGCTGATGCATTTTCCAGCAAAGGAATATTGGCGCCTGCAACTTATTCTCGAACAGTTCAGAAAACAGTTTGCATACGGGTGGGTGTGAGGAGGGGGACCACGAAAGCAAACGTGGAGGACGTTAACAGTGGGGAACTGGGGCGGCAGATGCCAGAGGGGTCTCTGTCCCATCCCCACGACTTTGGTTTAATCTGTTATGACTTCAAGGCCAAGTCACGAAAGCACGGCAGACCCGGAGCAGTAAAACCTCCCACTGGGTCGAGGGCAGGTGGCTTTGCCCCGGCATGGCGGTTTGGGGCACGGATGCCAAGTCACGAGGGGACAAGGGGACATGCACCAGGGGACTTTGTGCTCACCTGGGCCTCTGTCACCTCCTGCTTCAAGGCTTCGGCCTCCAGGCTCCGTCTCACACGCTTCCCCACCGCCCTCAAGCGCACTGAACACATGACAACTACACGACAACTTCCTCTACTGCTCTAACTGGAAAAACGGGAAAACATCCTGTCAGGCTTCGCAAGGCTCGTGGCAACAAATGACCAAGACTTTACAAAAGGGGCCGCGGTGGCGTGAAGCCAGCGGAGGTCCCCCAGCATTTCGGAGGCTGCGATCCACACAGCTCGGCAGGCTCCGCTGGCTAAGAAGCGACCCCTCCCGGGGCAGACAGCACGGAACCTGACAGCTAACTCCCCTGCCCCACCCCACCCCCGTTTCCCGCCCAGCTCTCCAGCTCCAGATACTCGACGATGGCCCGTCAGTGTGACTGCAGACAACGGACGGTTTTGAATCTGACATCTCTCAAGATGGGCGCGTCACTGTGTCACTGTCCCCAGGTTCCGTCTGCGGCTTGGAACTGGCTATTCAGGAGACCCAGGAGTGTTGGTTTCGTTTCAGAAGTCAGGTTATAAGCTGGGAGAGGCTGTCCCTACCCTTCTCCCAATGCTCCAGCCTTTTTAGAAAGCCAGAGTCCTGTAAGTGACTCACAATGGCATTTTCACACTGATTTTTTTTTTTTTGAGATGCCAAGTAAGGTTCACAAGCATAAACTACAGCACAATACCGCGATGAGACTGACATATTTATTTTGCCAAAAGCATCGAGAACAAATAGCTTACATCTCATCTGAAAAAAAAAGAGCTATGACCACCCCAACGTGAAACTGGGAGAGGGCTGGGGAGGAAGGTGTGAACTGCTAGGGGCGGTTTTCCCACCTTCAGGGGAGAGGTGGCGTGGGGTAATGAGACAACTGCTCCGGCCGGGTCTCTTCTGCACGTGGCCAGGACCGACCACCACTCTGACAGCCCACGTGAGCGGGCGGCTGTGGGCCTGGCTGGGCTCCCAGCCCCACGTCACTCTAGCTGGTGTCTGGTCACTGATGACCACATGGGGCCACCGCGAGATCAACCAGACCCATCTGCACAGGCTCAGGGGAAAGCTTTGCAGAGATGTTGATATTTCACGTATGCTTAAAGAGAAACCTGGGCAAAATATCCCCGAACACATCTGGCTCTCTGGCCAGAGGCTCTGATCCAACCCCTGAGGACAGCTCTAGGCTGACTTATCCTGGTGCCCTGAGCTCTGGGATTCTGAAGGCACCAGGGCCCCACAGTGTCTCCTCTCCTACAGAGTCCCAGCCAAGTCGGACCGGGCCCCGAGGGCGGCCACCACCCGCTCTGAGACGGGGAAGGGGGCAGGCCCAGCGTGCTGGTCAGTTCGGGGCCCAGGCTCACCCCTAGAGGCTGCCACGTCCATCCGAAGTGACCTCTTCCTGCTGGATCTGGATGTGTTCAGCCGTCCTCGTCTTCCCCACCTCAGCACAGGGACCAACATCCTGAATCTCCTGGGGCCCCATTTCTGATCAGTCTCTCCTGGTCCAGCAAGAAGCTGGGTTCTCGCACACACAGTAACCCTGAAATCCCACCAGAGAAGGGAGGAGCTGGGGGGACGGTAACTTTGGGGGCAAATTACAAAAAAAAAAAACTCAACCTTGCAAAAACCAGGATCATTCCAGATCTAGGCTGAGAGGGGATTTATGTTGCATGAGGAGGTCCCTCTCAGGTGCAGAATGCCAGGCATTCTGCCAGCTAGACACACAGCATCACAAGAAATTCCGCAGCCCATTCATCAATGTGACACTTCCCATTTAATGACAACCATACTCTAGCGCCCTTCCCATCAAACACTCAACATACGCCCCCCCACAGAAGGTAGAAAGAGGATGGGGGGGGGCGGGGGTGTTCTCAAAGTCCCTAAACTAACCCCTTTATGGTGATTCTATACTGAAGAAACAAAAGACCCTCTCATGATGGGAAAACGACTCTACGTACGTTCAGTGCTTGCGAGGCACCGTATGGAGCCAAGGAAACAAGACTGAAAGCAATCTACAGGGAACATTCATTTGCTAAGCCACAGCCACCCGCGAACAAGACGGACATTTAAAGCAGAACAGAAATATACTCAGCTGTCCTAAGCATGAAGTCATCCAGAAGGAAAAAAGGAATTAAAAAAAAAAAACAAAACCTTTCACAGGTATTGATACAAAACAATAGCGTTTGGGAAAAGGGCAGTCAGATGAGAAGTACCACAATAAAAAAGAATGATGGCAGTCGTTTCCTACAAAATAAGACTTAAGCGTCTGCCTCCTGGATAAAGCAACAGAAATATCTCCATACACGGTTGTCGGGAAAGAGGTCCGCAAGCCCAGAACCCGCTCTGTCACATGTTTGCTGATGGACCTCTTAGGAGAGTGGGTCACACAGGGTCCCAAGAGCCTACCTCCACACATTTTAAAGTGTCTTCCACGGGAGAAAGGTGCCTAAATGGTAACACAGACCCCACTCACTGGGCAAAACAAACAACACACACACTGGGTCTGCAGACTAAGACCTAAGGGTGACTTTTGTTTTTTTTTTTAACCAAAAGCACATCTCAAAAAATTCCAGTGGCAGCCAATTTGGGGGGGTAAAGTTTTTATAGCTCAAATTAGAGGCTACTCATTATTGGCCTAATCTATTTCAATAAAGGGACACTGAGCGCAGTGGAGCGGGGGCGGGCTGGGAGGACGCAGGCAACTCCAGCTCTGCCTGGCAAATCGCTGGGCCGAGTGAAGACGCCAATTTAACTTTGCCTCTGTCTCTAACTTTGACCCCGACCGCCTCAAAGGAGGGGCAGACACACCCTTGATGGCTTGAAGACTCCGTTAGTATTTTTTGGGGGGCTATTTCAGAGCGTGTAAGGAATCCCTCTGGGTGAGTGCGGAGGGTGTCATTAAGGTTTGCGCTCCTAAAATCCTGTCGCCAGCCTCCTAATAACCCTGTCCTCACTACCTGCCGCCACTGAACCTCAGCCACGCAACAAACAGAAAACGGTGGAGGAGGAAGAGCCGCAGGTCGCACACAGGCACCAGCCCTCGTTTCCAGAATCAGCTCCAAATTACGACTAGTCTCCTTTGCGCTTTTGTTTTTTCTTTCAGTTGGCAGGGGAGGGAGGATGTGAGGGGAAAAAGGGATAAAGAAAACGGCATTACCCTTCTTGGGTAATATGCATTAAATTCGTCTCCAATACGCCGTAACTCCTGCGCAATCCATATCTCCGGGCGCATATCTGCGGGTTCAGCCTGAGACTGCCTCATGGAAGCTGCATCAGAACAAACAGAACAAAAATCACATTGTTTTCCATCGGTCATTCAGAAAGTCCCCAAGTCAGTTTCTAGAGGCAAGCCCATCTCATACACACTTTCAGGTTTGGGGGGACGCTCCCTAACTGTGAGGGCTGCAGTAATGCCCACAAGGTTAGCCTGCTCCGTAATTTCGCTTTCAGAAGGGAGGAAGAGAGGTTGATTTCCTCTCCCATCGCCAGAGGAGATTCCAAATTTAAAAACATCCTGGCCAGGGCATGATACGCTTGCATTTGGGGAAGGCTAAACGAACACAAAAAACCGGTACCATCCATGTAGCCCCCCAAAGCACCCCTGAAACAAAGGAGAACATAACATTTTCGGTTTTCCGTAAAATAATTGTATCTCGATATTAAGGGAAGGCAAAATGCCTAGGAACACTTTAAACAGCCTATAGGAGGATGGGACGCGATGCTGTCCTAGTCAAAGTAAGTGAAAACCCGAGAAACGATAGGTTGGTGGTAAGAATGGCACAAGTGCCCCCCCCCTTTCCCCACGGGGCCAAATTAAAGCATAATTGCATGTTTTGTCTGGATATTAATAAAGATGGGCTGCAGTCTGCAAACACCACACAGGGGAGAGGAAATGTTCTGGGTGTAAGAGCAAAGGCATTTTTCAGAGAAGAAAAAGCAGGGAGGCTGGCCCTTTCAGGAAGCTGTCACTGTCATCCACATGCAGGGCATTCGGCCACTGGTTAATGAGCCCATTGCAAAGCCATGTGGCGGCCAATCAAAACGAAGCACAAAAAAAATCTGAGCAGCCCAAAGGTCCCAAGGAGCACTGGGAAGACAGGATTCTCCACGAACCACGGGGAAACGGGTTCTCTGCGCTCAGAGGACAGCTCGGTAACACGGGCGACAAAAGAGATGCGATTCTTGGATTTCAACCGCTATTCACACGCGGCTAATGCCGACTTTCGGCTGAAAGGAGCACACTGTGCTGGCAATTAAGCACACACGCTAGGTTCTAGCCACAGCGAGATATGGGAAAACCCATGGCAACCAGATGCTGCCATAACACAAGTGACTAGAGCCTCCTGTCTTGCAGTTTCGTAAAAAAAAAAAAAAACAATCTTTTTTTGGCATTTGGAGTTTTATCCTTATTAATAAAAGCGATGCTGGTTCCAAGCTCCAGAAAGCACTCACAAGTGAATTCTTTTTCGAGTTTTTAACCAAGTCTTCTCAAACCTCGTGCCCCAAATTTCTCTGTCCCCGGGGTCCTGAACAATGACCCCGCTAAGGCTGAGAGAGGCAGGGCATCCCCCGTGCGTGGGCGTGAACGAGGAAGAACACCTGCGGATCCTCTCCAGAATTATCCCTGCTGGGGCTGAAGACAGAGGGCAGGTTCCTATGGAGCCCCTGGGAGAAGCACCAGGCCGAGGATGGGAACCAGGAAAAGGCGGGCGTGTGCCCTGAATACCCCTCCAACCGCACAGAAAACCGCCCCGGCCGCGGCTTCAGCACAGGGACAGCTCTATCATTACTCCGTAGAAGCCTATGAAATTAGGTACATTTTATTTTACTTTTCTTGCCTTTTAGAGCCGCACCTGCAGCGTATGGAGGTTCCCAGACTAGGGGGGTCCAATCGGAGCTAAAACCACCAGCCTAAGCCACAGCCACAGCAACGCCAGATCCAAGCCACGTCTGTGACCTACACCGCAGCTCACGGCAACACCGGATCCTTAACACTGAGCAAGGCCAGGGATCGAACCCGCAACCTCACGGTTCCTAGTCGGATTCGTTTCCGCTGCACCACAATGGGAACTCTGATAGGGTAAATTTTAAATGGCTACACTGGCAGACAACAGAATTTCAGGGTCGATGTGACGCCAGGCGGTGATATAACTGTTCACCCCCTGCTTCTGGGTCTGCAGCTCTTTAAAGACCCTCCCAGGTACCAAATCGTTACTGTCTTTTCACCCGATCAGCAGCCAAGGGCTCTGTCCCTGTTACAAGCTATCTGAAGTGATTAACAAGTTAAGTCACCCTGGACGTTCCCCGGTGGCACAGCGGTTTAAGGATCCAGCACCGCCAGGGCTGTGGCACAGGTTCGATCCCTGGCCCTGGAACTTCCACATGCTGCAGGTGTGGCCAAACAAAAACAAAACCCCCCAAAACCCAAAACAAAGTTAAGTCGCCCACCCAGGGCTGCAGAGTTCTCTCATCCAGTCCTCCGCCAGCCCCTCCACCCCTCGGGGGACACACATGCCCTGGGACACAGGTGACCCGACCAGCACGCGGGGCGCCCCGGGGCAGCTCACAGCTGCCTCTCCCAGGTTCTAGAGCCCCACTCGTTTCTCACTACACACGGCTCTCTTCGAGAGAATACGTCTGCCTTCAATCCTGGAGTCAGAAATGAAGAAAATGCCAAGTATCCAAAGAAAATCGGTGGAATCTAGGCTGCACGTTTTACAAAGATGACAAGGCTGGTAAAAACCTCTGGCAAGTCACCCAAAGTTGAGTAAAACTCATTTACCCAACAAATATGAATGTCCACAAGCCAGACACTGTTTCAGATGCTCTGGGTACAGCAACCCGAGGCGCCAGGCCCTACTCCCACGAGCTTACCCTCCTGGGCATTAAACACTCAATATTCACTAAACGCTCTGGACAAACATACTTCTACTTTACATCCCTGTAACACGAAAGAGAGCTAACTTCCTCCAACCTGCAGATGAAGCCCACTGAACCCTATTCAACATCCTCACTAACGGGTGTGGCCGAGGAGGTTCTGCCTGGCTCAAGCCAGGGCTGGCGGCCAGGAGCACCACCCCGGGAGCCGGGCCGCGCCAGAAACCGGCTTTATCCAAGGGAGCACCTAGCAAATCATCAACCTGGCCAACAGCTGAGAAGGAGACGTAGAACCTTGGGGGCCCAAACTTGTTCAGCTTAGAGATAAAGGCCCTGCTGTTCACAGGGGCGGGAGATAAGCAGACGTTCCTTTTAAAGAAAGGAAAGTTCGCCGCTCACCGCTGGCTTGTGTAAGCACAGGGATATAAGCACATCCATGAGCGCTGGAGGCGAGATGCAGCGGGGCGTGTCTGCGGGAGACCCTGGAGGCTGCACTCTGATGAGCTCCCTCGGCTTCTCTCTCTCTCCCTTCCTTCCTACCTACCTACCTGTTTTTGCTTTTCAGGGCCACACCTGTCTATCTATCTGTCTTTGCTTTTTTTTTTTTTTTTTGCCTTATCTAGGGCCACATCCGCGGCATGAGGTTCCCAGGCTAGGGGTCTAACAGGAGCTGTAGCCGCCGGCCTTCGCCACAGCCACAGCCACGCGGGATCCGAGCCGCATCTGCAACCTACACCACAGCCACGGCAACGCTGGATCCTTAACCCACTGAGCAAGGCCAGGGATCGAACCCACAACCTCATGGTTCCTAGTCGGATTTGTTAACCACTGAGCCACGATGGGAACTCCTATCTATCTTTGCTGAGGCATACAGAACCTCCCAGGCTAGGGGTTGAATCAGAGCTGACGCTGCCAGCCTACGCCACAGCCACAGCAACACAGGATCCAAAGCATGTCCGCAACCTTCACCACAGCTCATGGCAATGCCAGATCCTTAACCATCAAGAGACACCAGGGATCCAACTAGCACCCTCACGGATACTAGTGGGGTTCATTACCACTGAGCCACAATGGGAACTCTGCAGCTCAGCATACACTATTGATGATAACGTACCAGTATGAAAGCTAGCAACTCTATGTAGGAGTGTTGTTTTTAAGCTTTTATAGAGCGGCAATACACAACGGAAACCAACTTCTGCAAAGGAGATCACGTGTCTGGGCTACTCCAGCACAGCATCTATCACCATTAGGCTTCAAGAACTGGAGGTCTTGGAGTTCCCATCGTGGCTCAGCGGGAGCGAATCCGACTAGGAACCATGAGATTGCGAGTTCGATCCCTGGCCTCGCTCAGTGGGTTAACGATCCAGTGTTGCCGTGAGCTGTGTGTAGGTTGCAGACGTGGCTTGGATCTGGCGTTGCTGTGGCTGTGGCGTAGACCAGCAGCTATAGCTCCGATTAGACCCCTAGCCTGGGAACCTCTATATGCCGCAGGTGCAGCCATAAAATGACAAAAAGACAAAAAAAAAAAAAAACCTGGAGGTTTTTATTTTTCTCTTTTCCCCATTTGGGCCGCCCCATGGCATATGGAGTACCAGGGCCAGGAATCAGATCCAAGGTGCAGTTTTGACGTACACCATAGGTGCAGCAACGCCGGATCATTTAACCCACTGCACCTGGCTGGGGATCGAACCTGCATCCTGGAGCTGCAGGAATTCCAGATTTGCAGTTTTTTTAAAGAGGCAAATATTGCTCTTAATCCTTGACTCCATAAACATAAAATTTAATGACCAACATTCTTCCTGCAATAAATCCTAGCCAATATGTACACAGAGTATGTGATTATAAGGTAAGACTGTAGAATAAAAATTCTACTTTGAGTATATTAAAAGACATCCTATTCCTGCATTTTAATTTTAAAAGGCATCCTCTTCTACATTTTAAAATAGCAGGCTTAATCTCAGTTAATACTGTGGATTTTTTCCACCTAAATTCCAAAGATCATTTCTCAAGTAACGAAATATCTCCTTGAGTTCCTGTTGCGGCTCAGCAGGTTATGAACCTGGACAGTGTCAGTGAAGATGCAGGTTCTATACCTGGCCTCACTCGGTGGGTTAAGAATCCGGCACTGCTACAAGCTGTGGTGTAGGCTGCAAGATGGCTCAGATCCAGTGCTGGCTGTGGCTGTGGCCTAGGCTTCAGCTGCAGCTCCGATTCTACCCCGCGCCCAGAAACTCCCATTAAAAACAAAACTCCTTATACCTACTACACTGTTGGTGGAAATGCAAACTGGTGCAACCACTGTGAAAAACAGTATGGAGATTCCTCAGAAAACTAAAAGTAGAATCACCATTTGATCCAGCAATCCCACTCCTGGGCATCTATCCAGCAGAAACCATGACTCGAAAAGACACATGTACTCCAGTGTTCATTGCAGCACTCTATGCAATAGCCAGGTCATGGAAACAACCTAAATGCCCATCGACAGAGGAGTGGATAGGGAAGATGTGATACATACACACAATCGAATATTAGTCATTCAAAGGAACAGAACACCAACATTTATAGCAACATGGATGGACCTAGAAATTATCATGCGAAGTGAAACCAGTCAGACAATGGGAAACCAACGTCCAATGCTACCGCTTACATGTAGAAACTAAAAAAAGGACACAATGAACTTCTTTGCAGAACAGATAACGACTCACAGACTTTGGAAAACCTATGGTTTCCAAATGACACAAGCTGGGGGATGGGGGGGTGCACTGAGGGTTTGGGATGGAAATGCTATCAAATCGAGTTGTGATGATTTTTGTACACTTATGATTGTAATAAAATTCATTAAGTAAAAAAACCCTCCTTTTATCTTTTTTTTTTTTGGTGGGAAAGCTTTTCCTTGACTTCACTAGTTTAATGCTGTTGTCTGTCATATGTGGTCTCACGTCACAAGAGACCCTAGCAGGACAAAGAAGAGGGTCTGGATGACCCGAGGATGTGTCAGCCCCACGCAGCACTGGTTGGAGCCAGGATTAAGGTTTTTATCCCCTTTATCACCACTCTGCTTAATTCCGCCCACAACGACCCAGAGCACAGACCACCGCAACGGGAAGAGATCCATGGCATGGTTTCCTGAAGGTGATCTAGAGCTAACTGGAGGTCAAGGGCAGGGGACGGGATGCCCCCAAACCCGAAAGGACTGTCCTTTCCAGATACCCACCCTGCCTGCTCCCATCCTAATATGACCCACTTATCAAAAAGACACTGCCCTTTACACTTCTAGTCTGCAACACTGATAAGCATCAAATATTTTATGTATTTATTTATTTACTTACTTACTTCCTTAATGCTTCAGAGAGCCACACCTGCGGCATATGGAAGAGCCCAGGCTAGGGGTTGAATCAGAGCTATAGCTACCGGCCTACCCCACAGCCGTGTCACCCGCGTCCTCTCAGATCCTAGTCAGGTTCATCACAACTGAGCCACGGCGGGAACTCCCCAAATATTTTCTTAGGCTACCTTCCATGTGCTTATTAACAACATAAATGCTGACACCTGATCGCTAAAATTGATCTCCATTTGAAACCAAAGGCTCTTATTGCCACAGAAGGCCGCGTGTTTTAACGAAGACAATTCGACATGAACAGATAAACGCCTTCAAAGGAGAAACAATGATGAGGTGTATTTTCAGCCACAGAAAATGTAGTTTCTTAAGAAAGCATTTTATGCCATAAACCTCGTGCTAAAACTTCAAGAGAAAAAAAAGAGGGCAGGGAACGCATTGGGGGGGGGGGGAGAAGAAGAAGAAGAAAAAAGCAAATGAAATATAAACTGCTCTTAACGTAAAGCTACTCCCAAGTCGTGAGCGCAAGTCCACACAGGCCGGCTCAGGTCCTGTGAAAGCTGGGGACTGCTGGGCCTCAGCCTCCTAACCGAAGCCTCTGATAAAAACTGACAACGAAACGGTGTCAGACGCAGGCAATTCTGTCCAAAACGCTGGTTGAATTTTCATCAAAACTCTTGGAAATGATTTTCTGAGATCCAGCATTTACTGTTAACATTACTTCCCATATTAAAAAAAAACACCATGAGGTATATATGATTAATCCATTTTTCTACCCCAGTGCGAGGGGTGGGGAGAATCGAGGGCATTTTTCAATGCCAAAGACCCCCGTGTTACTACGAGAGGTGCGGTACGAGATGAAGAGACTCTTGTGGTTCAGCGACGGAACGATGTTCCAGCCCATAGGGTGATTTCCAATCTTAAAAGCTCAGCAATTGAAAAAAAAAAAAAAAAAAAACATCAATACCCGTGGTTAAGTGGCTGATAGTGAAATCAGGCTGGGGCTTTCAGAAAAGGCTTTCTGTAGCACCGCCAGCTAGAGTGTGAAATTAAACACACACGCGAGACTGTCGATGCATAATGAGCTGGACATACTCCAAGCCAAACCTTCTGATTTTTCCGAACGCCCAGCCGCTTCTCCCCGCTTTTCAGACTGGCACGTGTTTGAAGGAGCAGAGGTCCCACGGTGAGGTTCACTGCCATTTCTACACCCGGCCGCCTGCCGTGCGGGAACCGTGACGTGTCATCGGACCACTGGGTGTGCGTGCACCCTGGGGACGGGGTTGGGGGGGACTGTGTCCTACAGGCCCTCGGACCGTTGCCATTGTCGTCGCTCTCAGAGACAGGAGGGTGCAGCCAGTGGCCGGTTTAGTTCCCAGCACGCCACGACTGGCGCTTATAGTACAGAAGCAGAAACCAACCCGAAATCCACGGCAACATCTCACCATGTACTGTTTTCAGATGTTCCCTGAGCTACGAGTTCTGGGGTGGAATCAAGATGAGGTGTAAGGGAGTTCCCTTCGTGGCTCAGTGGTTAACGAATCCGACTAAGAACCATGAGGTTGCGGGTTCGATCCCTGGCCTTGCTCAGTGGGTTAAGGATCCAGCGTTGCCGTGAGCTGTGGTGAAGGTTGCAGACGCGGCTCGGATCCCGCGTTGCTGTGGCTGTGGTGAAGGCCGGCGGCTACAGCTCCTGTTAGACCCCTAGCCTGGGAACCTCCATATGCCGCGGGTGCGGCTCTACATAAAGGCAAAAAGACAAAAAA
>PVHT020000531.1:249256-473215 GCA_004024745.2 Catagonus wagneri | reverse complement strand
CCGAGCCAAAGACCCGGGGTATGGGGCCCGCAACAGAAAGTTTTCTGGCCATCCTGGCCCTACTCCAGCGGAATGCTGCACACTCTGCGTCCCCCGCCCAGAGTCCCCCTTCCTGCAGGAGTGGCTGGTGCTCTGACCCACCAGCTGGTGTGGGCAGGTCAAGCCAGGAGTTGATCTAGGATGATGTAGGAGCTGACCCCGCACCCCAACTAAGCAGCACGGAGGTGGCCCCAGGCAGAGGGAGCTGCCGCCGCCACCACACACACACACACACACACCCATCAGCGGGCCCAGCCTCCTCCTCGCCTAGCCCTGACGAGCAATGAGACAGACACGTCAGAGCGAGGCAGTCTCCTTCCCCACCTCATGCAGGGAAGGCCCTGCAGGAAGCTGAACCTGCCCCCTGCCCAGCAGCACTAAGAACTAATCAGATGGTGGGAAACGGCCAGCAGCCCAGCGGCTCCCCTACCGTGCCGGGCCCCCCGGCATTTAGGAGAATGAAGTGGGGCTCATGCTGAGTGAGCATTAAGGAGGGGAATGACGGGGTGGGAGGCAGAGCTGGGGTGGCATTGGGGGAGAGGGGCATACCTGCCCGGTCCCCACCCAGGAATCAACGAGGAGCAGAGAAGGGCTACTAAGCTCTGGCCCCTGCCTGCCCGGGCAGAAACGGGGCCCGGCAGTCAGCCCCCTAAGCTTCCCCTCCAGGGGTCAGCAGGGGCTGGGGTGGGGGGTGGCTGGGCCGCGCTGCCGAGCTGACACCCCTGACCAGGCTCCGTGAAGCCGTGTGGGTCTGTGCCCTGCTTCTGCTGGGGAAGGAGCAGCAAGGCCTAGGAAGGATCCTGACGTCCACCCTGCCTGGCAGAAACAGGCCAAATTTTAGAAGGGAAAAGCACATTTAAAGTAACAAAGCGAAAACTCACTGGCTAGGATCAATAACAGAACGGAAGTGAAAGAGGACAGAATCAGTGGCTAAATCCACAGAACTTAATCCAAAGAGAAATTACAGGATGAAATAAGAACAGTCTTGGGGACCTGTAAGACCACAACAAAAACACTAACACTCTCATCACTGGAGGCCCAAAAGAGGCAAGAAGAGGTTTAAAAACAACAACAACACCCAAAAGCATGAGAGCTGAAAACTTCCCAAACTTGACTCAAAGCTTCAAATCACAGATTCAAGAAGCTGAGTGCCCGTCAGAGGGAGTAAACCTAAGCCCAAAGAAATCCAAGACACATCATAACGAAACTTCTGGAAACTAAAAGGCAGAAGAAAATCCCCCTGAAAGCAGCCAGACAGAAGTGACACATTACTTACAGGAGAACAACTCAAATGACAAAGGATTTCTCACCTGCAACCATGAAGGTCAGGAGGAAGTGGCATGTTTTTCAAGCACTGAAAAAAAGAACAACTGTCAACCACGAATTCCATACCCAGTGAAAACATCCTCTGGGGTGAAGGGGGATAAAGACATTCTCAGATGCAGAAGAACTAGGGGCTGCTGTCAGCAGGCCTGCCATGGAAGAACGGCTAAGGAAGTCCTCTAAACAGAAAGGAAATGACAGGAGGGGCTCAGAACTTCAGAAAGGAAGGACTACTGGAATGGGGGGAACAATGGGAGTAAATATAATAAACTAGCCTATGAGTTTCTCAAACTGTATTTGATGACCAAAGCCAAAAACATATCATCTGACATGGAGCTCTGTGTACATGGAGGAATTTAAGACAATTATCTCTGAAAATCAGAGCAGGCGAAAGGATCTAAAGAGAAGAAATCCAGGTGTCTACACTGCGGCTGAAGTCGTAAAAGGGTGACACCACTGATGGGGTAGGTTATACAGTCAGTTACACCTGCACGGTCTAACACCTGGAACCTCTTCGGAAATCACACAGAGCAATATATGTAAAAACACTACAAAAACATCAAGATGGAATCCTAAAAAAATGTCCCGATAACTCACGGTAAGGTTGAAAAAATACACATAAGAAACAGAAACATAAACAGAGGAAAGAGAGAGACAGTTAAATGGCAGACTTAAGTTCTAAATATCAACAATTAGCTTAAATGTAAAGGGTCTAAATACGGCATTTGTACAGCGGAAAAAATACTAGCTAAGATACGCTGTATACAAAAAACATACTTCAAATTAATATAGGCAGGTTAGAAGTGACAGGATGGAAAAAGACATACCATGTAGACATTATTAATGTTTTTAACAGAAAGCAGGAGCAGCTATGCTATTATCTGATAAAGCAGACTTTACAGCAATGATAAGAAGGATCACTCCAACGGGAAGTCATAATTCAAAACTTGCAAACACCAGTATCTCAAAATAGAGGGAGCAAAACCTGAGAGATGTGAAAGGAGGATCAGAGAGAAAAAAAACACCATTACAGTTGAGAATGCCTAACGCACACTGATCGATTGATGGAACCACCAGACAGAAAACCGTCAAAAAGATGTAAGAGAACCAAACACAATCAAGTGATAAGTTCTAATCAACAAATAATTAATATAGTGAACATGCTGCTCAACAAGAGCAGAAAACAAGTTTTTTTTTTCTTCCTTTCAAGTACTCATGGATCATTCACCACAACAGATCATACCTGAGCCATAAAACAAACCTTAACAAATTCAAAAGAACTGAAATCAGGAGGAGGATGTTCTTGGACCGTACTGGAATCAAACAAGAAAATGGTAACAGAAAGACAAGACATCCCCAAGCACTTGGAAATGAAACAATCCATGTCTAAATAATCTAGGGTCAGAGAGGACGTCTTGAAGGAGACAGAAAACACATGGAAGTCAATGAAAATGAAAACAACACAGCACAGCAGGTGGGATGGAGTCAAAGCCAAGGGAGAAAGGAAATCGGGAGCTAAATGCCTGCAGTAGAAACCAGGAAAGGTCTCAAAACACGAAGTTGCTACCTCGAGAAATTAGAAAACAAAACAAAACAAACACAAAGCAAGCCAGAAGGAAGGAAATAATAAACAATAGAACTGAACACAAGAAAACAATAGAAAAAGCAAAAGCCTGGTTTAAAAAAACAAAAAACAAAAAACTGACAAACTCTAGAAAAACTGATAAAGACTAAAATATTAAGAAAACAAGAATTCCCTGACAGCTTAGTGAGTAAAGAGTCCAGCGTTGTCACTGCAGTGGCACAGGTTCAGTCCCGAACCCGGGAACTTCTGCATGCTGGAAGCAGGGCCGAAACAAAAAAAAAAGGGAAAGAAAAGATAAATCACCAATGTCAAGAATAAAACAGCCTATCACAACAAATTCTGTGGCCATTCAGAATAATAATAAGAGGACAACATAAATGCTTCATATACTCGAAATTCAACAACTTAGAAGAAATGGACCAATTCCTGGAAAACCACAAAGTATCGAAACTCAACCAAGATGAAACAGACAACCTGACTAGTCCTACAAACACTAAAAAACTGAATTTGTAACTTAAAAACATCCAGAAAAGAAATCTCCGTTTCCAGATGGCTTCGTTAGAGTATTCCACCAGACATTTAACAAATTATTAATACCAATTTGACAGACTCCCTATTTCAGCCTAGAGGAGGAAAAACCTCCCAACTCCCTGTTAAAGAACTTGATCAAAACCAGACAGCAGATAAAGACCGCCCGTGAACTTCGGCACAGATACCCTCAACAAAACATCAGCAAATTCAATTCAGCAGTTATGAAAAGAACTACGCCCTGGTCAAGAAGGACCTGATCCCCGGCATGCAAAGCAGATTAATACCGAAAAAATCAATGTAACATATACCATAATGTAAGTCACCTTACAATCACACCAGTGACACGGAACTGGTTTTGTAAAAGTCAACATCTAAGCCATGCATGATAAAAATGCTCAGTAATCTAAGAACAAAGAAATTTCTTCTTTTAAAGAGCATCTGCAAAGTATCTGCAGTTCACATCATCCTTAGTAGCGGAAGACTGAAAGCTTCCCCAGAAAGATCAGGGGAGAAGGCAAAGTTGTCTGTCCTCACCACTCCTACTCACCACAGCACTGTAAGTTCTAGCCAATGCCTTAAGGCAAGAAAAAGAAATAAAATACATACGAGTCAGAAAGGAAGAAATAAAACTGTGCTTATTTTCAGATTACATGACTGCCTAGAGAGGGCTCCCAAGAAATGTCTGAATTTATGAGTTCAACAAGGCTGCAGAATATTCAGAACTATACACTAAAAATGAACTGCATTTCTATATACTAAAATGAGTATGTAGAAACTGAAACCAAAAATAAAATACCATCAATAGTTTCTCCAAGGTAAAGAAAATCTAACAAAACACGTGCAAGGTCTGTATGCTGAAAAATTACAAAACCTAGAGACCTTAACACTTGAAAAGACAACTCTGTTTATGGAGTGGAAGACTTAGCACAGCAGAGGCAAATCCTTTCCCAAATTGATTTATAGTTTCAACGTATTTCCTATCAAAATCCCAGCAGGGGTTTTGGTAGGCACAGATAAGCTTGCTCTAAAATTTATATGGAAAGGTACAGGATCTAGGCTAAAAAAAAAAAAAAAAAAAGAGATTAAAGTCTGAAGAATCAGTCTACCCGTTAGGAGGGTTTCATCTACAATGACAGCAAAATCAAGGCAGTGTGCTACTGGCAGGGCAACAGACCAATGGAACACAGGAGAACCTGGAAACAAGCCCATGCAAACATGCCAGCTGATTTCTGACTGAGATGCAAAGCCTACAGGTTGAAAAAGAATAACCTTTTCAACAAACAGTGTTGGAACAACTGGGCACCACAGTCCAAGAGAGTAAACATTGATCTAACTCTCACACCTAACACTCAAAGTAACTCAATGTAAACCAGAGATCTGAATGCAAGACGCAAAACTGTAAGACTTCCGGGCGGAGGGGGGAATCTAGAAAAAAATTGGGGGGACTTAGCGCCTGGGGAAGAGTCTCTTAGACTGGACACCTGAAGCATGACCCGTTAAAGGAAAACTAATAAAACAGACTTCATCAAAATGAAAACATGCTGCTCTATGAGGTTAAGAGGATAGATAGAAGACAGGGTACAGACTGGGAGAAAGTATCTGCAAATCACATACCAGACAAAGGCCTTGAGTATAGAATATATAAAAACCTTCAAAACTCAAGCGTTAAAAAAACCCTACAGCACAGTTTAGAGCGGCAGTTCTGTCGCTCTGGTGAAGCCTGGGTGGGTGCCCAGTCTGACGGGAGGCTTCCCCAGGAAGGCTCGGTGCCCACCGCCTTTAACTGGCAGCTGCCCAAAGATGCACCCGAGGATAATGTGTAAGGGCCAGCACAGGCTGGCGAGGCCCCTTCAAGTGCCAGCTGTGCCACGTCCCTGCCAGAACCTGCAAACAACCCAGAAGCCCTTCGACAGGTCAGCAGTTAAAACTCGAGTACATCCGCAACTTCTTGGGTGGATCTCAAAGGTGCTAGGCTGAGTGCAAAGAGCCAGGCTCAGAAGGCCACACGGAGCATGACTCTACTTCCAAAGCACACTTGAAAGGACAGAAGCATAAGGGACAGCACAGATCAGTGGCTGTCAGGGGTTGGGGAGGCAGCTGGGACTACAAAGAGGTAGCAAGAGAATCCTAGGGATGGATGCATTCCGGCTCTTGACTGCGGTGGGGTCACACAAACCCACACAAGTGACAAAACTGCACAGAAGAAAATAAAGTCACGCACACCCAAAGTGTGTGTCAATGGGTGAAACCCACATGGGTAGCTGGGGCCTATCAGTGTCGTGTGCTGGCTGTGACACTGGAGTTAAGTAAGATGCTGCCACTGCAAGTGGGTAAAAACACACAGGAGCTCTCTGTGTTATTTCTTACCAATTGCATGTCAATCTATAATTATCTGAAAAGATAAAGTTGGGTTTTTTTTGCTTTGCTTTTTAGGACCACACACACGGTACATGGCAGTTCCCAAGCTAGGGATCAAATCAGAGCTACAGCTGCCGGCCTACACCACAGCTATAGCAATGTGGGATCCGAGCATCGTCTGCAAACTACACCAGAGCTCACGGCAACACCAGATCCCGAACCCACTGAGCATGGCCAGGGATCGAACCCACATCCTCACGGATCCTAGTCGGGCTCGTTAACTGCTGAGTCATGATGAAGGGAACTCCCAAAAAGATTTTTTTTTTTTTTAAGATGTAAAATTTGAAAATGACTAGATGGCTATCGGTAACTCAATTTTGTTTGGAACCAGTGAAGACAAATTTCCCTCTTTTCTCACTTTCCCACCCGACTCAGGACACATAAAGTATACTTGTTTCTCCTGTGCCCGAACTAGTGACCCCGAGGGCTGGAAGGTCAGAAGAACCAAGTCTTCAGCAAAGACGATTCTACCTGCATCGTCAGGCTCCAGGGCAGCCCAAGAAACCCAATCACACGCCACCTTCCACCTCTTCGAAGCCTGTGTGTGCCACGGAGTCTAAAAAGGTGAAACAAAGCCAATTCCTGCACTTAGCTGGAGAGTAGATTTACAAAGCTCACTTAATGTTTAAGATGCTTACAAGATTACGGTAATAACTTTCACTCTTCTAAGTCAACAAAAGCCACCAAGGGAGTAAGTTCCATGGAAACAAGGAGCTCTGAGTGGGAGAACAAGGTCTGGCTTTGCTAAAGCATCAAGTGGGTCTGGCTCCCCATCTCCAAGGCCAACCCATCCGGTTAAGACAATGCCAGCTGCACATTTAATTTGACGTTTTCCCAGTAGCCACGCTTTAAAAAGCAAAAAGAACCGGGAAAATTAAACTCAAAAAAAATACTTAATTTCATTGCCAACAAATACATGAAAAGATGCTCAACTTTACTAAATCGTTCGGGAGCTGCACATCAAAACCACAATGAGTTTATCGCCTCACACCTGCTGAAATGGCCATTAACCAAAAAACAGGACACAGCAAATGTGGTGGAAAGGGATCCCAGGGGGAATGTAAATTAGTCCGGCCACTGTGGAGGACAGCGTGGAGGTCCCGCAAAATACTGAAAATAGAATTTCCATAAGATCCAGCCATCCCGCTTCTAGGTTACATAATCCAAAAACACCTGGAAGCAAGATCTCAAAAAGACAAAACGTACACATCCATGTTCCCATCGGCATTATTCACAACAGCCAAGAGATGAAAGCAACTGAAATGTCCATTCATCGATGAATGGATAAAGACAATGTGCTATATACATACAATGGAATATTATTCAGCCTTAAAAAAGGAAAGACATCTGCTTCACAGGTTACGACATGGATGACTCTTGAAGACGCTATTCTAAGGGAGGGAGGCCAGTCAGGAAAAGCCAAACACTGTTGATTTCACTCATACGAGGTACGCAGGTAGAGGGGTCAAAACCACAGAAGTAGATGACAGACGGTGATGGCTAAGAGCTGGGTGGGAGAGAGAAATGGGGAGATGCTTTAATGGCCACTAAAGCCCAGCTGTGCAAGATGAAAAAGCTCTAAGGACTGGGTCGCACAATACTCTGAAAAATCCTCAACACAACTAAAGGACACACTTCGAAACAATTAAAATGGTGATTCTGATGTTTATTTTCCAAGATAAAAAATACACATTTTAGGGAGTTCCCTGGTCGTCTAGTGGTTAGGATTTGGTGCTTTTGCTGCTGCAGCCCAGGTTCAATCCCTCATCTGGGAACTGAGATCCCGCATTAAGCTGCTGCATGCCACAGCCATAAATATATATATACACACACATATGTATTTTATTTAACCCAATGTGTTCAAAACATCTCAGTAATATGAAAATTACTGAGATATTTTACACTCTTTTTTATACACAGTCTTCAAACTCCAGAGTGTACTACTGATACTGACTGCACCTGTCATTGAGGACTGGTCCCATTTCTAAGAGGTAATATTCACATGTGAGTCCCCCACTGGGCCTCTGCTGAGCTCAACTGTACCTGTCACCCCTCTGCGACAGACCTTGTAACTGGATCCAGCTAACTAACCTCTTCCTTTGACAGGTGTCCGCAGGGTCTTCTTGCAAAGACCTTTTGGGAAATCTTACTTGTCCCCAGTCCGCTCTGTGGAAAGGGCAAAGCTCAGTGGTGCTGAATATCTCCTAGGCACCCCCCACCCCGCCCCGCCGCCGAGGACATCATGCCCGCCCCACAATGCTCACAGTCTCAAAGAGCGGCCGGTTTCCAGCCACAAGAAGCAGGCACAGAGGGACAGACGCAAAGAACAATGCAATTAAACTCCCACCCTAAATTCCACCATGCCAGGGAACAAGTTGAAGCCATTCACCAAAATGATGTCTGGGAGTTGTTAATAACCAGCCTTCACCCATATCCTGACCTTCCTCAACTTTTACTCACAAGTTTTATTGACTACATCTTCCAAGCATGAATTTGTACAGAATTTAGTGTGCAGTTTATCCTGAAAACACACAGGGCAAAAGCACACACTCCATAAAAGGCACACAGCAAACTAGCACCTCTGTTGGTGATGATGATTAGAAATAATCAGCTCCTTGCTGATTAAGACAGCATCGGGCAAGTTAACCCTCCTGGGGTGTAAAGAGAATAAATCTGGTGGAAGTGAAATAAACTGTCTCTTACAGATGAACATAATATCCTTTGAACCTATCTTCAGAAAACCGGAGGATGTGGAGAAAAATATGAGGACGTTTTCAGTGCAAACATCGAACTGCTGTACCCGCGCCACCCCGGAGACAAGGATTTACTTTCTCAGTAGATCCAAGACGTGAGAACAGAACTGCCACACACACCACTCTCTGCCCCGAGTCCCTCAGCAGAAAACGGTTCTGGGGATAAAGGACGCCCAGGGGAGGACCTCTTCACAGACACGCATTTGGGCTGTCCTGGTGGAAACCAATCACAACGACGTCTTTGTGAAAAACGTATTGTGCAATAAATTATCAAAAGCTTCACTGAAGATCTTAATGGATACAGCTGAGTAAGGAATACTCAACTTGACCGCCAAGAGGAGAGAACCCCAATTCACCAACTTAGTGAACTTCAAGAGGTCTCCAGGCAATGAGCTGTTTTAAGATCAGGAAAAAAATAAAAAAATAAAAAATAAAAAGTAACAGACTACAAAGAGTGCAAATGTGATCCTCTACTACACTCATCTCGAAGTCCCCTCCTCCCCTTTTCCCTGCCCCAACCCCCCTCCCCTCCCCAAACCAATCTCCCAAGAACTTCATACAGAAAAACTTACCTTGGTGCATTAACTTCAGACACCTCATAACCTATCGTTTAATCCTACAGGTTAAACTTGGAAGTTATCGCACCAATTGACTGGAGTGGAGTTAATACTGTAAAACTACACCTCAGGATCCATTACTTTACACTTCACAGTAAGACCAGAACTTGACTTCACTGTTTTTTTATTTTAATTTTTTTTTGTCTTTTGTCATTTTAGGGCCACACTAGAGGCATGTGGAGGTTCCCAGGCTACGGGTCTAACAGGAGCTGTAGCTGCCGGCCTTCACCACAGCCACGGCAAAGCCAGATCCTTAACCCACTGAGCGAGGCCAGGGATCGAACCCGCAACCATGGTTCCTAGTCGGACTCGTTAACCACTGAGCCATGACAGGAACTCCTTGACTTCACCGTTTAGACTGTGATCTTTAAAGCTCTACCTCTGTCATCTCAAGCAACGGTGCCTACCTTATAATCAGCTCCCCAAACAGTATGTCAACCCAGAAAAGCACTCATGCCTATCCCTGTATTTAAAAAAAACCACTACCTCACCTACTATTCCTGGATGAGGAAGGAATATTCTTGGGAAGGAGAAACTATTTTCCACGCGCTAAGCCACGAGAGAGGTTTGCAGGGGCGGGGGGAGGGGGGGACAATAATTGCTTCCAGAAGATCCTTAAAATCTATGGAGTGTTAAACAGGCGCACCCTAAGGCCCGGTTCGCTCATTTAGGAAGTCATTTCCTCATGAGCAAGTGCTCATCAAGTCAAGAGCATTTTCAGGGCAGAAAACCAGCGCCCAGACCTTCTAAGGCTGCACCAAGCTCAGGAACGGCCACAAGCAATACCTAGAGTATCAGGAACGATAAAACCTCCAGCGCTTTTTCCCTAAGGAGGGGTCCTGAGAAAGTGTCACTCAGCGTTGAGCAGGAGATGCGCAGCCCACATGCAGAGCAGCCGGGGCCTCTGTCACCTGCCTGCCACTCCCCAGGTGTGCCCCACTTCGGACCAACGACCAAAGTTCTGAGGTTCTTTCTAACTCTGCAACGCGGGGACAGAGCTGTACAGGCCGCCCCGCCGACGGTTACGAAGACAGAGCCCTGCGGTGTTCGCAGATGCAAGATTTGCCATTGTGTTCCAACACTTAAATGTCTACGCTGATGATGTGAAGCAGCCTTTGGCTTAAGTGCCACCCACGTTGTCAACGCAATCCATGCTGGATTTCTTTTTTTTTTTCTTTTTTTATCTTTTTGCCTTATCTGGGGCTGCACCCACAGCATATAGAGGTTCCCAGGCCAGGGGGTCTAACAGGAGCTGCAGCTGCTGGCCTTCGCCACAGCCACAGCAACGTGGGATCCGAGCCGCGTCTGCAACCTACACCACAGCTCACGGCAACGCCGGATCCTTAACCCACTGAGCAAGGCCAGGGATAGAACCCGCAACCTCATGGTTCTTAGTCAGATTCATTAACCACTGAGCCACGACGGGAACTCCCGTGCTGGATTTCTTAACTGAGGATGGTGCCCACGTAGCTGTGCCCTGCTAATAATGCAGGGAGGGCTAATTGGGACAAATGGCAGAGGAGGTTCTGGCCATCAAGACACCAACCTTTTCCACTGCTGGGAAACAGCGACTTGGACCAGCATGCCCCCCACCCCCCACCCCCGACTAGGGCGGCCAGGATCACACACACTCAAAGCCACACGCTGGAGGCTCAGGGGTCACATTAAGCCCCTGGATGTTTTTATTTGGCTTGTACGGTGCTTTCAGAGTCCTAAATGAGTTGCCAGTGCTTCAACATCAGATCTGGCATCAAAATCTGCACTCACCGATTACCTGGCCCTAGAGGAAGACCTACCACACACCCTCACAACCACAGCCTGGGGCAGCCCGAACGGACAAGGGCAAAAGCTCTCCGATCTGCCACAACCCTCACCCATAGGGCTGCCAGATTTTTCTGGGTGTTTCGGTTTGCCACTCCTCCCCCAAACCCTACAACTGTGAAACAAAACCCTGCAATCTAATCTTACTAGTACTAGGTCTAAAACCTCAGAGCAAACCAAACAAGCTTAAGGAGAAATCTGAGTAGAAAACAAACTATTTTCAAGGTCCTGTGGCGGTAAGGCCTATACAAACTAGTTCACCTTTTTAAAATTTTTGAAAATGATTTGTGTCCTTTCCCCGCACGTTTGCTTATTAAGCTACGTGCCACAACGGGCTGAGTCCCTTTCAAGCAGAATATCGTTAATGAGTGAATCTCCGTGCTTACGACGAACTGCCACGGTTAGATACTTTCATGAAGGCACAGGAGGTTCAGGATATACTGCCCAAAGGACCTCCACTCACTGCTGCCACAAAACTTGGTAACTTTTTAAAAATGTGGCTTGGATATTTTATCTGACATAGGCTCCACTCCCCACAAGACCTGGCATTGATCAGCCAAAGGATGCTAAGAAGGGGATTTAAATGCTACACAGCCTCTGGACAGATTCGCAGGCAACCACACGGCCACTGCCACCGCCCCGGGTATTGCTTACCCATCGCACTGAGATAATGGTTGAAGGCTTGGCAAGGAGGACTTGGGGTTTGTGTCGATTTGTCACAACTCATGGGTGCTGGGCTCCTGTCTGTGTCAAAAGAGAAATACCCACTGGAGGATCGAGACAGCAGGGAAGATCTTCTCACGAAGATGAAAAGCGGGGATCTGGTGGCAAAGGGGCCAGGGCTGGCCGGTGGGGCCAGCGGGCCCTGGGGGCTGCCTTGGGGGCAGCGGTCCCCTTCTCCTTCCGGATTACCTTGCCGCTCTGTCTGGAGAGAGGTGGGGGCCCCAGGCCTGAGCTGAGGAGGCCTCTCGGCAGGCTGCAACTGTCCACCTTCTCTGTCACACTCAGAACTTACATCGGAAGGTTGCTTTGCCATTTGGTCTTTTTTTCTGCAAGTAAAATTAAAACGAGGATTACCTCAAGCAAATTAATTACAGCAAATACGTGAATGAGCAAACTTGCATCTATTCGATAAGAATCCTTAGCACTAATACCAAACACTTTAATGTGAAGTCAGTACTTAGAGAAGAATAGTTCTCTATACTGTCTTCCAAATAAGGATAAAAATACACCTAAATAATACCGATATCATTATTTTTGTTGGGGGGGGCGTTGAGGGGAGACTAAACTTCCTGCCACCAAACCAAAACACAGCAACAATGTCAATTGCTCGTGGAACTAGCGCTCACACAAACACACACAAGTTTTAAGAGAGGCCGCTTGATTGAGGTCTGTTCACATGTGCTCTTTGCTCAGGGCCGACTAGAGTAAGTCAGAAACTCCCAGCGGGCTCTGATTTCCCGGGATCAGATACAGCGCTGGAGCCCAGGAGCGGGCGCAGATGCAGCGATTGCAGGCGGCTGGCTGCGTTCCCCGCTCCGGCCCCATTGTTCTGCCCAAAAGTGCTGAGGACAGCAAGTCTGGGGAAGGTTTGGCAAGGGCCGTCAGTCGTAGTAAGTGCGTCACAATAGAGTTTGTAACTCAGCGCGGATCGGGCCGGACTCCTGCGCTCTCCGCCCGCGGTGCCTCCCGCTCCCGGCCCGTGCGCCCCTCCTCCCACCGAACCCGACAGAACTTCTCCGAAACACACTCACGCAGTTAGGTGCACACCTCCAAATGGGAGGGGGGTCCCCAAAAGCGGAACGTTCCCTGGCGCCCCCTGCAAAGTCCACAAGTAACTCCACCCGCTGGGCGGCATCGGGGCGCGCGGGTCCCGCACCCCAAAAACCCGCCCCTCCCAAAGCAATCGGGCCGAAACTCACGTCCGCCCCTTCCCTTCGGAGTGTCGCGTCCGGGCCCGGGCCCCTCGGCGCGAGGCCCGCGCCCTACGCCGGCTCGGAACCCCCTGATCGTCACCACGAAGGCAGCGCGGGAGACAAAGCCCGGGACGCGCGCTCGGAGACCCCGGGACAGCGCAAAGCTTGTAACTCGCCGCCCGCCAGCCGCCGCGCTCCGCCGGGCAGCCGAGGGCTCCGTGCGCCGCGCCTCTGGCCCGCGCAGCCCCGGCCGCCGCCGCCGGGAACATCCTCCGCCTCCTCCCGCTCCTCCCCTCGCGCACTGCGCCCGCCGCCGCCGGCACCGCCGACCTCCCCGCGCCGCCGGCGCCGGGTGCCCGCGCTCCCAATTGGCCCTCTCGCGGTCGCTCCGCGCCGCAGCCAATCGTCGGCAGCGGCGGGGGCGGCGCCTACCCGACAGGCCGCCAAAGGCTAGGCGATTGTTGACAAACTCTCCTCCTGAACGCGACTCGGGCCGTGGCCGCGGCAGGAGCCTTCGTGGAGATTTCCGGGGCCCCAGGGCCAGAGGCTGTCCCGGCTGCCCTGCCCGCCCCTCTGGCCGTCCACGCGCCGCGCGCCCCGGCTGTTCCCGCCGCCCCCAAGTAGCCGGTCGAGCCGCACGGCGGTCCCCAGCCTCCAGTCCAGGCCGCCGACCCTCGCCCGGGCCTGTTGGGATGGGGACACTGAAGGCCAGCCCCCCCCAGCAGCAGCAGCACCCATAGTCCTCCAACTTCCTCCCTCTTTCTCCGCGTGCGCCGTGGAACACGCACCAAATCTGAGCGGCCACCACAGGCCACGGACGCGCTTAACCGCGTGCACCCGTGACCGCCGCAGCCGAGGAACACGTTCACCTTCCCTGTGCCAGGCGTTCGGCGGGCCTTCCACTACCCGCGCCAACGCCGAGGAACAGGCCCCCGAGGGCACGGCACCGCCAGCCAGCATTGCGAGTGGGTTGGGCTGCGCTCAGGCACGCCTGAGTCGCTAGAACGGCCCGGCCCCTCGGACAGAGCAGGTTCTACCGCCTGAGGCTCGTCCACCGCATGGACACGGCGGTCGGAGGAGGCCCTCGGTCTCTCGCAGTCTGTGGATCGTGCGTCCGGCATCGTCCACAGGGCGCCCGCACACCCCGCGGGTCCCCCAGACACGTCCGAGAAGGTGAACGCAGCGGTTGCCCGAAAACGTCGGCCTGAATGAGTAAAAGGAAAAGCCTAGCCGCGTCAGTTTAAACACCGTCACCTTTCCATAAATCCTTCACCATGGGCCCGCATCAGAGAAAAGCCTAGACGCGAGACCGGATCGTACTTGGCGGCCGCTAGTCGGGGACCGCTGCGGCTGGCGGGCGGCGAGACTTCAAGGCCGGGTGCGCAGCCCAGTCCCGCGCGGCGGCCCCAGCTCCCGGGCCAGCGCGGAGAACAGGCGCTGCCTCTCCCAAGCGGCCTGAGACACTTCACTACCCCCTCGCGCAGCATCCTCGCCCGAGCCGCACTTGGCCTAAGCGTTCGCAGCCTCTGCGCGGGCAACCCTCCCCAAAGCAGACCTGCCTGAGGGAACCCAACACGCACAGATCGCTGCCTCCCGCCGCGCGACGAGCGGGACGGGTACGCGCGTCTCTGCCTGCACGTGCGCGGGAAGCGGGCTGGAGGTGGCGCCGTGCTGGCTCCAGCGCCAGTCTTCCATCCAGACCCGGCCTGCTATCCGGGACTCGGTAGTATTTATTTACCTTGCGTTTCTCAGTCCGAGAGTCAGAGTCAGACATTGGGGGGACGAGAGCCAGGGGAAGGGCGCCGAGTAGGTGGGGGCGGGAGGGGCGAACCCAGCAGCCCGAAGCGATGCTGGCCGCAGAGAGTAGGATGCGCAGGGAGACTGTGAGAACCCGGTGGCGGCAGCGGCGGCGGCGGCGGCGGCGACGTGGGATGAAGCGCTCCTGCGAGCTCGCGAGCTGGAGGCTGCGCGGAGCGAAGTGAAACCTGCGCAGCCCTGCAGCCTAGTTCAGGCTGGCGGCCCCGCGCCCGCGCCCAATCACCGCGTGCCCCGCCCCCGCTAAGTCCCGCCCAGCGCGCGGGCCGGCAAGCCCCGCCCCCGCGCCGCCGCGGCCGCTGGCGCGTGCAGGCTCTGACAGGTAAAGGCGGGGGCGTCCCCTCCGGGTTCCCCGCTGCGCGCGCCGCCCGCCCTGCCCCTGCCGGGCGTGTTTACTGGAGTGACTTGGCTGCGGAAGGCTCCCTGCTCACCCATCCCCCACCTCAAAGTGTAATCGCCCCTCTTCTCCAAACAGCAGTGGCCTAGGCCTGCGCGTGGAACAGAGGGGGCGCTCGGAATACACTCTAAGAGGGGCCCGGCCGCTGCCGCCCGCGGAAAAAGCCTCAGGAGGCCCCGAGAGCTCTGATTCTCTCTGGGGAGTTTCTCAGCCGCCCTGGGATGGGCGCCGGCACTGGGTGGGTCCAACGATGAGCTGGGGTGGGGGGGCGTCTCTGAGTCCTCCTCGCTTCCATATGCCTGGGCTCGGGGCGGGACCCCCATCTGCAGGCTGCTCATCTTCCTCGCCCTTGGCTCACCCCGGTACTCCTAGGCGCCCTCTCTAAGCCACCCGGCGGGGGCTCCTGGCTTTTCTCTCGCGCCGAACCGCCAGTAAGAGGCAAAGTCAGAGAGTTGAGAAAAGGGCCAGGGGCTATCCCTGGAGATGTTTTTTACGCAACCCGGGTGCGAGGCGGGAAGTGAGTGAGCGCAGAGCAGGTAAATTAGGGAAATGAGAAAAGATTTCGGGGAAAAAAATCCTTTTAAGAAAAAAAAAAAAAAGGATCGAGAAGAGTCGTGGCCTCCAGGTGGAAAAGAGGATGGTGCCTCAGTTGGTTGCCTCGAGATTTGTTGGGCTCTCAAAGAACAGCCCGGGAACCGTCCCTGAGCGTGCTAAGGCCAGAGAAGGCAGCGCAGAGGGCTGCGGGCTGGCGGGCGGCTCGAGGAGAGCGGTAGGAACAGCGCAATACCCCACATCCCTCCTCCCTACCCGCCTCCATCACTCTAGTCTTTGGCGTCGGCAGCCCCAGTCCCGCTCCTTCCAGGGGAAACCGAACCGCGTAAACGCCTCCGTCCTCCTCTGCGTCGGCACCCTAATCTGCCATTTCGGTGCGCGTCCTGCATCCCTTCCTCTGCCCCTCCCTAAGCTCCCCTGGTTTTGCGACACCCAGGGGTAGAGGAATGGGGGGAACTCGATTGGAGAGACCAGGCTAGATGGATTAGAGACTCGATTTAGGGGCCCCTCTAACTCACACCTCGGAAGGGTGAATCGGTCTCCCGCCGTCTGGCTACTTCGGTCAATTTTTATGTTTTGTCAGCGTGATAGCACAGCCCCCAGGTTAAAGTCTTCCCAGCGCATATCCTCCCAAGAGTCCTGAGCGAGGTAAAGGAGACCCAGGGTTCCTGGAGGGGTTCGAGGACGCGAGCCGGGCTCCTCCCGGGGATTTCGCTGTAGGAGGGAAAGGACGCGGGTGTAGACGCAGAAGCGAGAGGTCTACAGAGCCTGGGGCTCTGGTCAGCGGTTTAGGTAGTGGCCGCAGGCGAACCCTGTGCCTTGACCGCCTGGAGTGGCACCCGGGAGGGAAAGAGACCAACCTGCTGTGCCCGGCTAGGAGCCCCAAATCTGCCACGCGCCAGACTGCTCCGCGCTCTCCGTGGGGTTGAACGGCGCAGACAGGGGCCGGAAAAGAGCCACACACAAGAAACCCTGATGGTTGTCTTCTGCTTCTGTGCAGCTCCGCCGCCCGCCCCCGCGTCGTCTGCTCTAGTGACCCAGCGAACGCTTTAAAAAACAAAGGAGTGGGGGCAAGCAGCCGGCTAAATGCTCTTATTTGGGGCACAACCAGGAGGTCGGCTCAGAGGCGGCTGTTGGTGCAATTCAGACTGTGCTGAGGAGCTTCGGCCAAGCGCCGGGGGTCGGGTGACCGCAAGGCCTTCCCGCCTCTTCCGCAGCCTCGAGAAGGAGAAGCCTAAGAAGGGGCCGGTAGGCAGTAGTTCTCCGCTTCGGCCCTGGATGTCGTCGCCCTTGTGGACACGGGCAGAGCTGTGTCCCTTCCAGCCTCCTCCACGAGATTGTGGAGAGGGAGAACGGAGGATGGCTTGGACTGAAAAGGGAGAATGAAGTCGGGCGACATCTACGGCCTTCGCTGGAACCACAGGCGTCGCCGATATGGGCTCTCCAAGTTCGGAAGCCGACCCAACGGCAGTGTATCCCCCATCCTCTGCAAGCAGCGGCAGCGCCTTACGCTTACTTTCTTTATTAAGTTTTATCTATATTTGTGCTCTTCTCGAAAATAGGTTACACTTTCATTTGGTAAAAACGTTTTCCGCGCTTGCGGTCCATCAGGAAGCTGTCCTGCCCGGGAGGACGAGCCCTAGTTCGTGCTTTGCCCGGAGTGAAACGCCAGGCTCACGCTCCCCTCGCCCTGATCGTGTGTTCCCGAGGGGGTCTGATTTTACTGGAAAAGCATCATTTGCTGCACCGAACCTTTGCCCGAGAGTGTTTGATTTTTGTGCTTTTATTATTTTTTCCACCCACCACCACAGTCTTTCCAAATCACTGGGAATCTGAGTCACCACAGACAACCGGGAGGCCTTTGGTGGCAACCAGCTCTAGGGCGCGCTCAAAGCGGAGCACACTCAGTCTAGGGATCTGTTGCTGAAGGCGGCAGAGGTCGTGGCCAGGCCAGTCGAGGTTACAGGGAGAGGGTGAAATGCTGCACTCCCGGGCTGCCGCCTGGCTCCCTTTCCCAACAGCCGCAGTGCGCCCACTCCACGACCAAAGTCCCTGAGCGCCGCGGCGCAGCGCTTGCCAGCTGGCCTCGGGCCCCAGCTCTAGGCGTCTGAGAAGCGTAGTGGCAGCTGCGGGCGCGCCACCACCCTTCCCGCCACACCCGCTATAACTTGGCTCCCAGCTTGGGACGCGGAGACCGCGCTGCTTCCCGGGCCGGGAGATGCGGCGCTGCCGGGTAGAAGGCCCAGGGAGCTTTCGGGTTGGGGATTCCAGCGATTGGTGCGTGGAGGGAGGTGCGTGGGATGTTAAAGGCGGCGATCACCCTCAGGGCATCAGCCTTCACCGAGTCGCACAGATCGAGCAACTGCAAAACACAACACAAAGAGACAGGTCAGACGTTGACTCACTCGTGGCGATCCGTGCCGCGGCTTCACGCCCACCCGTCAGACCCTGGGCACACCCAGCGGCCGCTCATACTAGTTTCCCTTCCGATTTTCCGAGACCCAGGAGGGTAGAGGCTATCGGTCACCCTCACAAAACTTTATCTCATCTTAGGAATGACTAATTCCGTGACACGAAGTCTGGCGAAAGCCGGCCGATTCTGTAAAGGGATGGAAGTGAACTCCGATTAGCAGGGAGCTGGAAACCAAAATCGGCTTTCCCCTTTCCAGCCCTTCTCTCTCCTCTCCTGGTCTCCTTCTCCCACCCCCTCCTCCAGTCCCTTCCCTCCGCTCCACCTCCGGAGTGCCTGGGGTGCCACCCTCTGGCGCACAGAGGCAAGTGAACAGAAAGAGCCCCAGAACAGGTGAACCAGTGGAGACCTGCCCCAGTTGTGTCCGGACCAGCGCCTCCCACTGCTGGCTGGCGGCAGGCCAGGGTTCCGAAACACCTGCACGGTGGGACTGGTGTTAGGCAGCCTTGCGCACCTTGCTCCTGGCTGCTGCGCCCCGGCTACCTGCGGGTGCGGGTGGGGGTAGGAGATTAACATCAAGGAACCCGGCTGACACCCTCCAAGTTCCCACACCCTCTCCAGGGCACAGAGAAGACTGCTCCAGGCTTCCTCCGCGGAAGGGAGAGGGAATCGCAGGGCAGTGGTTTTGGAGGAACTGTTGTCCTGTGGGTTTTTATTTCATTTTCCATGGTTTAGGTGCCAGAAAAAAAAAAAGCTATCAAAAATAACAGATTGTTTTTCTAAAACTTGACAAGGGGAGGGCAGAAGAACTGCTTTCCTTTCCACTTACCAGCTATGCACTTTACTCCTCCATTTTTCAAGTTTTCAGCCAGCCGTAAATTTCCTTCACTCACCAAATTAGTTAGCCCCCCGGGGTTTATGGGTTATTTTTAGGGTTTTAAAAACATGGCTTACACCAGCCCCACCTTTGCCCTCATGGTGGCGACCATGGCTGAGTTGCACTAATGCTGTCAGGACCGCAGTTCCTTCGCAGCAGTCCAGGTGTTCAGAGACAATGGGGGGGGGGTTCCCCAAACAGAGGTGGGGGTAGGATGGGGGAAGGGCGTGGATTTTAATAGTCCAACAATCCATCTTCCCTTAAAAGGTGCTCGATGACATCAGTAATTTCTAATGAAAACCTTTCATTCTTTACACACTGTGGTTTAAACATCATCAGATCAGTACTGAAAAGACTTTGATCACGTTTGCAAGATGCACCATGGTGAACTTTCACTGACCAAGATTTCAAAGTTTGTAATTAATACTCTTGACAAATCCCTGACTAATCTGTCAACTCGCAACGTCTCTACCCACAGAATTCAAAATCATGAGATGGCGTGCAAGTCCCTAAACCTTCCACATGCTGTAATATCATTATTCAAGATAATTGTTTCCTTTGTGTTATGAAACGCCACCAATTTTCGTCACATCTTGGACAATAGCGGGAATTCCATTACTCAAATGAGCTTTGGATAAAAGAAAGTATGGGTTTGGTCTGTCCGGTGCTGGACCCAGAATAAGGGTCCAGAGATAGAAATTACAGGGGGCAGCTTGCTCTTCAATACTTTTAAAACTTTAAAAGAATATAATAGATTTTTTTTTCAGAGAAAGGAAGCCAATGGCTGACGAAGACAGTTTCCTTGTATATAAGTGTTCAGTGACAAAACCCTCCAATGATACTCTCAAGAGGAATGCTGGATTGACTGGGGAGATTGTATGTTGGTTGCTGAGAGTCTTTCTAAACCTGCATTTCTGGAGCTGTGTGAAATACCTCTTCACTTCTCGCTTTCTCCATTTATCACAGACTGTAACGCGAACCTGAAACCAATAGGGTCCAGATGGAAGGACCAGGAGTTCCCTGGTGGCCTAGCGGTTAAGGATCTGGCATTGTCACTGCTGTGGCACAGGTTTGATCCCTGGCTGGGGAACTCCCACCTGCCTTGGGCATGGCTAGAAAAAAAAAAAGAAACTCTAGAAGGCAAATCACCAGGGCTTGCCTTACAATCATCTTCCACTTCTTTTTTTAAAAATTTATTTATTTTCATTTTTGGCCTCCCTGCAGCATGTGGCGTTCCCGGGCCAGAGATCAGATCCGAGCTGCAGTCGTGGCCTAGGCCAAAGCTTCGGCAATGCCCAATCCTTAACCTACTGTGCCGGGCCGGGGATCGAACCTGCATCCCAGCGCTCCCAAGATGCCAAAGATCCCCTTAGGTCCCAGCGGGAACGCCTCATCCATCACTTCTTCAGCATCTTTGTGAAGGACTTTAGCCTCCAAAAGAAATCTTCAGTAATAGCAAAGTGTCAGTGATGGGGGGAAAAGACAGAAAATATCTGCACTCATGTAAAAACTTCAGTTCTCCTGTACTGTTAATAGAGGGAAACAGACGAGCCTGGTCAGGCCCGACTAGGGGCGGCCAGTGTGATGGAATGAACGGGCACCTCTGTCACCTCGCGTCACCAGGACTGCCGTGTTCTTGACCCAAAGGTTTCTTAAACAAGGATGGCCAGCAGGGGTTCACCTCCAAGGCCTGGAGTCTGTCTGTCCTACAACGTGGGAGAGCGGTCCGCCTCCCCCGAGGGGCTGGAAGGATGGAGTTAGGTAATTACACAAAGGCCACAGCGTAAGCTGCGGAAGGTAGCAAAGCAGAAACTGTCCACGTACACATGAGCCCGGGGGCTGAACTGACAGTACGTGAACTCAGACAGGGGTAGGTGGGGGCAGGACCTGCCACTTCTAGCCAGTTGGGTTTCTCTTTATTCTGTGATGTCTGATAATTCTCATTGAAAGCAGCTTTAAAGACTATCCTCTTTAACGAAGAAGGTTTATGCCTTTCATCAACTGAGGTGGTGGACCCCGCTGGCGGTGTGATGGCAGCCTGAAAGTGACAAGCTGAGCAGAGACACCATCAAATCAACCCCTTGGAGGTGTCTGAAACTTTTCATAATGATGCGTGCGCACATGCGTGCGTGGGAAGCATCAGAATGAACTGCTTCACTTCGGTAACACCTTCTCCAGACCATTGTTGAAAGTGTTAAGTAAAAGGAGTATTGGCACACATTTCTTGGGCACACCTTTTTTTCCTTTTTTTTAGGGCTGCACCTGCAGTCTATGGAAGTTCCCAGGCTAGAGTTTGAATCCGAGCAGCAGCTGCCAGCTTACACCACAGCCACAGCAATGTCAGATCCACTCAGCATCTGCAAACTACACAGCAGCTCATGGTAACACTGGGTCCTTAACCCACTGAGCAAGGCCAGGGATCAAACCCGCAACCTCATGGACACCAGTTGGGTTCATTTCTGCTGAGGCACAATGGGAACACTTCCTCTTGGGCACACTCCTAACTAACATTTCTCATTGAGAGAAAGGTCAATTCACCTGTCTTCACCATCCACGGAAATGTCATCCACAGTTTCCCTGCTCTGTTTGTTTTTTTTTTTTCCTTAAATTATAGTTGATTTACAATGTTATGGCAATTTCTGCTGTACAGCAAAGTGACTCAGTCATATATACATATATATGACACACACACATACACACACACACACACACACATATACACACATTCTTTTTCACATATTAGCTTCCAACATGTTCTATCACAAGTAATGGGATATAGTTCCCTGTGCTATACAGTAGGACCTCATTGCTTATCCATGCTAAATGCAGTAGTTGCATATACTAACCCCAAACTCCCAGTCCAGCCCACTCCCTCACCTCTCCCCCTTGGCAACCACAAGTCTGTCCTCTATGTCCGTGAGTCTGTTTCTGTTTCGTATATAGGTTCATTTGTACCACATTCTAGATTCCCCATATAAGTGATATCATACAGTATTTGTCTTTCTCTTTCTGACTTCCTTCACTTAGTATGAGGCTCTCTAGTTGCATCCACGTTGCTGCAAATGCCATTATTTTGCACTTTTTAATGGCTGAGTAGTATTCCATTGTGCATATGTACCACATCTTCTCAATCCATTCATCTGTCAATGGACATTTAGGTTGTTTCCGTGTCTTCGCTATTGTGAATAGTTCTACAGTGAACGTGGGAGTGCATGTATCTTTTTGAATTATAGTTTTGTCCAGATAGATGCCCAGGAGTGGGATTGCTGGATCATATGGTACTTCTATATTTAGTTTTCTGGGGAACCTCCATACTTTTTTCCATAGTGGTTATACCAATTTATATTCCCACCATCAGTGCAGGAGGGTTCCCTTTTCTCCACACTCTCTCCAGCATCTGTTATTTGTAGACTTATTAACGGTGGCCATACTGACTGGAGTAAGGTGGTACCTCACTGTAGTTTTGATTTGCATTTGTCTACTAATTAGTGATGTTGAGCATCTTTTCATGTACCTATTGGCCATTCATATGTCTTCTTTGGAGAAATATCTATTTGTTTCTATTCTGGAATCCGGTGTGAGGATCCTCTCCACTCCCTCTGTAGCCTCTTATTCAGACCTTCATTATGTCCGAGAGATTCTTGCCCTACAGGGTTACCTTCCACGAGTGCTGTATTGATCTGATCATTCTTCTTCCCCAAAGCCCATAGTCACTTCCACCTGCTTCTCAGGTTAAGGGACAATGATCGACCTTGAATTTGAGTCCTTTCATGGCCTTCAATGGGTTGAGTTCCCATAACTAGTCTCCTCATTCACCACCCAAGCACCACCTGCACTTAACTTTCTACTGGTTAAAAATGAAAGAATCATATCTTCTAGGGAAACATCTTGCCTGCCAGCTGATACTTTCTGGTCTTGGTTACAGATTTACAACCTTCCTTTGTAAAGCCGTCCTAAAATACTTGCTATGACGGCCAAAAGAACATGGACAGCGTATTCCATATTGACAAACTTCACTGCCTTCATCTGTCAAAAGGGGATGTTATCTCTCTCTTAGGCTTCTGTGAGGGTCAAGTTAAATGTGTAATAATAATCAAGCGTTTGGCATTCGTGGCCTTTCACACAGTAGATACTAGCTAGATACTCTCCATTTATTTCTCTAACATTTTTATTTTCCCTGAACATTCTTATCTGTATACCTATGTATGAGTACAATATATATATTTCAGTTCAAAAATTTGTTTGCTCTTCCCTACAGTTTCAATCTCTTTGCTGAGACTTTCTATTTTGTTTTTTTGTCGTTTTAGGGCCACAACCATGGCATGAGGTGTTTCCCAGTCTAGGGGTCTAATCAGAGCTATAGCTGCTAGTCTATGCTATATATGTATATATATAATTGCCATATATATATATATATATATATTATTTTCCATCATGGTCTATCCCAGGAAATTGGCTATATTTCCGTGTGCAATACAGTAGGACTTTGTTGTTTATATTAAATTCTTTTATACTTAGAATATCAATTTTGTAACGTACAGTGCTATAACCTGGCTCATCTATTTTGGGCTATTAGTTTATGAGTCTCTGGTCCTTATTTCAATCTCTGGTTGTAACTGGCCTCCTCTGACTGTGCCTTGCCAATGTCAGGCAACAAAAAGATCTAGTTTCTGAGCGTTACTAAAAATCTCTTCCCAAACTCACTTGGGTCAATAACAAGATGTCAGGGCACAGGAAAAGAACACACTTGCCCTTGGCAGGTGACAGGGCACCGCTCAGGCTTCTGCATTATTTGCCGTGGGAGAGGGATGCTGCCTGCCCTCAGGAAAGCCCTTCTGGCTTTGGCTGCCTGGAAGAGCACCGCCAGGACCAGGGTGGGTTCGTCCATCCCCCTCAGGATGGCCTCCTGTGCCTAAGCTGACCTTGAGGAAAGGACACTCCACCTTACAAAAGCGTAATAAACCCATTGGAAAACTACTGATTTTAAAGAGTGCTATTTTGGAGCCTATCTTTCAGGAGGTCTGGACTGGTTAAAATAAAGGAATAATGCCTGTTCTCACAGGCCTCTTTACCGCACAGATGCTACTCAGATCAGGCACCTCCACTAGCAGAGCCAGATTGAACGTGATTAGCATTGAATGTGGATGGATGATACAAGCAGTTTATAGGGGAGTCAGGGGTGATGGGTCTGCAGAGAATTCTCTCACCAAAGCACACCAGCCAGCCAAAGTGTGGAGCGAGACTCCATCCCTCCCTAGTCCTGTGACTGTGGGCAAAGAACCTTCCCTGATCTGTTTCCTTGGGTGTGAAATGACATCCTGTATGTGTCTTAAAGGTGATTTGCAAGAGCGCCCTTCTTGGCATCAATCACTCTAGCTGGCTAATGCACAGAAATGGGAACTTTTGACCTTACCAAACCAAACCACGGACGCACTCACTTTAACACAGCCATTACACATACTTTTCAAAAGGGATCTCTATCCGCTAGCCTTCACTTTCCAAGGGATTGTTAGATAGTGGTGCGCTATTCATGTAATTTTTGGCTCATTCCTTCTCAATGGATTTCAGATTAACTATAGATTGAGCCAGAGACACTCAAAGAAGGGGAACCTTAAAACAATTAATCAACCAATAACTTTTAATCTCAAAGATGGGATGAGGGAATAAGGCCAAAGAGTTTGTTGAACTGAGGTTTCCGTATTGCTCCCGGCTGTCATTTATGGCCTTTGCTGCTGCTGGGACATGTAACAGAGGTTCTGCCTGGGTGCCTCTGGCCACTTTTGCCTGCCTTTGTCTCCCTCTGCTATTCTATGCTCGTTTTGTTCAATCCTTGTCCCCACTGGACGTTGCACAGATGGGTACCTCCAGCCTTTCCCAAGGCTTCACCTCGCCTACACAGCGTCTCATGGCTGAGCACGCAGAGGTGCTGAGGGAGCCACGTGACTGTCCTGATGGAGCAGCCTCCTTCCATTTCCAGAATCTTTATAACAGTGTCACGTGGCGGCCTCTCACCTGAGCGACCTAGGCTTTCCGTGCTCTGCTCCCAGGGACGGCCACTGGCTGCATGCCTACTGTGGGCCAGGTCCTTCGTAGGAAATTAACCACCTCCTTCAGTCCTCACAACAGCTTTGCCAGGTAGCAGCCCGTTTTACAGATGAGGAAACCAAAGCTTGATGCATGGAGGATAGGGGGAGTTCCCTGGTGGCCTCGTGGTTAAGGAGCTGGCATCAGCCCTGCTGCGGTGCAGGTTTGGTTCTCAGCCCGGGAACTTCGACACGCCACAGGCACGGCCAATACAAGAACATTCTTTTGAAATTTAGGATTTTGTTCCAAGCCACCTACCTCAGCACTAGTACAACTAAGGTGTTAAACCAGAGCTTTCTGCTTCCACAGCTCTGCCGACCCGTTCTGCCTCCGTCTTGGCCCCAGTGCCTCACTGTTCCTGGCCCCAGTGGGTACGGGCTGTAGCACTGAAGAAACGCCTCCACCACGGTAGCCAGGGCGACCTATAATGTTCTCCCTCAGTCAGAACCGATGTTCCACGTGTGCCTGGTGGGGAGAATGAGGACCTGACCAGCTACGCGAGCTCAGATTCCCCAAGAAAACGAGGGTGGTGATGGGTGGTGGGGGGGGGGCTCTGAGATGTGGCCACTGCGGGAAGATGCCGAGGACACTGGCTTCAGGGCCAGCTGCTGTGACATGGAAGGGCCCGCCTGAGGATCAGGACGCTCTCCCTGAGGATAAGCCTTCAACCCTTCAGAAAACAGGCCAATAAGGCTCACATGCAAGAATCTTCAAGACACGGGCGGATGCTACCGGTGGAGGAGGAGGGAGTAGCACTCGTTATGCGGATTCTCCTCCAGGAAGGTGAGCGAACTGTTCTGCACAGCCCCTCCCTGCCCCTCCGGTCCATGCCTTCCATCACCAAATAAAATTTAAATCCCTTCAGAGAGCCACAGGCTGGCTGTCCAACAGTGACGGGGAAAATCACCTCCATCCAGTAAGTTCCCGCGGCAATGACCACTTCTGTGACGATTTCTAAGTGCCAAGGCCATGACCTCGTCCATCCACTGGCCCCTCTTGAAGAACTGCCTGCCTCTGCAGACACACACTCTCTAAAGCGTCAGCGGCAGGTCTGCGATGGCAAATTTGCCACTTTCACTCCACACGCCAGGCTGGCGGTTCAACAAACAGAAAATCAGACCTGAAATCTTCACGTGGGGTGTAATCGCACAGAGTGCTGTGACTCTGGCTCTGACAATTTAATCCAACAACCACAGGAAGGAAAGCTCCAGTCTTGTTTCTACTGACCACTGGCCACCTCCTCGGGGTGGGGCCAAAGCTTAGCTTGTCGGTCCCAAGAAATACATACATTCTCAGGGTTGCTATAGCCAAGCTGAAATGAAATCCTGTGGTTCTGTTAAATAATTAAGGCTCTAGCTTAATCTTTTCTCTGAATCAGCATAGGCAGTATTTCATCGTGAATACCTCTTCGTCTGATAAAAAAGACATTTAGCATAGCCTGCAACGTTAGCATGAAGAAATCGCCTTCCTTATCAAACAACAACAACAACAGTGCCTTCATTTAACCTAACTAGAGAGTTTATTCTGAAGAGAGCTAATTTCACCTTCAAAGCGTTCTTCCTATTGCAATGTGTTCCGACCAAAGAGCACCAAATTCTGTTCTTTTGTTGTTAAGTATTACTGACAATGCCCAGTTCGGTAAAGGAAGGGGACTCTGAGCCCTGACGTTGTGATTTCCTTATCTCTGGAATGTTGAGATTGAGTGAGTCTGTCACAGAGTGAGTATTTATAAATATTATTATTATTAGTGTGTTCTTTAGTTAGTAATAAGGAATGATTTTTTTTTCTAATGCTGGCCTTTTTAATAGAAAGTCTGCTTAATCATCATTACCTAAAACAAGAATGCTGAGACAGAGGTATCAACCCTAACCACTTAATAAGAACTTCTGACATTTGTTCATACTGCGACTGATTCATAAGAGGAAAGGTTTAAAAAGAAGACAAGTGCATATAGCCTTCCCTTTAGAATACAGGAAACCATATAAAAGTATTGGCAATGGAATTAAAGTAACCACAATGCTGCTCTTGGTAGCATTTTTTACAAAGACATTTACATGAAACGAGAAAGAATATCAAATTAGGTGGTTATAATAAAGCTTCACTATTAGCTTCTCACCTTTTCATACAAGAGATTGTGGCCTTTTAATCAACTGACGGTTCAGTCTTGTGAGTACAGACCCAAAGAAATGTGAGCACACCTAAGAAAAGGTAATTTTCAGTCAATCCCTTTTTATTTTTTTTAAGATTCAGAAGCCCCAAAGACTGCCAGAACTAAATATACAGTAAGAGTTCAAAGCTGTTGTGTTGAAATTCTGTGTCCATGAGTCCTGGAATTTTGAATTTCATTGACCCCAATGGTTTAAAAGCAATCTGGGAGGCCTTCTAGTTAGGATATAAAAAGATTCAAAAGAAAGGATATAAAAAGATTCAAAAGAACTTTGCTTGCATGGAAACAACTAGAAGTTGAACCCAAAGTTGAGTCAAAGATTTCTGAGACTCTGATCCAACATCCTCGCAGCTCAACTGCTGATAAGACCAGCACAACTGGGGTGGGGTGGGGGCTGGGCACAGGGACCTCAGTCTAATTTAAAGCAGCCCCAGCTTAACCTGACCCTATGTGGAATCTTCGCCATCAGCCCCTCACCCTAACCACCAGGCAAAAGAAAAGGAAACAAACAAAAGAAAATAAAATCTGTTATACACAATGTCTGCAAAGAAGCAGGAAAACAGAACTCAAAATCTAGGGAAAGCACAAATGGTAAAAGCAGACTTACAGATGACCGGGTATCAGAATTAACAGACAAGGATTTAAAGACAATTATTATAAATGTGCTTAAGAATTCATGAGAAAAAAAATGGATATAATGGATTAAAATGGTATATTTCATGAGATAAATGTAACCTCTGAAAAAGAATTAAAGGAGAACTTTAGAGCTGAAAAATGGATGATTTAAAAATGAAAAATATTTTAAGAATTTAAAATATTTAAAAATGAAACAAACCCATTCACTGACAGATTTAACGGCAGAATGAACACCTTTTTTTTTTTTTTTTTTTGTCTTTTCCAGGGTTGCATCCATGGCATATGGAGGTTCCCAGACCAGGGGTCTAATCGGAGTTGTAGCTA
The DNA here is from genome assembly GCA_004024745.2 of Catagonus wagneri. Lineage (NCBI taxonomy): Eukaryota > Metazoa > Chordata > Mammalia > Artiodactyla > Tayassuidae > Catagonus > Catagonus wagneri. The sequence continues at coordinate 444,950 of PVHT020000531.1, read as the reverse complement.
CTGGCCAACGCCACAGCCACAGCAACGCGGGATCTGAGCCGTGTCTGTGACCTACAGCACAGCTCACGGCAAAGCTGGATCCTTATATAGATTTAATGCAATCACAATCAAAATCCTAGTTGACTTCTTTATTCCCTAGGAAATGTATAAGCTAATTTTAAAAAACATTTGGAAATATACAGTTCTAAGAATAGCCAAAACAATCTTAAAAGGAATAAAAAATCTGGAGGACCCATATTATCTAACATTTACTACACCAGTCAAAACAGAATTGGCAAAATAGTAGGCAGGTATGTGAATGGAATAGAATAGACAAGAAACAGACCCACACTTACACGGTCAACTTATTCTTGATAAAGAAGTCTAAATATTTTAATGGGTAAAGGACAATCTTTTTAACATGGTGCTTGAACACCTGGATAAAACAATAAGGCTCAATCCCTATCTCATACGCTACTCAGAAATTAATCTGAGATAGAAAAAAAGGCCTAAATGTAAAAGTAAGAATCATATAGCTTCTAGAAGAAAGCATTAGAACATATCTTTGCAACTTTGCCTTAAGCAAAGGCTTCTTAGACAAAACCCAAAAGCACTAACAAAAAATTTTAGGTTAAAATTTTTATTCCATCAAATTAAAAACTTCATATTCTCAAAAATACCATTAAGAAAATTAATAGACAGGCGACGAACTGGGGAAAAGCCAAGTTCCTGTTTTCACAATGTATAATAAACACTTAAAACTCTGTATTTTAAACCATAACAATAGGACACAGTGTAAAATGGGCAAAAGATGCAAGCCGATGCTTCCAAAACAAGAAAGGAAAAACCAAAAAGCACCCAAAAGGGTGCCCAACACCATTCAATATCGGGAAAATGAAATTAATATGCAATAAGATGCTGCCACAGACCCACCAGCATAGCAAAATCAAAGAGGCTTACGACAAATGTCAGGGAGGATGCGGACCGAGAACTCACACATTACTAGAGGAGCTGTAAAATGGTACAATAACGTTCGGGGAACCGTTCATGGTTGTTTCATAGTTGAGTAAATACCAACTACATCATTCACCAATCCCACTCCCAAGTATTTACCAAGAGAAATGAAAACATATATCCTAAAAAACATGTATACAAATGATCCTGACTATCTTATTCATAATAACACCAACGCATGACATCCTAAATGCCCACAGACAAGAGAATAAAGTTTTTTTCCACCCAAATTCATTGAATGCAGACACAATTAAAAGTTGTCTTAAGACTTCAGTAATTTTTTTCTTCCCGCGGGTGAGTCTAAAGAAGACATGATACCTTAATACCTATGGAACGATGCATCTGAGGTCAGCTGGAGGTAGCAAGGCCAGTTTCCGGAGTCCGCCCACAGGAAGTGGAATCCTAGCAGAGTCCTAGAGAAATCAGCATTTGAAAGGGAGAGGGAGTTGGGAGAGTTCAGCAGAGGTCTGTACAATGAAACACTACTCAGCAAAAAAAGGAAGGGATGAACTAGGGAACCTCTCATAAACATAATGCCGAGCAAAGGATCCAGGCTATCTGCTTCCACTCCTATGAAACTCTGGAGCAGGCGAACTGAGCAGTGCTAAGAAGGTCAGGATCTTGGTTGGTGAAGGGGAAGGATGGCCAGAAAAGGGGCTGAGGGAAATCTCTTAGGTGATAAATGGGGTGTGCCTTACACAATCTCCCATTTCCTTTATCAAAACTCATCGGATTGCACCATTGCTGTCTATGCATTTCAATGTATGTAACATAGACCTCAGTTTTTTTTTAAGAGAAAAATACAGAAAAGCAATTGGTGGTGATTGCCAACAATTTCTTTTGTCAAGTAAGAATAACAAAAGTACTACCATTATTAGTTTATTTAAATGATAACTTTCAGCCCCTAAAAAGCAGGACTATCCTAATTATTTTTCATTATCAAAAACTCAGTATATTTTGTTGCCCTCATTGTGCCACAGGGAGGTCAACTATTTTCCTAGATAAATTCTCTGCTTGGGCTTATGGAAATCAGGTTCTCAGGCCAACAAGGACTGGAAAGGATCCTCCGAATAAAGTGAAATACTGTCATTAGATGAAACAGTGGCAGGCAGACTCTTCAGCATGAGAATAGACAGACCCATGGATGGCTCAAGTGAAATGGGACTCAACAAGTGGAAGGTCCCGAGAGACCACTGACCTGGGGTCAAATGAACTATCAGAACGCATCCTATCAAGACATCATGTTCTCTTCGCAAAAATCATAGCCAAAGCTCACTTCTGGAGGATGAGTGTACTTTTCCCTGCTCTCCCACTAAGCACAACTAAAACCCCTGAACATTAGATATGAAACAAACATAAGAAGACTGAAAGAGGAAGAGAAGATGATTGCCTAGGGAATTTAGGACGTCAGGAGTGACACAGTGGTGAATTCCCTGGGTTTCCTTTCTCTTTTTTCTTTCCTTCCTTTTCTCTTTCTTTTTCTTTCCTTCTTTCTTTCTCTTTCTTTCTTCCTTTCTCTCTTTTCTTTCTTCCTTCCTTCCCTCCTTCCTTCTTCTCTTTCTTCCTCCCTTCCTTCTTTCTCTTTCTTTCTTTCTTTCTTTCTTTCTTTTTCTTTCTTTCTTTCTTTTTCTTTTGGCTGCATTTATAGCATATGGAAGTTCCCAGGCTATGGGGTAGAATTGGAGCTACAGCTGCCAGCCTATATACTACAGTCACAGCAATGCTAGATCCGAGCTGCCTCTGCGTCCTACACCACAGCTCCTGGCAATGCCAGATCCTTACTCCACTGAGCAAGGCCAGGGATTGAACCAGTGTCCTCATGGACACTAGTTGGGTTCATTACTGCTGAGCCACAACGGAAACTCCTCTCTTGACCTCATATATCCCACACTCAGAGCTAAAGAAACTGGCAACCCAGGAACATCAATGGATGCAGCCAAAAATCTGAACAAAATCTGCCCTTCCTCCCAGGAAAGGGGCAGCCTAACAGGACAGACACCTTTTAGACAATAGAGGCTCCACTTCAGCCTAATACCTTAGAAAAACTGTGCCTCCCACCACCACCCATGCCTTTTAGGCTGAGTGGACTGCTTGGTCTTCTACCCTCATCTGGATGTAATGAGGTCTATAAATAACAAATGCTGGCAAGGATGTGGAGAAAAGGGAACCCTAGCACACTTTTGATGGAATTGTAAATTGGTACATCCACTATGGAGACGTTTCTCAAAAAAAACTAAAAACAGAACTACCAGCCATTCCACTGCTGGGTGTATATATGTGAAGAAAATGAAAATATTAATTTGAAAAGATACATGCACCTCAATGTTCATAGCATTATTTACAATAGTTATGGTATGGAAACAACCTAAGTGTCCATCAATAGATGAATGGATAAATAAATAAATACATTTATTTATTTATATATATTTATTTATCCATTTATTTATCCCCCCTCTATATATATACACCCACTCAGCCATAAAAAAGAGTGAAATTCTGCCATTTGTAATAATGTGGATAAACCAAAAGAGTATTTATGCTTAGTGAAATAAATGTCAGACAAAGAAAAACAAGTACTCTATACTATCATTTATATGTGGAACCCGAAAAAAATTTAAAACAAATTAATTTACAAGCAAAACAGAAACAGACTACAGATGTAGAGAACAAAATAGTGTTTACCAGTGGGGAGTGGAAAGGGTGAGACGAGGTGGGGGATTGAGAGAGGCAAACTACTATGCATGAAATAAATAAGCAACAAGAACATATTGCACATCCCAGGGAAATATGGTCATTATTTTGTAATAACTTCAAATGGAGTAAAATTTAAAAAAATATTGAATTACTATGTTGTACACTTGAAACTAATATAATATTTTAAATCAACTGTACTTCTATAAAACAAAGAAAATGCAATGATCACAATAAAAATTCAGCGGATGGCTTCAACACCAGAATTGAGGAGACAGAGGAAAAAATTAGTGAACTGGAAGACAGAATGATAGAAATCTGAACAGTAGAGAGAAAATATACTGAAAAAAAATGAACGGAGGCTCAGGGTCCTATGTGGTTATAACAAGAGACCTAATTTAAATGTCATCAGCATTCTGTGAGAAAAGAAGAAAAAAGCAAGAGCGCAGGGCTGAAGAATACTGAATGTGATGACTGGGAATTCCCCATTTTGGCAAAAGACATAAACTAACAAATTTAAATAGCTGATCGAAACTCAACCAGGATATATTCAAAGAAATCCACATCACAGCACATCATCATTAATCTTCTGAAAACTAAAGACAAAAAAAAAAAAATCTTGAAAGCAGAGACAGAGACGTGATGCTTATTCATAAGGGGAAAAAACAGTTTAGATGACAGTAGAGTCTCGTTAGAAACCACGAAGGCTAGAAACACTTTCAGATACTGAAAGAAAAGAACTCTCAGCCCAGAATCCCATATCCAGCGAATCCATGTCGCTCTTTTCATATGACATGCTTGTCTAGGTAGAAAACTCCAGGAATCTACAAGAACTCCTAGGATCTATATGTCAGTTCAGCAAAGTCGTCGGATATAAAATCAATATATAAAAATCAACTGTATTTCCATATACTAGCAATGGACATGTGGACACTTGAAACCAAATATGCAACTCCATTTTCAATCACTCAAAAAAAGAAGGTAATTAAGTGTAAGTCTTACAAGACTGGTGCTGGTCTTATATGCTGCGAATTATAATAGGCTGATCAAAAAAACAAATGAGAGCTCCATTTATATGGAGAGATCCACCATATTCATAGATTAGAGAATTCAGGGCAGTATTGACATAGTTTCTCCAAAAATGAATACACAGGTTTAACATAATTCCTACCAAAACCACAGAAAGATTTTTTTTTTTGTAGATGTAGATAAGACTATTCTAATAGTTACATGGAAAGGCAAAGAATTACAATAACTAAAACTATATTGAAAAGGAATAAAAGGGGAAGACTTAACTTACCACATTTTAAGTTTATGTAACTAAAGTAATCAAGACTGACCATACGACCATACAGTATCAGCAGACACGTAGATACACAGACCAAAAGGAGAATGCAGAAATATAATGACACGTAGATGCCCAAATGATTTTCAACGAAGTAGTTAAAATATTCAACAGAGAAAATATAAGCTTTCAACAAAACTGCTGCTGGAGAAAGTGGATATCCACAGGCCAAAAAAAGAAAAAAAAAGAATATATGAAACTTAGTCTCCTACCTTATACAAAAATTAACTCAAAATTGATTGTGGACTTAAATCTAAAATGTAGAAGTTTAAAATTTTTAGAACTACAACATAGGGTAAAATCTTTGGGACCTAGTTAATAAGTGAAAAGTTCTGAGACTTGTCACCAAAAGTGCAATGCATGAAAGAAAAAGCTGATAAACTAGATTTTATCAAAATTAGGAACTTGTATTCTGCAAAAGACTATTTTAAGAGGATAAAAGGATAAGCCACAGACTGGGAGAAAACAGCTGCAACCTATGTAGCTGCCAAAGAACTAGCATGTAGAATATACAAAGAAATTTAATCGATGGTTTAAAAAAATCCAATTAAACATGGGCAAAAGACATAAACAGATATTTCACCAAAGAGGTTACATAGATGGCATATAAACACATGAAAATATATTCAGCTTTAAAAGCCATTAGGAAAATGCAAATGAAGACCACAATGAAATATGATTATATATCTATTTGTGGGGCTAAATACAAAATAGTGACACCACCAAATGCTGGAGAGAATGTGAAGAAACTGGATCACTCCTCCATTGCTGGTGGAAACGTAAAATGTTACAGTCATTCTGAAAAGCAGTTTTGTTTTCGAAAGTTCTTAGAAAAAAATCAGCACCCATTTGTCACAGGATCCAAACATGGCTGGCCATCCTGGGTATTTGATCTAGAGAAACTGAAACATACATCCATACAAAAACCTGTACACAAATGTTAACAGCTTTATTCCTCAGAGTCAAAAACTAGGAAAACCCCAGATTTCCTTTTTTTTTTTTTTTTGTCTTTTTGCCTTATCTAGAGCCGCACCCGCGGCATATGGAGGTTCCCAGGCTAGGGGTCTAACAGGAGCTACAGCTGCCGGCCTACGCCACAGCCACAGCAACGCGGGATCCGAGCCGCGTCTGCAAACTAGACCACAGCTCACGGCAATGCCGGATCCTTAACCCACTGAAGAAGGCCAGGGATCGAACCCGCCACCTCATGGTTCCTAGTCGGATTCGTTAACCACTGAGCCACGACGGGAATTCCCCCAGATGTCCTTTAATGAGTGAATGGTTAAACTACCCACAATACATCCATAGGTGGAATACCATGCAGCACTACAAAGAAACCGGCCAGCAATGTGTCAGCAACCTAGATGACTCCCCAGAAGAGTTTGCTGAGTGGAAAAAGCCAGTTCCCAAAGGTTGCATATTATGTGATTTCCCCTTAATACAACATTCTTAAACAGACAAAATGATAATGATGGAGAGCAGATTGGTTGTTGCTAAGGATTAAAGGGGAGGTGGGGGGAGGGGAAGAGGGTGTGGCTACAAAGTCACCACAGGAGAAACCCTGTATCTTCATTGTATCACTGTCAAAATCCTGGGTGTGATATTGTACCCAGATTCTGCAGACAATACCACTGGGAGAGACTAGGTAAAGGGACATGAAATCTCTCTGTGGTATTACTTACAATTGCATTTGAGTCCACGATTCTTGCAAAATAAAAAGTTCGATTGAAAAATAAAAACTGCAGGGAGTTCCCTGGTGGTCTAGTGGTTAGGACTGGGCACTTTCACCGCTGCAGCTTGGGTTCCATCCCTGGTCTGGGAACTGAGATAGATCCCACACCAAGCCATTGCACACCATGGCCAAAAAAGTAAAATAACCCTCCTCCCATAACTGTAGTGAGATGGTCCTCAGGGTAGGTTTTAAGAAAGGGATTTTATATAAGCACGGTACAAAATTTTTTTTTTTCATGTCTTGCAAAATGTATGCAGAAGTACAAAGAGGAAGTATATATCAGTTTGCTGTATTATTACAAAATGAACACATACATGTAACCACCACCCAGATTAAGAAATATGACACCTGTATCCCAAGAGACTGCAAGAAGTCACACACTTGAGCTGGCATTTTTTTTTTCTTTTTCCCCTTGCATTGTGTCAGCAGTAGCCACTTAGATGAACAGAATTACTGCCTGGTTGGTACAAGGCATCGCATCTGTGATGTGAAGGACCAGCTGCCCGGGGAAGGAGGAGACAGAGGACTATTGGTTTTCTATCGAACTATGGGTTCTCACCCCTACTAGCTGCCTTCCTGCGGTTTACTGGGTACCAAGTACTTAGAGTGCCCCGGAGGAGAGAAGTGGAACAGACCACAGCAACATCTGGTCTCGAAAATCAAAGGAGAAGAGCAAATTTACTGTCAGAGAGAGAAAAGCAACTATGAACACATTTTATTTTATGAAAAGAGTTGAGTTCTAGCTACACTACTAATTTCTACCGAAGTGGATGTACTAGAACATTTCTGTTTCAAGTTCAGTAATTCATTTAAATTTTCTTATTATGGAATCATAATAAAACCCACCTTGTCTTTAACTGTGAGTGAGGTCTTTCCTGTTGGTTTGACCAGCTGAATTTGAATTTCACCTCTTAAAAAGCTTTTTTTTTTTTTTTTCCTGTGTAACACAGCTACGCTCAGGAACAAATTTCACGGAATGGAAATGCTCACTGTGCGTCCTGAAGCGAAGGGATGAATTCACCCAAGATTCACAGAGAAGGGCGCCCTAATATCCCAGCGCTTCAAACACCTCCCCAAAGAGCCCGGGATAATGCAGCTGCCAGAAGAACTCAGAGACTGGAGCTCAACCAAACAAGTTGCTCTCTCCTATGGTTATAACAAGTTATCCTGGAGTGAAGGAAATGGAATGAGCCTGACTCTCCCAGACACACAAAGCCGTACTGTAAGGCAGAGCAGGAGGGTCGACCAGATGGCTGCCACGAGAAACCAGGATTGCAGAGATGATGACCTTAGGGACCATTTTACTGGCCAAAGTGAAGAAACACATCCCACTTGTATTTTCTTAACCTCAGCTGAATGGCCTGCATTTATCAGTTCAACAATGTATTTTATGACACTGAAGAGCAGACTTGGGTCAGAGAAAAGGGGCGGGGGAAGGGATTTCCCCTTTTCTTAGAGGTGCTTTGTTGGGACTGATAGTTTTTCTGCCCCTCTGTTTGAGGGTCTCTGGCTCTAGGAAGAGAAAGTGGACCAGGACACACTCATATCTGAGTTCCTGCCATCTCGTGGAGGTGAACCGGGGGTTCTGCAGAAATGAAAGGAAGTTAGAACAAGTCCTAAGGACGCTTTCCAAGGGAAACGAAGAACATTTTGAAACTGGACTCAGCTGCAGTCCCTGGATGACCGCACCGCTGCGTTGTCCTTTCCGTTACAACCACACCAGCTTTTCCACCCAGCCTGGAGGACACAGCTAAGAGTTCTCGAAACCTCATCACTTGCTGGTAGCCAAGTCAGATGGGCCGTACCGGGCGCTTGGGATGGGGCTGGGGCACCAGAGATCTTTTCTGAAATTCTTTACAAAGAAAAGCAGGAGTCTGTGGGTAGCAGGTGAGAAGGCTGGAGAAGGCCCGCTTTCCCTTCCCAATCCAGTGAATGTTTACAACCTCCTGTGCCTCCAGCCTCCATTCAGGTGGCACTTGCTCCCAGTATCTGGACTTCTGTTGAGCTGCCTTGATCCAGGTGATTTGGGGAAAGGAAACAGAGGGGCAGGAAATCTGACTAGACATTTTAAAAAAGAAACACTCAGTGCAGCATGGAAGACAGCCATCACTGTATTTGTAGGAGGTGACGCGTGTACCGTTTCTAAGCCTCACGGGGTTCTGAGTATGGGGTGCGTGTTCTTGAAGTTAAGATTTGAGGAGAAGGCCCAATGCCCCAACACCCTCTTTCCATCATGGACCTCTCCCCTAAGTTTTTCTACCGTTTTGTCTCTTCTACCCCAAACTTATGCCACAGGATGACTGCATTTACACTGTACACTTAGTTCCAAAGAGTGAATAAATGCTATCCATCTGCTAAATTCAAATGAGCCAAGTAGCATCCCGGCTTCGTGGGGGGTGGGGGGTGGGTGTCTGTCCTCTGCATATTTTTACTCCAAGCCCATTTCCTAAGAATAAATCAATGTGTTTTGGCTCCATCTATTCAGAACTACATCAATCATGGGGTTGACTGTTTTCCCTCCTCAGTGATTCAACTATTTGATTGACTAAACTGAAACTAAAACCCAAACCTTAATGGCTGGTTTAGCCTTGAGCAAATACAGCGTAAGAGCCAAGATCCCTCGCTATCCACAGGTTTCCTAGGCCCTCCTTGCTGCAACTGGTTCTCGGAGCAGTTCTCACTCACGGAGAAATAGGAGGATTCCTTTCACCAGGGTGAGCTCAGGCTGCTAGGTGCTGGGTCTGCCCCTGTGTCCACGTGCTGGCAAGGGTACCAAACAGGGCTTGGGCCGCTGCTGGCGAATCTGAGCTTCATCCTGGCGCACCAAAACGAAAGTGCTCGGTCTAGAGGCACGGGAAAAGGACTCAGGTGCCAAAAGGTGCCAGTCAACTGCTGCTCCAACAGAAACAGTGCGCTCAGGAAGGAACTGGCCGCTCACGACTCAAACCGGACCTCAAGGAAACGTCTGGATGAAAGACTAACAGCTGCGGGTGTAACGTGATCAAAAAAATACTGCAGAAATGTCAAGATGGATTGGACATGGTCATGATCAGTATTTATTTTCTCTCTTCCTAAACAGCTCTCCGGTTTTTGACACTGTTGCTCTTACAGGCAATTTCCCATGCCCTCGGGGAGGTGGAGAGGAGTGGTTCCCGCTGCCGCTGCGCTGGGTTTTACAGCCCTCCCTCACTCCCCTGCAGGTCCTTTCAAACCTGCGCTCTCAGGTGGTCCTATCCTTTTGGCAGGAAACAGGACCTGATTCAACATTTCGCTCAGTCTTATTTCCACCACGCCGAATAGGGTGTTTTTTTTTTGATCTGCGACCCACAGCTGGGCTGTGGTTCTCTCAACACGCACAGACTGAAAGCTCCCTCCCGTGCGGATTTCCTAGTGTGAGCTGACCACACACCCACACGCCCTCACTTCTCCGACTGTCCCCGAGATCCGCTGTTCCAATATGGGACAATGAGTGGGGAGTGTGCCGGATTGGGGGGCCGGCAGGGAGGGGGGCAGGTGCCCAGGAGTGTTCAGGGAGCAGTTGGGGGGGCCAACACGCCAACGTGAGAAAGGAGGCTGCTCTAAAACTCAGTTTACTTTAAGGGCTCGTGTAAAATAAAGTCGAGGACGACTCAAGGCCAAATATTCCTTTCCATTAAAATACATCCTTATAGGACTTCCCTTGTGGCAAAGCAGGCGAAGGATCCAGCATTGTCCCTTGTCACCGCAGTGGCTTGTGATGCTGCTGTGGTGAGGGTTCGATCCTTGGCCCTGGGAACTTCCACGTGCTCTGGGAGCGGACGGGAAAAAAAAAAAAACGTCATTTTAAAAGCTTGAAGTTTTTCTTTTGTTTTATTGTCTTTTTTAAAAGCCACAGGAAGTTGGTTTCAGGGAAGATACACAATTGTTAACGGTTAGGTTATTCTGAAAGCGTTTCCTCCTTAAAATGAGACTCAACTGATGGCTACTCCTTAACGCTGATAATTATCCAAAGCAAAATAAATACAAATGTCTAGGTTAATGAAGACTGAAACAGCATAATGCCCGGACACTAAATTTTCCAAGAACAAAGCACGCAATTGTTCTACACACACACCTCCTGCAAAAGTACTTAGTGGGAGAGGCACAGAAGCCTTTTACTTGGGGACCTTGCGATAATGGAGACCTGGAGGCATCACCTCTAGACAGCCTTCAAGCCAAGGTCCCAGAAATGAGGGCACAAAGGTAGAGCTGGCTCATCCAATAATTCAGGCCTGGGAACACTGGAACAGCAGGGAACCAGAATCCGGAAGCCTCACCTTAACCTCTGGCTATAGCAGCTGCGGGTCAGCCTCAGACTCCCCATCTGTCAAGTGGGTTAGCAGCGATTCACTCACAGGGGTGCTTGTGGGGATCACCCAGGACCAGGAAGGGAGACCAGCTCCAGACAAAAGAAAGCAGTTAGTTATCAGAGCCAGGGAGGGCTTTGGCAGATGGACGTGCATTTTGAAAAGCGCTTAAAAAAACGATACAAATGAACTGATTTACAAAATAGAAATAGGCCCACAGACACAGGAAATAAATAAATGTATGGTTACCAAAGAGGGAAGGCTTAGGGTGCAGGGAGGGGGTGGACGGACTGGAGGTTTGGGATTGGTGAAGGCACACTTGTGTATGTGGAATGGATGGTCAGTGGAGCCCTGCTCTGTAGTCCAGTACAGACTGAGTAATCCACTCAACGTTCTGCGGTACCTTAGACGGGGGAGGGTGTGTGTATATGCACGGCTGACTCACTGCCGTACCGCAGAAATGGCCACGGCACTGTCAACAACGATACTTCAATAAATTTAAATTAAAAAAAAAAAAAAAGAAAACGCAGCCCAAACACCATCTCCTGTGACTCTCAGCTGAACCAGCCGGCACCTGCTTTCAGAGTATGGGGACGGATCTCACCCAAGCTAGGACATTAGGCAGGACTTCAAAAAAAAATTATTTGTTATTAAAGTATAGTTGACTTACAATGTCGTGCCAATTCCTGCTGTACAATAAAGTGACTCAGTCATATGTATACATATATATATATACACACATACACATATATAAATGTATTCTTTTTTAAAATATTATTTTCCATCATGGTCTATCCCAGGAGACTGGATAGAGTCCCTTGCGCTGTGTAGTAGGACCTTGTTGTTTATTCATTCTCAGTGTAATCGTTTGCATCTGCTAATCTCAAGCTCCCTGCCTCTCTCACTCCCTCCTCCTCCCCCCTGGCAACCACAAGTCTGTTCTCTATGTCTGTGAGCTGGTTTCTGTTTTGTAGATAGGTTCATTTGCACTACATTTTAGATTCCACATATAAGTGTTATCATACAGTATTTGTCTTTCTCTTTCTGACTGACTTCACTAAGTATGAGAATCTCTAGTTGCATCCATGTTGCTGCAAATGGCATTATTTTGTTCTTTTTTATGGCTGAGTAGTATTCCATTGTGCATATGTACCACATCTTCTTAATCCATTCATCTGTCAAGGGACATTTAGGTTGTTTCCATGTCTCGGCTACTGTAAATAGTGCTGCTATGAACTAAAGGATACATATATCTTTTTGAATTGTAGTTTTGTCCAGATATGTGTCCAGGATTGGGATTGCTAGATCATATGGTAGTTCTATAGTTAGTTTTCTGAGGAACTTCCATACTGTTTTCCGCAGTGGTTGTACCAATTTACATTCCCACCAACAGTGTAGGAGGGGTCCCTTTTCTCTACATCCTCTCCAGCATTTGTTATCTGTAGACTTATTAACTGTGGCCATTCTGATTGGTGTGAGGTGGTAACTCATTGTAGTTCTGATTTGCATTTCTCTAATAATTAGCAATGCTGCGCTTCTTTCCATGTACCTATTGGCCATCTATCTATATGTCTTCTTTTGAGAAATGTCTATTTGGGTCTTCTGCCGATTTTTCAACTGCATTGTTTTGTTTTTTTTTGTTGTTGAGTCGTATGAGTTGTCTGTATATTTTGGAGATTAAGCCTTTGTTGGTTGCATCATTTGCAATTATTTTCTCCCGTTCTATAGGTTGTCTTTTCATTTTGTTTATTATGGTTTCCTTTGCTGTGCAAAAACTTCTAAGTTTGATTATGTCCCATTTGTTTATTTTTGTTTTTATTTCTCTTGCTTTGGGAGACTGACCTAAGAAAACACTGGTACAATTTATGTCAGAGAATGTTTCATCTATGTTCTCTTCCAGGAGTTTTATGGTGTCATGTCTTATATTTAAGGCTTTAAGCCATTTTAAGTTTATTTTTGTACATGGTGTGAGGGTGTGTTCCAATTTCATTGATTTATATGCAGCTTTCCCAGAACCATGTTCAAAAGAGACTGTCTCTTTCCCACTTTATATTATTGCCTCCTTTGTCAAAGATTAATTCACCATAGGTGTCTGAATTTATTTCTGGCTCTCTGTTCTGTTCCATTAATCTGTATGTCTTTTTTTTTTTTAATCAATACCATGCTGTTTTAATTACTGTAGCTTTGCAGTATTTTTGAAGTCTGGGAGAGTTATACTTCCTGCCTTGTTTATTTTCCTCAGGATTGATTTGGCAATTCTGGGTCTTTTATAGTTCCATATTAATTTTTGGATTATTTGTTCTAGTTCTGTGAAAAATGTCATGGGTAATTTGATAGGGATCACATTAAGTCTGTAGATTACCTGGGATTAGAAGTTCTGGGTTCTGCGCTCAGCTAGAATCTTGGGCAGCCATTTCACTTCTCTGTTTCTTAGTTTTACTCATTTATGTCATAGGGATTATATCAGCCTTACTTACCTTGAAGATCTTTATGAGAATGGAATGTGACTTTTTTAAGAATAAATATATGCATTGCTAATTGTCCTTAGACTGGAGCTTCAGCATAACTCTCGGGTACTCTGAAAAGTTTTTTGACTTACAATCAGCCCAGGCTGATGGCTATTCCCTCATGCTGACATTTTTAAATAAACTTTTTATTTTAGAATGTATTTTGATTTAGAGAAAATTCCCAACAGAGAGTTCCCATACTGACATTTTACATAACCATGGTCCATTGTCAGAACAAAGAAGCCAATGTGAGTACATTAATATTAACAAATACAGACTTTATTCAGGTGTCACCAGTTGTGCTATTAATATCCTTTGCTATTCCAGGACTCCATCCGGGTACCACACTGTGTTCAGTCATTGCATCTTCTTGGTTGTCTCTGGTTGGTGATGGCTTCTCAGTCCTTCCTTGTCTTTCACTGATTCACAGACTAAGAAGTACGAGTCAGGTACTGTGTGGGCCATCCCTCATTCTGGTTTTGTCTGACATGTTTTTCTCATCATTGGACTGGGGCTATGGGTTTTTAGGAAGAGTGAGGTGCTCTTGTTTTCACATCGTATTGGAGGTACCCACGTCATCAACACGAATTATCACTGATATCAAATGTAATCACTTGGTTAAGGTGGGATTGACTAGCTTTTTCCACTGTAAAGGATCTCCTTTCACTTCCCATACTCTATTCTTTACAATAAGAGGAAGTCACTAAGGGCAACCCACACCACAGGGAAGAAAAATTAAGTTTCACCTCTTGAAGTGGGGAGTATCTATATATGTCATTTGGAATTCTTCTTTGAGGAAGACCTGCCTCTTTTACCCCAATTTATTTGTTTAATTATTTACTCATATAATTATGGACTTGTGTTTAATTATTTTATACTTTGAGTTCTAATCCAATACTACGCTATCTATTTTGTTACTCAAAGTGTTCCAGCTTCGGCCACTGGGAGCTCTTTCAGTTAGCTCCTTCCTGCATCCCTTGGACACACTCTTGTAATTGTGAGGGGTTTTCTGTTGTTGTTGTTCTTGTTTCTAGTTCTAGAAGATGTTCTAAGTTCATCTTAAATGTTTATTGCCCCAACTCTAGAAACAATAATTTCTCCAAAGATCCTGGTTCCTTTTTTGGGGAAAATATTAGAAACCAAGAACTGGGTACTGGGTTGGCTTTTCTTTACTGTCTGATGCTGATTTCTATCAAATAAAATAAATGACAATGCTGAGAATCAGAGAGATACGGGTTTTTGCTACCTGCGTTACTTTGGGCAGGTTACTATGCCATGTTGGGGCTCGGTATCTTCATCTACATGTAAGAATAATGAAACTCACTCAAGGGGTTGTTGGGAGGTAAGTCAGATAATGTTGAAGGAACTTTCTATTTCTGATACTAGAGGGCTGGTATTCCTTTTTTTTTTTTTAAGAACAAAAGCATCAGTAATTTGACAAAATAATGCAGAAAATTAAGGTAAATGGGAACCAAGAGAAACAAACAAGTAAGAAAACTGCATCTACCTTAAAGGCTTTTGCCATTTCCAGCAAGCCTGAATTTTTCACTTTGACAGCCTCGCGGTAATTGGGGTGGGGTAGGGAGTGATGTTAAAACCAGGGCCAGCACTGGGCAAGAAATTTCAAAGACAGTAAGCTAGGATGCCAAAGAGCCATAACTTTGTGTGTGTGGTGGCAGTGGTGGGGGGCAGTTAAAGAAATTGCTGCCCTTATTTGAATTCTCTGAGTCTTCCAGGAAACCTCAAACCTTAGATTTGGTTTAAGGTGGATCTCAAACTTCAGATGCCTTGCAAGGGGAAGAAGATACCTTCAATGTGGCTTCATGTAAATCTTACAAATCAAGTTGCCATAGCGATGACTAACACACACCTAGGATAGCTTGAGCACTTAGGCCCAGCAGACACCACGTGGAGCAGAAGAACTATCTAGTCGAGCCCTGTCCAGACTGCAGAATCACGAGAAATGATAAATGGCTCTTGTTTCAAGCTTCTAAGTTTGAGGGTCATTTGTTACACAGCAAGAGACAACTGAAACAACTTTACACCTGCTCGTCTTCATAATTACTGTCTCCTCAAGGTTCCCCCAAGTCCACTATAGTCTTGCTCCGATAGACTTCTCCAGATTTTTTGATCACTTGAGACTTCAACCAAACTGGTCTTTTCACTGTTTTTAACACGTCTTTCCCAAGTACTGTCATTTCTGTGACTTTGCTGAGTTCACCAACCCTGTCTGAAGGCTCAACTGCACTTCCCCCCTCTTCAGTTGAACTACCACCTCTGCTTCAAATTTTTCCCTCTTCAAGGTCTAGCAAAGAGTGCCATTAACTCCCCAGCGACTTCTGTCCTCTGAGCTCTGAACGTATTCGTATGGACAAGTTCACCGAAAAGCTCCAAACCCTTGCGCTGCTTTTTGTGTTTTTAAAGGCCATTCCACACCCTCAGCTGTAACAAGCTCCCTTGAATGCAGACACTGAGGAGCTACCTGCTGGTGTTTCAGCATCTAACAGGGGGTCTGGAAAAGCAGAAGAACCTAGAAAATGTGCTGTATTGATGATTATGCTGTTTTATACCTTTTTCTTTTCTCGTCTCTCTCTTCTCTTCTTTTTTTTCTTTTGGGGTCTTCACCTGTGGCATATGGAAATTCCCAGCTAGGGGTTGAATCAGAGCTGCAGCCGCCTACCCAAGTCACAGCCACAGGAATGCTGGATCTGAGACACATTTGTAACCAGCACCACAGCCCGCAGCAACACTGGGTCCTTAACCCACTGAGCAAGACCAGGGATCGAATGTGCATCCTCACGGACACTATGCTTTTTTTTTTGCTTATTTTTAGGGCCACATCCACAGCATATGGAGGTTCCCAGGCTAGTGATCAAATTGGATCACTGTGGCCTACGCCACAGCCACAGCCACAGCAATGCCAGATCCTTAACCCACTGAGCAAGGCCAGGGATCGAACCTGCATCCTCATGGATCCCAGTCGGGCTCGCTAATCGCAGAGCCACAAAGGGAACTCCACTATGTTGGGTTCTTAACCCACAGAGCCACAATGGGAACTCCTTTATAGCCTTTTCTTTAGAGCAGCATTTTGGTGACGATTTTCACTGGCTTTCTCTTCATTTTCAGATGCTCCAGGGCTGTCATATTAAAGTCCATTGCTACTCCTGACAAAAAAACATGACAGATCTTTTTTCTAAATATAAAGAATGACTTCATAGGTTTTGGTAAGAAGTAAGAAGATCACTTTATGCCTCTTTTTTTCCCCCAAGACAAGGTAGACACTTTTGATTTCTTCCTCCCCTGTACATGTTAGAAGTCCATACACAGTGAATCATTTCCTTGTGTCTTAAACCCTGAAGTGTAATATGATCACGGTAGGCAGTGAAAACATGTATATGAAGTCCCAGAGGCATAAAAACTTGTGAGTAGAAGCTGACAAAAGATTGGCAGGATTGTTTTCTAAGAAAGCAAAGAGCCAACAGCTGATGCACAGAGCTTTTTTTTTTTTCTGCAGCCCAGAGATTCTTACCTGACTCCTAATCCTCATGCTGGCCGTGGGAGTGAAATATTTATGTTCGAGATACCAGGCTCGTTCCTGGAACACCAGCTTGGTTCCATACAGCAGACAAAACTAAGGGGTGGGGGAAGAGGAGAGGAATAGAAAAACGCATCAGAAAATGCAGAATCTAAGGAGGTGCATGAGACATAGCATAGTATTACATTTCCTGGGACCATAAAAGTCAATATGCCCCTAATGTAAAATGGTCACACTCTGGACATGCAGGGTATGTTTTGGTTTCTAAAACCACTCTATGGAAAATTTAAAGCATACCTAACATTAGAAAGAACAGCATAACCAACTTCCATGGCTCCATCCTTCCCCCCGCCTCCCCAAGTTCAACAAATACTCACTCACAGCCAGTCTTGCTGGATCTGTAACCTCCCCTCCTTCTTCCCCACCCATGGCTGGTTAGAGGCAAAGTCCACTGATGATCTATTTTAAAGAATAAATGCAATATCTCTGTGGGCTTTCTTTCCTGATTCATGAAGGATGCTCTAAGTGCACATTCTGAATAATACCATCTTGATATTTTCCGTTGAGCATGGTTTGATTAGACTTTCTTAAAAATAGTATCCCTCATTTGCATTCTGTTTCAATATGTTTTTCCTATCAGGCTTCTGAAACCGACACACAGACCTCGTTCAGGCTATCAGTGGTGTCCAGCAGTAAGATATTTTTAATAAAGTTTCCCTGTATCAGCAAGTAACTTTTAATCAACTGTTTATTTAGCCTGTAGTATGTGATGATTCAAAAGCTATACAAAGGGTGAGCAAACAGTGTAATGTAACTTCACATCTACATCAGCCAGTTTCAGAGCTATCAGCTCCCGGCCAGTCTTGTTTTCTCTCTCTTTCCACCTGTTCCCGCCTTCCTATACTACTGTGAAGAAGAGTTCAGTTGCTACCACCTCTGGGTCTGGAGAGAAGAGGGCAGGGAAGGGCTGCTGGATCCTGGAAGAGAGCTGTGTTGACAGCGACACCTTATGAGAGGCTGTGACCTTCAGCCAAGGAACACAGAAACCCCAAGTTCATCCCACCAGAAGGCAGGCAGGGGGCCGGAGTAACCCAGCCTCATTCTCTTCCCCGTCTCCAACCTCCCGCTGGGGCTTCCTGTTCTCAGAACCTAACTGGACCCGGAGGGCCAGGATTCCACTGGTGCAGGTTACGTTGATCCACTTCCTGGGCTCAGAGCAGGGTCAAGATGGGCGGAGAGGAGAGCTGGAAAGGCGGCCAGAGGATATCCGGCACAAATCTCATCCCTAACACCCCGACAGGTGGTCATCCAGCCTCAGGTCAGTCCCAACTCAAGTTCAACTTCAAGCCACTTGGTCCCACAGAGCCCCTCACAGCCCCCACTGCTGACAGCATTCTCAGGCTTCATCCCAGACTGCCACCTTTGCAATCATTTTTTTAATCTTTTTGTCTTTTTTAGGGACACACCTGCGGCACATGGAGGTTCCCAGGCTAGGGGTCGAACTGGAGCTGTAGCCGCCAGCCTACACAACGCGGGATCTGAGTCGCACCTGCAGCCTATACTACAGCTCATAGCGATGCTGGCTCCTTAACCCACCGAGCAAGGCCAAGGATCGAACCCGTGTCCTCATGGATACTAGTCAGATTCCATGAGGCTGAGCCACTACAGGAACTCTCAAGACTGCCACCTTTAACGAGAGACACATGATACAGCCTAACCATGCCTGCTCTGTCCTTCTGTCAACTCCTGGCTGGTCCTCCTGTTGATGGTCCTGTAGCTTTTGCGTATCCGACGCTCAGGGCTGCTTCTCTGGCTTTGAACTTCCGCTTTTCTCCTTGAACACAGTTCAGATTCTCCTCTGACTGGCCTCTTTACTTGTCTCGGGAAATACGTGTCCCAGTTCTTGGTACCAGAACAGCACCTGGAGGTCCAGATACCATCAGTCTGCTCCTCAGTCCCTCAGATAGAACCTGAATGTGTTTCCTTTTATGTTTCAGAGCTGGGAGTTCAGCACGTTAAGAGGCAGCCAGTTCTCTGAGCAGCCTCCCCTCTGGATGAGCCGTTGGCATGTGTGGAATATGAATCGATGGATTGTTGACGCTGTAGGAAAGAGATCTGAACCTGCTCATCTCTCGGCCTAGGGTCTGGGAAAGAAGCTGACACACTGGAAGACTTTGGCTGACGTCCAATTTCCTCTAACTCAGGGCGTTTAATCCTCTAACTTTGCTGCCTAAGAAGCAAAGCAGGAATCTATGAAAATATCCAGATAACGGCCCTTAACAAATTTCAAGATAAGTTTCACATCTCTGCTTAGGCTTTCTTCAGAGGGTCAGCCTTCCCCTGTTGTCATTTTCTCACCACACGATTTCTAGGTGGGCTTGTGTCACCACGGCCCTGGGGGCCTCTTCTTCTTTTTTTTTGTCTTTTTGCCTTTTTTTTATGTAGAGCCGCACCGCGGCATATGGAGGTTCCCAGGCTAGGGGTCTAACAGGAGCTGTAACCACCGGCCTTCGCCACAGCCACAGCAATGCGGGATCCGAGCCGCGTCTGCAACCTACACCACAGCTGACGGCAACGCCGGATCCTTAACCCACTGAGCAAGGCCAGGGATAGAACCCGCAACCTCATGGTTCTTAGTCAGATTCGTTAACCACCGAGCCACGATGGGAACTCCCTGGGGGCCTCTTCTAAAGGTTTAATTCTCCCCTTGGAGGTGTCTCACGGGACTGAACACAGGCTCCAGACGTCTTATCACTGCAGGGTCTGCGGCACCACCGCTGTCCTGGTTTGGGTCTCCGTACTTTGAAGCAAGGTAAGTTTGCTTTTACGACAGTCACATAAGGTTTTCTCAGCAAACAAGTGGGAGAATATCAAGTGCATTTGCTTTATATCCAATGTTTGCTCATTTGACACTCCCCACCATACCTGCTCTTTCATGAAATGTTTTCAAACAACCCACACATACATAGATACACCCCTAAAGGAATGATTTTTTTCTTTTTCCTTTTTTTTTTTTGGCTTTCTAGGGCTGCGCCTGTGCTATATGAATTTCCCAGGCTAGGGGTCCAATCAGAGCTGCAGCTGTCGGCCTACACCACAGCCACAGCAACACCAGATCTGAGCCACATCTGTGACCCACGCCACAGCTCACGGCAATGCCGAATCCTTAACCCACTGAGCAAGGCCCGAGGTTGAACCCGCATCCTCGTGGATATGAGTTGGGTTCTTAATCCAATAAACCGCAACGGGAACTCCCTAAAGAAATGACTTTAAATGTATTCTCTTCAAGTATCTTCTTGTTGATAAGACCCACTTCAAAGAACCCCCGATCTCTGTGACTCTTTTTTTTTTTTTGTCTTTTTGTCTTTTCTAGGGCCGTTCCTGCAGCATATGGAGGTTCCCAGGCTAGGGGTCTAACAGGAGCCGGCCTTCGCCTCTTGATTCAGTCACCTTACGGGTTGGTGTCATTTACAGATGTGTCAAGGGCCATCGGTGTCTTTAGATCATAGAACCCAATTCTTAGGTCTATATCTTTTGATAGAGCATATTGGAGAATCCATCATCTCATTCATATTTCTCGAGCTTATGCCCAAGGATACCCTAAGAGTCTGGAAAGGGTTGGCCAAAATCAAGACACATCAAGGCCCCACCTTTTTTCTTTTAGTGGCCTGATTGAGAAGGGAAGTAAAATTGGCTTAGCAAGGCTTGGCCATAGTGAACACAGACAGGCGTCTAGGGACTACACTATCTTTTCTAATTGCTCATAAATAAGCTTGATCGGCCTTTTCTAGAATTTTACCTTGGAGACACCCACCCTAAATTCTATCGTCTCCCCAGTCTCTGTTTTTAAACGTGGCCATTTGCTCATTGACAGTTTTCTGACATCTCTCCTGCCCCCCTTGGTTTCAAATGTCTCACGACGGTGTCCCTCCCTATTCAGAAAGAGGATGGGAACACGACAGGGTACAGATGGTCTGCTTTCTCTTTGCATTACTGACATCAAAGCTTTCTTCCCCGGACCGAGTGTTGGGCTCTTCAAACTTTGAGTGTAGCTAAAAATAGCCTTTTAAATCTTCGTCAGATTTCTTGTCAAGCCTCATGTTATGCGGGGATTTGACCGTCCTGACATTTCCGAAATGCTACCCTTTTCTGTTTATCCCCGGACAGGCATCTCCCCCTCTCCACCCCACTCTTCATTTCTATGTAGCTCCTTAGACCCAAATTCATCACAGAGCCCCCTCTATACCTATCTTCATTTCTTTAAATATGTCCCAATTTACCCCCTTTTTCCCCCTCTATTATATTATCAATACAAGTAAGTTTTTCTTACTTTCTAGCCCCTGTGCCCCTTTGATAATCTCGGCCCCGTAGAATAAATAAGAGCCGAAATTTATTGAGCACCTACTATGTGCCAGGCACTGCAAAGTACTTTACATTCACCTCATTTAGTCCTCATAACAATCCTGAGTGTAGCCATAACTCCTGGACATAGTAAATGGAGAGGCGATTTGAGGAACCGAAAAATAATTAATAGCAGACAGGCTGGGGAAGCAGACTAGAATTCAAAGTGCCACCAAACAGATGGTGACCTTCATTTTTTTTTCCCCATTCCTCAAGTTGCTTGTCCCTGGAGTCGTATGCAGCAGACCAAGATAAATAAATCCCCGATTCTGGAAGGAGGATGGAAAAGGGAACCTAGAGGAACCAGAGATAACCGAGGAAGTCGTGAAGAAGGAGGGCTCGGGAAAGTAACTCCATAAAATTGTTTACGAACTTCTGGCCTCAACCCCAGTTGTGCATACATGAATCTAAGGCTCATTAGCTCCAAAATACTTTGATAACCGAATGAGCAAATAAATGAGAATGCAAGTGCCAGACTGGCCACTGTGTGGTGCATATGCGGGACAGAACAGACTAGTTCTGCAAAGGCTGTGAAGACTAAACTGACATTGAAACCACAGTGAACAGAAGGTGAGTCGGAACTTGCAGCTCAAACATCCAGATACAGCGACTCCTAAAACAAAAAGTTAACATTCTCCATAGAATTGAAATAAGGTCCAAAATCTCATAATGTAATATTCAAAATGCCCAGGAAATATTTTTTTAAAAGTTCAGCGAGTGAGGGACAAAAGAAAAGAAGCTATTATTAAGATTCTTCAGCAAGTGATCACAAACCTTCTTGAAATACAATACAGAAAAAGCAATGTAAATCAAAGCTTGTTACATGAAAAGACTGATAAAACTGATAAAGTTCTATCAAAATTTGCAGGGATAAAAATAGAGACGCAAATGACTAACATCAGGAATAAAGGATAAGGTAGCACTACAGATCCCACAGAAATTAAAAAGGTGAGAAACAAAACCTATAAACAACTTTACATGCGTAAATTCGACAACCTGAATTAAACGACACAATTCCTTGAATATTACAAGTTAACAAGAATTACACAAGTTGGAGTTCCCGTCATGGCTCAGTGGTTAACGAATCCGACTAAGAACCATGAGGTTGCGGGTTTGATCC
Organism: Catagonus wagneri; assembly: GCA_004024745.2. NCBI lineage: Eukaryota > Metazoa > Chordata > Mammalia > Artiodactyla > Tayassuidae > Catagonus > Catagonus wagneri. The sequence continues at coordinate 422,301 of PVHT020000531.1, read as the reverse complement.
CTGGCATCGCTCAGTGGGTTAAGGATCCGGCGTTGCTGTGAGCTGTGGTGTAGGTCACAGACGCGGCTTGGATCCCGTGTTGCTGTGGCTGTGGTGTAGACCGGCGGCTACAGCTCCTGTTAGATGCCTAGCCTGGGAACCTCCATATGCTGCGAGTATGGCCCTAGAAAAGGCAAAAAGGCCAAAAAAAAAAATTTGCAAAAGAAATTCAATGGAGGAAGGACAGTGTTTTCAACAGCTGAAACAGTTGGATGGCAATAGTCAAAGGACATATAAACCTTGGCCTAAATCTCACACCTTATACACAAATTGGTTCAAAATGAATCATAGATCTAAATGTAAATACAGATCTCTGAAGCTTCAAGAAAAAATATGGGAGAAAAACCTTCATGACCTGTGGTTAAACATATGTTCTTAATACGACATCAAAAGCATAATTGACATCAAAAGCATAATTTATAGTATAGAAAAACTGATAAATAGGATTTAATCAAAATTAAAAATTTGTCTTGCATAAGGCACTTCAGGAGAATTAAAAGACATGCCTCAAACTGGGGAAAATATTTGCAAGTCACACACTCAAGACAGAACTTGTATACAGAATTTATAAAGAACTCTCAAAACTCAACAGTAGGAAAACAGACTATCTGCCTTAAAACGGGCAAAAGATTTTAAGATTTCACTCAAGAGGACATACAGATGGCAAAAAGCACATCCAAAGATTTTCAATATCATGAGGAAATGCAAATTAAAACCATAGTGGGATAGTCCTACATCTCTATCGGAATAAAAAAAAAAGAAAAAAAGGAACTGACCATAAGAAATGTTGGTGAGGATGCTGGATCTCTCATACAATGAGAATACAAAGTTAACCACACGTTTATCAGATGACCCAGTAAATCCACTCTGAAGTGTTCACCCTACAGCAGTGGTTCTGAACTATGGATGACTTCCATCCTGCATGGAACATTTGGCAATTACTGAAGATACTTTGGTGTCATAGCTGGAGAAGTCAAAGAAGTACCTGATCCAAGATGCTGGTGTTGCCAAGACTGAGATGTTTGCTCTGGAGACAGAAAACTTATGTTTACGAAATAGATAATTGTGTAATAACACCTGTATGAATACATACATACACACCTATATGTGTATGTAGCATCTCTACTCACAATCATCAAAAACTAAAAACATCTCAAATGCCCTTCACTAGGAGAGTGATTAAACAAAGAGTAGTCCATCCGTACGATAGAATACTACTCAGCAGTGAAAAAGGAATAACTGTGGATGCATGTGACACCTTAGCTGAATCTTAAAGACATCATACTGAGTGAAGGAAGTCAATATTGAGAGGTTAGAAGAGGAGTTCCCTTAGTGGCTCAGTGGTTAACGAATCCGACTAGGAACCATGAGTTGCATGTTCGATCCCTGGCCTTGCTCAGTGGGTTAAGGATCCGGTGTTGCCGTGAGCTGTGGTGTAGGTTGCAGACGCGGCTCGGATCCCGCGTTGCTGTGGCTGTGGCATAGGCCGGTGGCTACAGCTCCTGTTAGACCCCTAGCCTGGGAACCTCCATATGCCACTGGTGTGGCTCTACATAAAGACAAAAAGACAAAAGAAAAAGAAAGGTTAGAAGATTCCATTTACACAACATGTTCAAAATGACAATACTCTAGTGACGGACAATAGATCTTTGATTGAAAAGGTTTATCAGAAGGGGAAGAAGATTATAAAGCCATATCATCAAGGATTATTTGGGGATGGTTAAATTGTTCTGTATCCTGATTGTGGTGGTGCTTACACAATTCTATACATATGTTTAAATTCACTGAGCTATACATTCCTAAACAGGGTCATTTTGCTGTATAATAAAATACATCATCTTTCTGTGTTTAGACTTCTCCTTTGCAGTTTTGTTGTTTAATTTTTAGGGCCACACCTAGGGCATATGGAAGTTCCCAGGCTAGGGGTCTAATTGGAGCTGGAACTGCCAGCCTACACCACAGCTGCCAGCCTACACCACAGCTGCTGGCCTTTGCCACAGCCACAGCAATGCAGGATCCAAGTCGCGTCTGCGACCTACACCACAGCTCACTGCAACACCAGATCCTTAACCTACTGATCGAACCCACATCCTCGTGGATACTAGTCGGGTTTCCAGCCTGCTAAGCCACAATGGGAACTCCCTAGATTTCTCTTTTGCTATGGCAAACTACAAGCTAAAATGGCTATATTCTCTAGGGGTTCCCTATACTGAAACTTGGTCCAAGGATCCCTCCCTGAGCTCCCATTGAAAGGCACCCCTTCCTTTCCTGGGTTCCCATAGCAGTATGCTTCCCCCCGTTACACACTGTGCCTGTTGGTGTAATTATCTAGCCTGTGATCTTCTTCCTGACCGTGACGTGATTAGGAAGGCAGAAACTGTGGCTTATGCATCTTGGAATTTCTGCAGTGCCTGACCCAGTATCAGGGCTTGCTGTGCATTTGTAGAACTGAGACCCCTGGTTCCCAGGAGCATAAGCCCACTGGGACCTGCAGCAGAAAGAAGAGAATTTGCCTGCAATTTATGCCAAGTAGGCAGCCTGTATCCCTGGCCTGAGCTGCATAATAAGCAAGGAGATGAAGCAAAAGGACTGAGCTGGACCTCCAGTGTCAGAGAAGATGAACAAAGCTTATTAATTCATGGTAATACTGGCGTGATTTCAGAACAGTTTCCCCCCAGCAGCAACCCAGTTCTCTCACTGTGATGAAGTGCTCTGCCTTCTGCCTCAGACTTTAGCCACTTGGGATCTGCATTACTGCCTTGTAAAATTGATGGGCAGTGGCACATCTCTTAGTTTAAGGAATTTCTGCCAGCCTTAGCAAAAAAACTTGAGCTTCACAATTTCTAAGGGCATTCCTTGCAACAGAAAAGTGATTAATAACTGGACCAGGCTGGAACAATGCCCATCTCCAGCCCTTAGAGTTCATCTGCCCAGTCTCCTCCATGCCATCAGCTCCAGAGGTGAGCTCACCCACCTTCACAGGTGAGGAAGTCTCACTTACATTGTATTGGAAAAAGGTTGGGGAGGGGTTAATCAACATCAGCGTCTTTTTCTTTGATCACCCAAGAAAGCAGTTCAGATCAAAGTCTCATTTTCTTCTACACTGCAGGAGTTGTTATTTAAGAAAAAAAAAAAATCCAACCTGCTCAATATTTCTTGTGTCTTAAAAGCCTCTCTGCTTGAGAAAGGTGACAGACAGTGGCAGCTGCATAAAACCTACGTGCATCCCCCACATACTTTATATCATCTCTGGATCACACATCAGACCTCATACCAGGCAAACGCTATGGAAATCGCTGTAGATACAATATAAATGCTATGTAAATAGTTGCCAGGCAGCAGCTAATCCAAGTTTTCCTTTTTGGAACTGTCTGGAATTTTGGGGGGAAGGACTATTTTTTGGTCTGCGGTCGGTTGAATCCATGGATACAGAACCTGTGGTTACAGAGGGCCGACGACTTTAGGCAGAGAGTTTGGGGAACCTGTGGAACATCATTCAGCCAGGTTCTTCTCTCTGACTTGTTTTAACCCAGAACTGATCCCGACTTGCTCTCACTCCCAACTTTTCACCTGTCACTGGCTTTGCAACCATCACCACCATCCACCTCCAGAACTTCTTTTGTCTTGCAGAACTGAAATTCTGTACCCATTAGATAAGAATTCCTCATTCTCCCTTTTCCTTGGTCCCTGGCAACCACCATTCTGCTCTCTGTCTCTAAGATTTCGTTTACTCTAGCTGGCTCTTACACATGGATTAAAATAGTATACCTTCTTTTGTGAGCGGCTTATTTCACTTCGCATAATGTATTCAAGGTTCTTCCATGTTGTAGCCTGTGTCAGAATTTCCTTCCCTTTTTAAGGCTGAATAATATTTTATTGCACAGTCAGAAGATTAAAAAATAAACATCGTTTTGCATGTACATACCACATTTTTTTGTATATCCGTTCATCCATCAATGGATACTTGGTTTGCTTCCACATTCTGGCTGTTGTGATTAGCGCTGCTATGAACGGATGTACTAATACTCAAGCCACTGTTTTCAGTTCTTTGGATATGGGCCCAGAAGGGAAATTGTGCGTCCTCGTGGTAATTTCATGTTTAATATCTTAAGGAATTGCCATATTACTTACCCCAGTGGTTGCTCCATTCTACATACCCAGCGACAATGCTTAAGGGTTCCAATTTCTCCAAATCCTTGCCAACACTTGCTATTTTGGTTTTGGTTTTTGTTGCTGTTTTGGTAACATAACAGCTATCTTAACGGGTGTAAAGTACAATCTCATTGCGAGATCGATTTGTATTTCCTTAATGATTAGTGATGTTGAATATCTTTTCAGATGCTTATTGCCCACTTGTAGATCTTTGGAGGAGTGTTTGTTTATTCAAGTACTTTGTCCATTTTGGTACCAGTTGTTCGGATTTTTGCAGTTGAATTTTAGAAGTTCTCTATCTATATATTCTGGATATTAGTCTCCTATCAGTACGTGATTTGTAAATTTTTTTTTTTTCCTGCTGTGGATTGATTTTTTCCTGTGTTGAGAGTGTCATCTCATGCACAAAGTTTTTAAATTTTAAAGAATTTCAATGTGTATAGCTCTTGCTGTTGCTTATGCCTTTGATGTCATATTCAAGCAATCATTGCAAATCCAGTGTGATGAGGCTTTTTTTTTTTTTCTGAAAGCTTTATAGTTTTAGCTCTGACATTTAAGCCATTGGTCCACTTTGAGTTAATTTTTGTATATCATGTTAGATGAGGGTCCACTTTCATTCTTTTGCATGTGGATATCCAGTTTTCTCAAATCCACTTGTTGAAAAGATGATCCTTTCCTCATTGAATGATCTTGGTACTCTTGTCAAAAAAATCATTTGACTAAACACGTAAGGGTTTATTTCTGGGCACTATTCTATTACATGGGTGTATATGTCTGTCTTTATGCCAGCACTACCCTATTTTGATTGCTGTTGAATTGTAAATTTTCAAATCAGGAAGTGTGAGACCTCTGACTTTTTTTCTTCTTTTTCAAATGTTTTGGCTATCCAGGCTAGGGTCCCTTGAGATGCCATATGAATCTTAGAATGAATTTTTCTACTTCTTTAAAGAAAGTCATACAGTTTTGACAGATTGCATTGAATCTGTAGATAGCTTTAGGTAATACTGACATCCTAAAAATATTAAATCTTTCAGTCCATGGACACAGAATTTCTTTCCATTTATATCTTCCTTAATTTCTTTTTTTTTCATAATACAAATCTGTAGCTTACTTTTTATTGAAGTGTAGTTGATTTACAATGTTGTATATGGCAAACATTGCATATAGCTTCAGGCATATAGCAAAGTTATATTATATATATATATATATATCTTTTTTTCTTTTTAAGACTCTTTTCCATTATAGGTTATTATAAAATATAGAGTACAGTTCCCTGTGCTATACAGTAGGTCCTTATTGTTTATCCATTTTATATATAGTAGGGTGTATCTGCTAATCCCAAACTCCAAATTTATCCCTTCCCCCTTGGTAACCATAAGTTTGTTTTCTATTTCTGTAAATCTATTTCTGTTTCATTAGTGTCATTTTTTTAGAGTCCACATCTAAGCTGTATCACATGATAGTTACCGTTCTCTGTCTGGCTTACTACCAGGACTAGGCTTGCAGGGCTGAGAATCCGCCAAGGGTGATGCTCGCCACGCTGAGGGAAGCATGCTGCTGTTCTGAACACTGGATTTTTACTCTCCATCTGGCGCTCCACTTAGATATTGATTTAGATGCTTGATAAAGAAGTGTCAAGGACAGAGCAGGTGTCATGTTCCATATACCACGCCATCCATCCATACACTTCTCTTAGGTCATCAGGCAAGTGTGTAGTTTGCACGTGAGGCTGTTCGGCCTGGAAAGCCGCTGGTCCATTTCCCCTGAGAGCAGAGCCTTGTGGAGCAGTTGGGTGAAGTACAGACTCTCAGATAGCAAAGCACGTCCTCTTGCTGCACGACAAGAAATCCCTCTGCCTTTCTCCTCCTAATCCCCCACCCCTAGCCTCACTCTCATCTCTGGCCCCTGGCCTGGAGACAGTGCTTGCAGAACAATTCTAGAGCAACTGTTAGCTGATGATGGCTTCTGCTGCGTTCCCTCTCAGAGACACCAGACTTTGACATTAACCCTGGAAGTTAGGGTAAGCTTCCAAGCCAAAGGAAGCAAACCTGAAGGCTGGAATTTCAAGACAGCTATAGCACACTGGGGAAACATGCACAGCCAACAAGAATGAAAGCTTCTGGGGCTCTCTCCCCTGAAGAGGCAGCTGTCTGCGTCCCCTACTGTGGCAGCCAGCTCTAGAGATACGCATCAGTTCAGCCAAAACCCTCTATAAATGGAAAACTCAGAACACAGCTTCTCACACTGACCCCGTCAGTAAGCACGCTGGAACCCACACAGTTGGTTAAATTCAATTTCCTGCAGAAACACAAAGACTTAACACAAAAGCCACCTTCTCTAGCAAGCTGAGTTGGGTACCCCAGCTGAGTGCTCTGTTAACATCCCAAATTTCCTCCCTCCCAGCACATGGCCCACTCCAACGTGTCGCTTATGGGGGGGTCTCATGTATTAGTCAGGAGGCTGAGGGCCAGGCCTGGGTCTCGTTGACATTAGCACCCCCAGAATCCAGCACAGTGCCTGGCACCTAAGAGCTGCTCCTCGGTGTTTCTGAAGAGGGGTTGTGGCAGGTGTGTAGAGACAGTTCACAAAATCACCCTTCTATTGACCCATCAGGAAGCCTAGAATTCTCCCATTGGGTATTTATTTCTTTGGCTGAACAAGGTAGTACGACGCATCAAAGGACCCCTTTCCAAAACTGGAGTCTCATTAGGAGGGAGGATTGTCACTGAGATTTGTGGCCATTGGTTTGCGACGAGCCCCGAAGAACTTTGGCATGAGCCTGGCACTTGTGGGGAAAGAATGAATGAAGGGTAGGAGGCACTCCAGGCCCCCGAGGTTTAGGAATGAGAGAAAACCACCTATGGCTGGAACACCGCACCTGAAACTTGACTTCTATGTCACCTGGAGCTCTTTACCCTCGTGAAGTACACATTGAAAAAAACCTGAAACCTAGTCTTTGAATGAGCCAGGTGCTAGAAGAGCGTCCCCTGGCCCAGGACGCGTCCTCAGTGGACACGGTGGGACAGCCAACGTTACACTGTCGTCAGCCGGACGCTTGCTTCTTTCCGTGTGGCTCTGGCTTGCAAGGGGCAGAGAAAGCAGCCGGAAAAGAACAGCGGAAAAGGACGAGGCTTCACCACGGCGGACCCCGTCGCTGCCCCTAACGATCCGGGCTCACAGGATTCGGAGCCGGGACTGACACTCTCCATGCCTGACTGGGTCTGGAAATGCAATCAAACCCCAGATGAGAACTCTTGTCTTCTGGGTGGGAGGCCTGAGCCCGGAACCGGCCCCAGATGCCCAAGTGGGGGCTGTGGGCACGTGTGGGGCGCACATAGGATGTTTGCGCCTGCTTCCTGCACGGGGGCCCGGGTCTCTCTCCAAGGCAAGGGGCCACCATGGGGTCCTTGGGTGGGAAAAGGGCCACCTGTAGAAAGCGGGACGTCACCGTTTTCCCTGCCCTTGGTGAGAGGTGCTTGCAATTAACTTTGGGCCGCTGGGTTTGGCACTATTACCAGCTACCACCTACGCCGGTTGAGAAAAGGAAGAAAAGAGCAGTTAGAATGCAGGAAAGAGGGAAAAACCCCACCTCGCCCACTTGACAGGCTCCAACTGCCGCTGCCAGCCGCCTGTGAGGTGGGGACAGTCCCCTGTCAACGCCCGGCCCCGAGGCTGGGGTTGCTGTGGCGTGCACCCCGTTGGAGCTGGCACAGCAGGGGCCTTCTCTAAAGCACAAAGGCAGACAGAGGCCCTGCAAGGGTGCTCTCCGGCCCTTCCAGAAACAGGAGGCTGCTCCCCGGGGCCGAGCCACACGGAGGGAGTGGGCGGGGTGAGGACAACTGTGGGAGAAATGAAGCAGAAAGAAATCTCTGTGACAATGACAATTTAAGAGACACTAGATAACCAGCTTGCTGGGTGTTTCTAAACCTTGGAGGGGAGGGAAATCAGTGAAGCGGTCATGTAGAAAATTCCCTTTCTCCCCAAGGCACTGCCGCCCCCAAGCTAAGGTAAAGCCGTCTTTTCTTGTGAAAACCTTCCTTGCTAACAGGCCAGGATCCTAATCAGGCTGGGAAAAGAGGCCTGTTTCTGGGAAGAAGCTGTATTTTGTAAACTTGGGAGGGCTGAAAGGTTGGGCTGTGTCATTCGCTTGGGGACTCTGCGTTTCAAGAAAGATTCATGTGTGTCCAATTTTCTAGAACGTCATTAGCCAGAGAAGAAGCCCGATCTGGCCAGACCACAGGGGTGGAGGGGCGTGGGGGAGGGAGGCCTGGCATCTTTCCTTCCATATCTGCCTGGCTCGGCTGCCCCTGAGCATTCTGGGGCGGTGTGACTACTTGGCGGCGACTTGCCAGCAACTCCAAGGAAGCTTCCAGCACTACTCCAGCCCCTTAGGTCTCCGGTAGGTGGAACCTTCCTGGCAAACTGCTTCTGCAGGGTTTCTTGACCTGGGCCTCAGTACCCCCAAACTGTGCCGTCCACACCGATGGGCCCTGCACGTGCCAGCCGGGCAGACAGCAGATCCGCCAACTGCACTGCTTGTGTCCTTGGACCGAGGTACCATCCGCCTTGCCTCAGTCCGCCCTTCTGCCAAGCACACAGAGAACAGCTGGAGCATCACCGCTGCTACTGGTGAGACAGCCCCGCCAAAGGGCTGCGCCTTCGGGAGCAGAAATTCAAGACGGTTCTATGTATTTTCTTTTTCTTTTCTTTCTTTGGCCACCCCACGGCCTCTGGAGTTCCTGGGCCAGGGATCAGATCCAAGCCACAGATGTGACCCAAGCTGCAGCGGTGGCCATGATGGAGCCTTAACCCACTGTGCCGGGCTGGGAATCGAACCTGCGTCCCAGGGCTCCCAAGACACTGCTAATCCTGTTGGGCCACGGTGAGAACTCCTGTTCTATGTATTTTCGAGCAGGCAGCTTGGTTCTTGTTACCATTTTCTGTAGTCGAAGTGGTCTGATAGCAGATCTCAGCTACAGAAAGGCCAACCTTGACCTTGACGTTGGTGCCTCCAGCCAGAGCCCTTAGGCAGAGCAGGCCAGTCAGACCCGGGGGCGGGGCGGGGAGGAGTGCGGGAGCTGCGGTGTGGGGATCATTCCAGGTGCTCGCTCAGCACCCCTGGAGTGGAGAAGTCTTGCTATGAGACAACCCTCCTCTTCTAGCAAGTCAGCTGAAGCTCCTTCAAGCAGCTCCTGTGACCTGGCTGGAGGAAGCCACACAGACCAGGAAGGCCACTTTCCAAGGAGTCAGGGAGAGCTGGCAGGTGATGGCCTCGGGATGTTTCTGTCCCCGCGGGGAGACTGGCAGGGCTGCCGTCTCACACCCAGACTGGACACTGCAACTGCCAAGTGTGTAAGGCCCTCCCCAGAGAACAGAGTGAGGAACTGTGATCTTTTATATTTGATTTAGAAAGTGAGGGTCCAAATGCAGTTTGGCACCAGGAGGCCAATTTCCATCACTGAAAAGAGGGCCCAGGGAGTTCCCCTGGTGGCTCAGAGGGCTAAGGGTCCGGTGTTGCCACTGCAGTGGCTTGGTTCACTGCTGCAGTGTGGGTTCGATCCCCAGCCCTGGAACTTCTGCATGCCAACGGCACAGCTAAAAAGAAAAACAAAACAAAACAAACAACAGAAGGCCCAGTTTTTAATAGGAGACAATCCTGGGAGGTTGGGGTGTGGGGGCAGAGACCGTCTGGACTAAACATTGAGAGACAAGCTCCCTAGGCAAGGTAGAGCCGTTTGACTGAGGAAAGGACTGGGTACTTGATTCAAAAACAGGCTAACCAGCGCCTTGGTTTGCCTGGGACAGTCATGGTTTATGCCTGTCGCCCAAGCTTAATTTTTAATGGTGCCCCCTTTCAGTCCAGATTCTGCCATCTCCCTGTTCCCAGCGATAATGGGAGTTATGGCTGGAAACTGATTCAGAGAGGGACAGAAGGACGCAGGGTCCCAGGAGGTTCGTTTGGCTGAGCCTGAGGAGCGAGAGGCCGGGAGCGGAGGACCAGGGCGATCTGTTCTCAAGGTTAGAACCGCAGGCTGGTCGGCGCTGTCCAGGCGCAGTGTCACGGAACGTGGATGCCAGGCAGGTCTTTAGAGGAATCTAATTCATTTCCTCTTTTACCAGAAGGGGACACTGGGCTCCAAGAGATCAAAGGGACCCGCCCGAGGCCACAGGCTGGATCCGGCAGAGGGGAGACCAGACCTGACCCCAGTGGCCCAAGCCCAGGTGCCCTGTCCCGGGACAGAGGACAAAGGTGACTCTGAAAGATGCTGCAGAGGGAACAGAGGCACTGGATCCGGGGTGGCAGCCGCAGGACAGAGCCACGGATTGTGGCCGAGGAGGGAGGACAGAGACGGGGCAGGTTCAGACCTGCCGAGTGAACTTGAACGTGGGGCTGGTGTTCAGGTGAGATCCAGAGCCACGGCGGCGTGGGGGGCGGGGCAGAGGCATTGGTGGGCTCTCCGGGGTAGTGACAGCAGAGACCGAAGAGGTCAATTGCAAGTAGAACTAAGAACAAGTGAAGAAACAGGTGAAACTTGAGGATGGCAAGTGAATGGGGTCATGAGTCATGTATGAATCCCAGATCTCTCCCGTGGCTCAAATCGCTGTGAAATCTCCGAGAGGCAAACCTCAAGGGCAGCTGTCCTACCCCTCGGCATGTCCCTCCTGGCCCCTTGCAGGGCTGGGAGAGTCCTTGGTCATCGACCGCCTTGGCCTCTACTTGGTATCTGAGGAAACTCTGTCACTGAGAAGCCAGCTCCCTCCTGCCTTGAAGGATTCTCAGCAAACGAGGTGTAATTGGTGACGAGGCACAAGCGTGACTGCATGCCAGCCACAGCAGCACACCCGTGGTTTCGTTAGCCTTCCCTCCCATGTGGCTCTGATGGTGGTGGATTGTCTGTGAATCTGCTCATCTGAGTGGGGTCCCAGGAGGAAGCTGAGCCTGGGGTCCGGGGCGCTGGCCTTGTGGCCCCAAGTTCTACTGCCTGATAACTAGCGGTGCCGTGGCGGGAAGCCACGTCCCCTCCCTGCCCCGCTCTTCCGGGGTTGTCACCCGAAGGCCTTGGCCTCTGCCATCTCCAAAGCCTCACACTCGGTCTGTGTTCCAAGGGTATCGGACACCGGCTGGACCGCTGCGTGTTCGTCTTTCCATCTTCCCTGCGGGCCATGTCTAGAGCGCCCTCACAGGTCAAAATGAAGTACCTGCCCTCGGGTCTTGGTTATCTGGGACCCTGGACCAATGCAATGGTATGCATGCAAAATATAATTTTATTTTATTTTGTTTTTAGAGCCGAACTCGTGGCATAAGGACATTCCCAGGCTAGGGGTCTAATCAGAGCTGCAGCTGCCGGCCTGCGCCACAGCCACAGCAACAGTGAATCCAAGCCAAGTCTGCAACCCACCAGGTTGCAGCGACACCAGGTCCTTATAACCCACTGAGCGAGGCCAGGGATCGAACCCACATCCTCATCGATACCAGTCAGGTTCTTAACCCTCTGAGCCACAACGGGAACTCCCAAAATATCATTTTAAAAAGACATATTCAGAGTTCCTGTGATGGCTCAGCAGGTTAAGAACCTGTGTGGATGTGGGATTGATCCCTGGCCTCACGCAGTGGGTTAAGGATCTGGCGTTGCCACAAACTTCAGCATAGGTCACAGATGCGGCTGGGATCCCGAGTTGCCACGGCTGTGGTGCAGGCCTCAGCTGCAGCTCCGATTCAACCCCCAGCCTGGGAACCTCCATATGCTGCAGGTGCAGCCCTACAATCAATCGATCAATTGATCAATGAATAAATAAATAACATATTCAACCTGAGCCTGCATTTTTTTGCTTGCAACAATTTTTCATCCTACCAGGCGGAGTTAAATATTTAAGTTGGCTGCAGAGAACCTACGGAGTGGATAGCGCACCCGAGTAAACATGGGCTCGACCACAGGCTGAAGGCAGTCAAAAACGATCTACCGTCACCCTGAGCAAGTTCCCCCCACAGAACAAGCTACAAAAATCCTGCATGCCATTATCATACCCACGTGGTGCTCTCTGACATGCGGCATGAAGAAACCTCGATCTCCTGAAAACAAAATCAGTAAATAGTTTCAGTCTATATGAACTGAGCGCACGTCTTTGTTCAGTGAAACGTCTTTGATGGTGCCGGTTCAAATACCTGCAACTATCGAGAGAACACCCACAGACAAGGCCCTCGGGTACCACAGTCACACAGTCTGCAGGGACCAACCAGGAAGAGGTAAAACACTGAATGCCACCGGAGATTGTTCCAGGACCCTGTGGGCTGTCTTAACCCTCTCCCGCCCTCAGCTGTCAGTTTCTAATCCAATCTTCAGCCTGGGGCGGGAGGAGCGTCCGAAGGGAGATGAGAAAGTACGAGGAGGAGGCGGCGGCTTTGGGGAGCCTCTCTCTTGCTATAGACACGACGAGAGAGGCCGTGGCATGCCAAAGCCATGGGCCACGGGGACCACTAAACATGGGACTTCAGGCTGGTCTCCTGCCGGTCTTGGGGCTCTGCCTTTCGTGTGTAGATAACCTCAACGCGGGGCTCGCCCGCAGGACCAAGTGGACTGCAGGCACCGTGGAGAAGAGAAAATGGGAGAGAGGTGAGAGAGGGACAGGAGGAGAAGAACAAGAGAGGAGTGAGGAGGAGGAGGTGGACAGAAGAGAGGAAAGGGCCAGAGTCTTGTTTTTTTGTTTTTCTTTTTAGGGCCGCACCTGCGGCACATGGAAGTTCCCAGGCTAGGGGTTGAATGGGAGCTGTAGCTGCCGGCCTACGCCACGGCCACGGCCACAAGGGATCTGATCTGCCTCGGGGACCTACACCACAGCTTGCGGTAACTCTGGATCCTTAACCCACCCACCAAGGCCAGAGATGGAACCTGCATCCTCACGGACACCATGTTGGGTTCTTAACCCGCTGGGCCACAGCAGGAATTCCCAAAAGGCTAGAATCTGGACTAAATCAAGAGGTTAAGAGTCTGGGGCCCAAGAGGTGCTCCAGGGTCACAGCTACACAGCCTGTCCCTGGAATGGAAGGTCTTTGGGGAATGGCCCTCAGGCCGGGGAGCTGAGAATGAGTGTGGAAAACCTGGAAAAACCAAGAAAAGTTTCTGTGCCTAAACGGATGTCATTCAAGCTCAGGGTATTCGACTCGGGACGCTGGCAGACCACGTCTCCCAGGAGAACCCACATTTGTTCTCAGCCCTTCTGTATAAAATCACCGAAAGCTTACCAAAATACAAACAACAACAACAACAGCAGAGACCGAAAATACCTCATCTTAGGCAAATGAGTTGAAAATCCCTTCTAGTGACGCCCCCCCCCTTTTTTCCTCCCACCCACTTCTAAAGTCAGAGGACACCTGGCATGGTATTTAGGTAAAGAAAGGCAATTCCTCGTACACGCGGTGTTCTGATGGCACAGGACTGAAACGACATCGTGGAAATTGCTGATGCCTCTGGGTCAGTCTAAGCACAGCTTCTAGGTGAAAACAAGGGCCTCAGCCATCACCGGAAACTGTGAGGCTGCTTTGGCGATTTGCTGGTGTCTACTGCTTTCTGCCTTCAAGGGCCTCAGTTTTCATCAAATGCCAGCAGGCTGCCGGCCAGGCTTTCCCACACTTTGGGCTCAGCGTCCCCCGCCTGAACGTAGGTCAGCCCAGCCCGGTGCTCCCTGGTCATTTGGAAGGAAAGAAAAGAACAGCCACTAAGAAAACAAGCAGACTGTCTCCCACTCAACGGCAAGGAATCGATAACGTAAGATCCAGTTCCCAAAGGTTTCCACGAACAGTCTCATGGGCGGCGCGATCTCTCCACGGTGACAAAAGTGGGGCTGTGGTGGGACACCAGACCGCGCGGAATCCCTTGTCTTAACTCGAAAGTACGGCGAGAGTCACAGAATTTGGCCAAGCCTCATAAATCCGCTACAGGAATCAAGGCTCAAGCTTAAATTGAACCGTCCGAGCCCTCTGGAGAATTCAATAGATTCCCCGCTAGTGGCTGACACCCACTCTCCCGTCACCGGGCTGTGCTCCCCGGACGGCCGCTGTGCTCATTAACCAGCAGCCCTCCCGCCCGCCAATGACAGGTTTATCCCCGAGGAGCCCCAAATTCAAGGATGATAAATCTACTCCTGCTCGTAGCAATGAGACTCTCCTCCGGGCCATAAAGGTGCTGCGAGCCTTTGAGAAATTAGGGCTCTGTGCGATAACGTACCTTCTGTAACAAAGCCCGGTCTGCTGGGTCTGGACAGCTGTTCACGGCCAGGAAGAACTGCTCTAAAGTGACTGGAAAGGAAGAAAAAGACAGGGTGAGTGACGTCCCTTTGCCCCCCGCCCCCCGAGTCCCTCTGTGAGGAGGACAGTGTGGCCATAACGCAGATGGAGGTGACATCACACTGTGGTCTCTCCTTGGTGGTATTTGAAGGGGACAGAGCCTGCCCCCTGGGGGGTGGGAACACAGGGACAGCACACAGTGACCTCTCCATTGTCAGCCCGGGTGATCACATCAGAGCACACAGCTGCTGCCATCAGCAAACCTCCGTCCCAAACCACCAGGAGGTCCTGGGCTCGGTCCCCGCGTGGCCCATCCTGTCCCCCAAGACTACACTGCACACGCCTCTCCTGCAACCACTCCTAGGGAACTCCACATGCCTTGGTAAATTCTGAGATGCTAGATTTTTTCTGTCTCAGTTTCCCATCGAGATTCCTACGGCTTTAAGTCTTCCCTTGGGATGAATGGTAGGACCCCAGGACGGACTCAAGCCAGTCCCACCAACTCCACCAAATAGCTTAAGTCCCATTTCCCCAACTGCCCCTTCTCCGACAGGATGGTGGAAAAAAACCAAGAAGATGCGCAAAAAACGTTTTCATGATCTACTTGAACTGGCCGTGAAAGCTCTAGGAATATCAAGGCAGACGATATCCTAAACGATACTCCCCTTCTCTATGCTGGTGGCTCAGCTGTCACTAAAGCCCCTCTCCTGTGAGCCCCCTTTTCGTTTGTGACTTGTTGGTCGGTTTGTTCTTCGGCCTCGTCCGTGGCGTGAGGAAGTCCCCGGGCCGGGGATCAACCCCGAGCCACAGTGGCGAGAACACACCCTTTTATATTTTGGCCTTAACAAGCACAAAACCACAACTGCCTTCCACACAGGCTGTCTGGACTGTATAGCTTCACTCTCGAAAATGCTCCCGAGATTCCCTGCCACCCTCAGGTTCAAATCCACTTGTTTCGATAGCTGTTAAGGCTTTCACCGAGTGAATCCACTGAGAGGAGACTTTCCGACTCAAAGCTTCAGAGAGCCCTGCCCTGGCCTCGCTCTGGCTGCAGGCTTCCCTGCGGGGTAATGGGGTGGGGGGCTGCCTGGAGCTCACACTGCATTTCTCCAGCCCAAGGAATTCAAACCTCTTCCCTGGGGATGCTTTCCTCTTGGTGTGTGTACCCCAGGCCCGTTGCTGGGGCAGGTGGCGGTCGGCAAGGGACAGCTGCTGGGAGAGGTGTGAACAGGACTTGGGTGTCCAGACCGGAGGATGCACGCGGTGTGGGACAGAGGGAGGCTGGCGGGGGCCGCTGCTTCTCCCCACGCTGCAGAGCTCACAAAACTTCCGGGAGTCTGGGAATTCTAGATTCACGCCCGGCCTCCTGGATGAACAAAGCTCTGCTGGCCACAGCGGGAAGACAGGGTGCACCCTGTTCAATGTTTGGGGATCTTGTCTTGAACCCTCACCGGGGGCCCCCACACAGCGGGGCGGACTCGGGCTGCAGAATAAAGACCCGGTGCTGAAATACGGGCTCACCCAAACCTCTTCAAAGCCAGGCCCTGGGTCCCAGCTGAGTCTCCAGAATGGCAGGAAAATGGGACTTTCACCCCGTGTCCCTACAGTGGAGAGAAGGAGGCCACCTTCCTCGTAGTGACAGCAGAAATGTGGGGGCCACACCTGCGCCTGAATGGAAGGTTCTACCCAGAGGAGTGGGAGCTGAGCACGCTCCCGCCGGGTCCTCCCTCGCTGAGGCCTCCCCGACTCCCGGGGGCCGTGGGTCCCCCATGGCTGGTTCAGGCCTGCCTCTCCCTGGGAGTCCTGATTGTCGGGCTCCCCCGGCGCCCGTGCGCCCGTGGCTTAAGGAGGACCCCGGCGGTGGCTGTCCCTCTGCCCTCCCCTCTCACGTGTGTGTGAGAGCCGTGCCCTCAGCTCACCTTGCAGAACTCTCTGTTTCTTCTAGGTTTTTGAAGTCCCCCGCCCACGTCTTGTTCACACCAGGACTGTGTCTTTGCAGAAAGGACTCCAGTTCTGTGTTCAGAATCGACACGGACGGGGGGACGGTGGCGTTTAACTTCTCAGCAACCGGGAACTGTAGCCCCTTGCCCAGCCTCCTGCCTTTAGAAATGTGCTAGAAGGTTGTGGAGCTAAGCCTGGGGTGGGGGTGGGGGGGCTGTGCCGGGTGAGGGCCCTGCTCGCCCCCTAGAACCCCCAACTGCCCACCTCCCTGCTAGCCGCCTGCTCTGTCCTGTTCGCCGGCCCGGCAGCCCGTGCCCACTGCTCGCATCGCTGGCTCACAGGATCCGTTCCAAAGAGCAGGCAGGGCGCTGGCCACACCCGCCTGCTCTGGGACCACACCCAGGCACATGGCAGGAACCCCAAGGTGCCCCTTCTCCGGGCAGACTGACTAAGTCTCAGTGCCTTTTCTGCCCGAGTCCTGGGACCTCGGCTCTTCCACAGGGCGGGATGGGGCGCAGGGCAGACCCTGCCTTCCCCGCCCGCTGCCTTCTGGCTGTAGATCTGTCCTCCCTTCGAGGGAGCCTGAGTAAGAGGGTCCCTCTCCAACTCGGTCCCTCCATAAGCGTCCTACTGTCTATGGCAAAGGCCACGCTCTGCAGCCCAGCACTCGGCCCACCCGGCCTGGCCAGCCCACACTCCCCGTCTACTTCTCCCCACGCTCTTCCGAGCTGCTCCCCACAAAGCTGCCCTTCTGATGAAGCAGGGGCCTTGGCAACCCCCAAACGAGGCCCGCTTTTTCTCACCTTCAGCGCTCTCCACACCAGAGCCTCCCCCCGGGACGCACCGCCACGCTTCCGACTCGGGCATCCTACACGTACCCCAGGAACCCGCCCTGAGGGGCCCTCCGGGCAGCCTCTTTGGAGTCCTGTGACCTCTGCAGACTTCCAGCATCTCCCCCAGGTTGGACAACGTCCACCGGGAACGGGGTTCACGTCTTATTCCCTCTGCTACTCCTCGCCCGAAGTCTTGCAGACAGGAGGTACTGCAAACTTTGTGAGCAAATAAGCTGCGCCTATTTTCTCCCTGTGCCTTGGAAATCTGTGAGAACACTGCCCACAGAGGGGGAAACCAGGCCTAGCAGAGCCTCCACTGCTGGAGGTGGGCAGAGGGCCAGTTTGGCCAGGCCCCGAGAAGGGAGCAGCAAGGGGGTCTCGCTGACATCCTGGAAGCCTCGATCCTGGTCTGAGCCACGGCAACGAGATGGGGATACCAGGCGGCCAAGTTCTAGATGTGGGCTGTTCCCTCGGGGAGGGGGCGGCCGTGGGAGGGGCCAAGGCCTCCCGCAGCGCCCAGGCCTGGGGAGGGAGACCGCGGCCTCCTCTCCACGCCTGTGGCCTCGCACGCCCACTCCATCTTCCTGCCCAGGGTTCTTTCCTACGATGTGAGTTGCAAAGATCCATCTGTGGGCTTTGGCTCAGGTCAGGCACAAAATCACAGGGGTGGGCGTGGGGCTCTCTCAGCACTGGTTCTCCGGGCAGAGGCCTTTCTGCCTGGGCCAAGCGTGGTCCTTCACTCAGGAAGCCACAAGGGCAGAGCTGGGCCAGACTCCTGCCTCTGGAAGGCACAGTCTTCTTGCGGGTGGGGAGCTGTGCACCCTCAGCCCGGTGGGTGCCCTCTCACCCACTCCACACGGCCAAGGAAACGCTTCCTGGGGTCCGGTCCAGTCAAGGAGGCGGAGCGGGAGGCAGACCTGGGAGGTGACCCATTTGTGGTACCTTCTCCCTGGCAGAGAGCCTTCTCCGGGCCTGGGACTTGGTGGGGGGGTCACGTGAACCCCGCACACGGGGTCTGAGTCTCTCCCATGTTCTCCCAGCGCACCTGATCTGGCGTAACCCTCGTCCCAGCGTCTTGAGAGAAGGGGCCTTTCTGACTGGATCTCCCCTCCCCAGCATTAAACACACTTCCCGGCGCACAGCAGGCCTGCAGCACCGCTTGTCGGATGGCACCGGGTGGATGAAGGCGTGAAGGAACAGTGTTCTCCATCAGCATCGTTCCTGAAGGACAGCTGAGAAGATGCTGGATTCGGCTGGGGCTGGCCCAGGTCTGTTCCTCACGGGGCAACTGGAGTTTGAGAGACAGAACATGCCTCAGCTTTCTCCGGACATCACGCCGTTCCGGTCCCGGAGTCCAAGGTGACGCCTCCATGCCAGTGCTCAGGACCAACATGGTTTGCACGCCCCTTGCAGGAGGGAGGACCGGAGCACGCCGAGGTCAGCTGCTCACAGCTGCAGCCGGTCCCGTGCCACTGGGACCTGAGTCAACTCTGGCGCTCAGGACGGAATCTGAGTGTCTCCTTGGCCTGCTGTCTAGAAGACTTTCTGTAGCACTGATCAGAAAAACTCAACCACGTGTCTAAGGCCTGGAATGGGTTTGCATACAATTTCATTTGTCTTAAACTTCTCAGGAACTAATTACTATAACATACACATAAGGCACAGAACTGTGTTACACATTAAGAAACAGCTATCTTGAACATTTTATTTATTTTTTAAGAAGCTATCACCTGAAATTTACTATCAACATATTCACAATTTCTTCTGTTCTATGAGAATATAAACTCCCACCCTCGAAGGGGGAAGTGTCTTTTATTTTCTTTACTTTAACCTTCTTTGAGTCTTATCTTGAACATTTTCAAAGGTCATTTTTTTTTCTTCCACGTTATGTTTTCTTGGCTAACTTACTGTTTTGGTTTCTGCACTTTTATCCTCCAGATCTTGGTGAGAAGATGTGAGATGCCATCTGAACAACAAGTAACTTCTGGCTACACTCTTGGACCCAGAATCGTTTTCACCTAAAATCGTATTAATCTGTAGGAATTTGTTTTATTTTCCAGACTGCCAGTGAAGAGAGAATTTCCCAGCAATTTGGGGGAAAAAAATCACAATAGTTAGTTCCATCTGTCTCTCCACTGATATTACATCAACTGTCCCCATCGAGGGACCAACGCCCACTTGGATTTCTCAGATCAGGGGTCCTGAGTCAGGTGAAATACTGATGAAACCCTGCTAAAAACCTTGCAGTTAGTTATCTTGTGATTATTTCCCCATCGTACATCTGATGCCACTTTAAGCGTATATCAAAACTTGTTAAATGATTATATCTCAGAGAATTGAATGCTTTTTTTCCTTCTTTTCTGTTCTCATGTTTCTGAGTAGGAGCCATCATTTTCAAGTTAAGAGAGCATTGTGTTTTCTCTGCAAACAAATTCCCATTACTCATAAGCAAAGAGAGAGGTAAATTCACCGAGAGGAGACATCGCACTATTTTTCCTCCTGACATGTGGGATCTACGATGGCTTAAAAATGATGTTTTTATCTCTGGTGATTTATCAAGCTCCAGATTTCATAAAAGATAAACAGATGCGCCGAAGAAAGAATGCATCATCTTAATGCTTCATCCTGACACTTTTGGTATCTAAAGAACACGGACTTTGAAGCTCTCCCCTCCAGGACCTCCATCCTTTCCATGATTTAACACATTTAATTCTTGGTTTTCAAACGCACTTAAGTGAGAACATGCCAGGAGACACCTTGAAAGGAGATGATCGCATTCAGAACATACGGATTATTTATAGACAAAAAAAAAAAAAATGCAAAGAACTGAAAGAATATCTGGTTGTCAACACGGTTGCTTTTTCTGTGTTTTCTCTGTAGCTCATTTTGGGTTTTGTGTGGGTGGCTCATGTGAATTCAAAGGTTATTTGCTAAATGTTTGGTGAGATTAGAACATGTTGTCCTTTCAAACCCAAATGTAAGTTTATGATTATTGCAAATACGTTTAACTTCAGAAGATGGGGTATGGGATCTTTTTTTCAGATATAAAATCAGACCCAGAAGTGCTGTGAATAAGACAAGATTCCCTATGCTTCTGTTTCTGTTCACAGTTTAGAAGGTCTTATTCTTAATCATATTCCTAGCAGAAATTTCACAATATAGAGTTACGCAGGGCAAAGTCTTTCTTTCTTACTTACTGTGTTACTTTCACCTGCCAACTTGGGGACTGATCAGCCTTGTTTTGAAAGTACTTTGGTACCAAGAGCTGGAAAGTCAGCGTGGACCACAGCTCAGATCTTCACAGTCCATCACATAAGGAAACATTTTTCAATCACACAGCATGCAAAGGAGCAGAAATCCACTTTTTCAAAGTGGGGAGGGCTGCTTTTTCCTGCCCCTTTAGCAAAACTCAACGACAAGATTTAGGTCCCATGAGTACTTAACAGGCCCCACAAAGCGGGCAGATGGCAGCTGTCTGCCGGGATTTGAAGCCTCCTTCTGCTGTGCAGCCCTCGGCAAATTACGTAGCCTCTTTGTGCCTCAGCTTCCTCAGACGGAAACTGGGTCTGTGGTGGTCCCTCTCTCACTGCCTTGGTGGCCGCCACATGTCTCACAGGGCCTGACACTAGATGTTGGCTCTCCTCCTGATTTTGAGGCCCTTGGGCTTCTACATGTTTTTTTTATTTCATCCTCACCAAAAGCCTATGAGATTAAAAGGAGAAGAGGGAGGAGGGGAGGAAGAGGAAGAAGGAGGAAAATAAGGGGAAGAGGAAGAAGGAGGGGAAGGAGGAGAAGAGGTAGAGGAAGGAAGGGGGGGAGGGGACCAATTCAGAGAGAAATTCAGTGACAAGAGGGAAAAGTATGTGTTGAATAAAATACAAAGAACCTCCCCCCGCCCCGGGAAAGTTGAAGAAATGCACCAATGCCCATTCTCCACTGTTCATCCGCAGGAAGGAAAGGCCTTGGGGAGTTGGGGGTGGGGGGTGTGGGCTTCTCTCAAAATCTGAGCGTCCTCGAGGGCCGGGGGAGGCTGTCTGGAGACTGGAGAGGAGTGACAGGAGCCAGGCACTTGGCCCGGCCCCAGGCTCAGAGGAAGCGCTGATCAGACAGAGATGACTGCCGTCAGTCCAGCTGGCCCATTATCCAGGGGCCCGGAAGGTAAGTGACATTTTATGAGGATCTGGGTCAAGTACAGTTGCTAAATTCTGTCCTTAACAGGCCTCCACAAAACACATATCCTCCAGAAGTCCGACCTGGCTTTTTCTCTTGTCTCCCTTCCTTGTACAACGGAATCTTCAAGGTCATCGGTCATAAAACTATTTCATAAATTGTGGCCTCCATCAAAGAGAGAGTTAGCAGAGTTCTCTGGGGACCTCCCAGGTGACACACTTCCAGGTACCGTGGTGAACAGGGTCCCCGGGGGCTCTGGCGAGGGCCGTGTGACCACACGCTTCTTGAGAAGGCAGCCCTTGGGGTCTTCTGGTCTAGCTGACCTAGACTTCAAGGTCACCTACGCGGCCTGGGGCTTGGTGGGGAGACACCTTTGAGTCACAGTGATGGGATGCATCGTTGTTGATGTCATCCTCTGACTCACCGGGGCTCTGGAGCCACCTGCTTTCCTGGAAGGGGTAAGGCTAAAATAAAGGCATGTGGTCTGAGCCTGGGCGTCTGCATTTCCCTGTGTCTGTTTGCTGATGACGCACACAATTAAAATCTGATGGGGGCCAGACTGCGCGCTCTGCCCAGGGCTCCCGCGCTGCAATGTGCAGGTTCAGCCAAATCATTCTTTTCAAAACCCATCATTTCTGGGAGCGCAAAATCCCCCCAATCCCACCGCAGACGGTCTCCAGCTCCAGGCGCCTCCACCATCTTCCGTCTCCCGTTTTCCCGGCATCATGACAGTTCTCGTGTCCTCTCCTCCCCGAATGTTGTCACCCCTCCCTTGTCCTGGACTCCGGGCATTAGGGACCCGGAGAGGGCGCAGAAATCCGAGCGAGCCTCGCCAGGCCACTGTGCCCTCTGACGTGGGGCCGTCAGCTTCCAGCTAAACCCTTCGCCCTCAGGAACCATGGGTCTGAGACGTGTCACCCCATGTGACAGGTCAGAGACAATAAGGCCATGGATGGTCCTTCTCTTCGCCAATGTTGGAGCCTCCAGGATGCTGGAATCTGGTGGCAAATTGTGCCCGCCCACAGGACTCCCTCTCGTGCTGCCACCGGCCACATATTTCTGAGAACTGGACAGAGAAGAAGGCCCGCCCGCCCACGCAGGGCTCTCGGGACGGCTCAGACGCTCATGAGCCCATCAGAGGGTACTGACGGGAGAGGAGGGCACCCAGGCTGTCACAGCCAGCGCAGTCCCTGTGGCTCTTCCCCACCTGCCAGATCTCCGTCTCCAGTGCCAACACTAGAATACGGCAGAAACTGTCATCCAGAGAATAAGATGTGCCGGCTTTCGACCACTGATTCCATGTTTGCCCTTCAAGCTGGGAGGATCCGGGAATGGGGGGGGGGGACTTCTGCAGCTGAGTGTAAGGGGCGACAACTCCTAAACTCACACAAGACTTCAGGATGAGGTGGCGGCGTTTTGTTTTTCTGAGCTCGCATCAAGCAATGGGCATGCCAAGAGGTGATGAGTGTGTTCCCACAGTTTTCTGGAAGACAAGTGCCAAAGATCAAACTAAATCAAGGGGAATGTAATTTGTAGAAAGACAGCCCCAGGAGTTCCCGCTGTGGCACAGCGGGTTAAGAATGCAACAGCAGAGGCTCAGGTTGCTGAGGAGGTGCGGGTTCGATCCCTGGCCTGGCGGAATGGGTTAAAGGATCCAGCATTGCCACAGCGGAGGCTCAGATTCAGTCTCTGGGCCGGGAGCTGCCATATGCTGTGAGTTCAGCCAAAAAAAGAAGAAGAAGAAGAGGAAAAAGAAAAAACAGCACCACTTACAAGAGAGAGGAAAATGCAGACCTCATGAAGAATATTGGGAAAAGGATCCACAGATAAAATACAGAAATAATGCTTTACTAATGCACGTTAATGCGTGTGATCACATTTTTATTAACAAAGGAAGTATTGTTTGGAAGCAAATACATCCTCGAGAGGAGCCGAAATTAATCCTCCGATAGGCAGAAGCCCACACTATTTATATATTCTAATTATAGTTACAACCTGTGCTCAGTGCAAACATTCTAAACTATTCGTCACTTTGCTAAAAACCAGAAAAGGGATCCCCTGAAGATTTGAGACGGAAAAAACCAAGAGGCAGTTCTGCACGGAGCTGGGGAATGTGGCTCTGATTTATGGAATAGCAGTGCTTAGTTTCTCTTTTTCGGTTTAGGAATTGGTACACCCTTGAGGTTCAGACAGCCCTGTGCTTCAGAACTGCTATTTCCAGGACGAGCTAAAAACGGGTAGCCTAGAAAGGGAATCATTTATCATCATAACGGTTACGCCACATTTAGAAGCCACTAGAGACTGCTTCACCTTTTTGATTTCAGACACGTTTTTTCCCGCGTCTTCAGGTGACAAACAGATACTGCAGCCAGAAGGCTTTTTCCTGCTTGTTCCCCATCAGAACGGCTAGATTCAGAGTTCATTGGCATCCGGGGTGATGCTACAATCTGTGCTTCTGCAGACTGATCCTGCCCTCTTGTCATTCCCAAGTTTTTCTTTTTTCCTCTGTTGCTTTATATGGCCAAATCCTCTTCATCCGTCATAGAACCGGAAGCCCATTTCCTGAAAAGCACCACTTTCTGCTCACCGTGGTTATTAACCAATAAAAGACTGAGAATCCATTCAGATTTCTTTGGTGTTGTGGCGACATCAAATCCTTGGGGTTTCTTCCCGGTGTTAAGATTTCATATGTTGAAACCGAAGCTGTTAGATCTTCCTCTGTTTCTTCCTCTTAAGGTAAAAGATCTCAGTGTTCCACTTTGGTTATGGGAACGAAGGTTTTATAGATTAGTAATTGACGCTAATAAAAAAAGTTGTGTTGAACACCAACTATGGGTCAGACGCTGAAGTAAGGGCTTCCGAGTATCTTCTCAATGGCCCCATGAGATTAAAAATCACATTATCTATGTTTTGTGAATGAAGGTGAGACCTGGGGCCACAGCATCCCTGAGGACAGCTGTAAGGCTCCGAAAAGTGGAGGAGAAAGTCTGGGATAGTCTCGCCTCCCTAAGCGTGTCTTGACCGCTATTTCATACCCCAGATACATTTCAGCCTGATATACAAATCTGGAAAAATAGCCCGCTGACAGAAGAGGGATAGTCTACCTAAATTCCTCGGGGTGAGGTAGGGGCCGAGGGCACCAAGATGGTCCAGGAAGCCCCACGGGCTCCAGGCGTCAGGCAGGCAGGCAGGTCAGCGTGGGACCCGGTCCCCACCCCACCCCCCGCAAGAGGCACCCACCCCCGCACCTTCTGATTATGACTAAATTCCACGTGAGCAGTCATTCAGAAGTTGTGCTGGGACTTTTTTTTTTTTTTTTTTATGCTTTCACAGCAAATGGAAGTCCCTAGTAGGGGCTGAAGCAACGTGGGATCTGAGCCACGTCTGCGACCTACACCACAGCTCACTGCAACGCCTGATCCCTGACTCACTGAGCGAGGCCAGGGATCAAACCTGCATCCCCATGGGTACTAGTCGGATTCATTTCCTCTGTGCCACAATGGGGTTTGGATTTGTGATGAATGAGTAGGCAGTCTGATTTCTGTATCTGCCACCTTTTCATTTTTTTCCCCCTTTTTTGGCCACATCCACGGCACAAGGAAGGACCCTGGCCAGGCATCGAGTCTGAATTGCAGTTGTGACCTACACCGCAGTTCTGGCAATGCTGGATCCTTAATCCACTGTGCCGGGCTGGGGGAGGGGGGTCGAACCTGCCACAGACACCACACCAGGTCCTTAACCCACTGTGCCACAGCAGGAACTCCCTCTAGGCCTTTCACTTTTGAGATTCATTAAGGAGTCAGTTCACTGGACACTTACATACGGTGGGTGTACAGATAGATTAAAACTTCTGCAGCTAATAACGCTGTACCTTAATGACCCACAGGGGAGGGAACATTTTGCCCTTTCCTTTACCTTCTGGGCCCCTCTCCTTCCTCCTCCTTCCCCTGCTCCAGGGAGCAGAAGGGAGAAATCAGAGTCTGAGACACTGGTGAGGCTTTGGTTATGCCAGGGGGTGGTCACCGTGTTTAAAGGCTGGCCCTGGGTGTGGGGCCCCTGGTGGCCTGTGAAGAACTTGTGCTCTTGGAATGTTCACCCGAGCACGTGCAGACTCACCCGAGTATTCTCATTCCGGTCCTCGCCCTTGAGACCCGTGCCAGGAGGCGCACCGGCGGCCTCAGCCCTGGGCTGTGCTCAGAGGGAGAGGAGAGGCCAGGCCTCGTCTATACCGCAACTACTCACTCCGGTCTAGCTCTTGTTGGCTCTGAGCGAGGGTCCCTGAACTGTCTGGCTGGGGAGGGAGGCTGGTGGGAGGCAGGTACTCCCGGGTTGCTGGCTTGACTCTTAACAGCACCCATCAAGGACAGCACCCAGAATGCCAGGAGTCAGGTGACCAAAAGCCCGGTGGCCACCAAAGCCAGCCCTGCCTTCTGGAAGCCAGTATGGACCCAGCGTGCTGGAAAACCCCACACAGCAAGCAACACCATGGGTGCCTTCCTCTTTTCATACTTTCCCCCACGGAGAAGGGCACGGTGATGAATAAAATCATGATTCTTGAGGTTAAACAATCATTTCAAGAATAATCTGCCATATCTTTGTAGGGTCTCACTCTGCTTGCAAAGTTTCATTTGATGAGGTGTTGGTGTTTCAAGGCCAACATTCACTCCGCCTCTCCCTCAGCACAGGTGACACTCGGGACTGGATCACCCTTTCTGCCAGGGACTGTCATGTGCCGCGTCCCTCGTCTCTACCTGCTAGCAACCCCTGCTCAGCTGCAACGACTCAAAAACGTCTCCAGCTGTCACCAAATGTCCCCTGGAGGGCAGGGTCATCTCTGGTTGAGAACCATGGGGTTTTAAGCACAGGGAACTAGGTCCAGTCTCTTGGGTTAGAACATGATGGAGGAGAGTATGAAAAAAAGAACGTATATATATGTATACATATGCAAGACCGGGTCGCTTTGTTGTACAGCAGAAACTGACAGAGCATTATACATCAACTACACTTTAAAAAAAAAACTTTTTTAAAAGAGGCTGAATTAGCCCTTGCCAATCTGGGGGCTAAGTTTAAGTAGTTTGGGCACTTGAGCTTCTTCAGGCAGTGACCCTTTTTAAAACATACTCACTTTAGGCATGCCCCCCCCCCCCACCCCTTGTTATTTGGGAAGGGCAGTCACTGCTGCGCAGAGGGCCACTGTCGAGGGGCCATTTAGCCAGCTCTCTCCCGGCGAGTTTAGCGTTGGGTTTTGTTGGAGTCACAGCTAGTGTTCTCAGCAAACTATGAGTCCTCTGGGAACCCTGAATCCAAGACGAGGGCTCAGACCAGAGTGGGACCTGTCCTTTCTCTGCAGAGTCAAATTCCCAGATAACCTGGGAGTCACTCCATTATGAAATTTTTTTCTTTTTAGGGCCGCACCATCGGCATGTGGAAGTCCCCAGGCTAGGGGTCGAATTGGAGCTGCAGTTGCTGCCTATGCCACAGCCACAGCAATGCCAGATCAGAGCCACCTCTGTGACCTACGCTGCAGCTCGCGGTCACACCAGATTTTTATCCGCTGGGCGAGGCCAGGGATCGAACCTGTGTCCTCATGGATACTAGTCTTCTTAACCAGCTGAGCCACAACAGGAACTCCATCATGATTTTTCTTTGTGTTTTTTTTTTTTTTTTTGATCTTTTTAGGTCCACACCCTCGGCATGTGCAAGTTCACAGGCTAGGGGTCGAATCAGAGCTACAGATGCCAGCCTACACCACAGCCACAGCTTTGCGGGATCTGAGCCACATCTGTGACCTACACCACGGCTCGTGGCAACACTGGATCCCCAACCCACTGATCGAGGCCAGGGACTGAACCTGGATTCTCATGGATACTAGTCGGATTCGTTTCTGCTGCACCACAGGGGGAACCCCTCCAACACGAATTTTTTGATGGGAGCCAACTGACCTCTATGAATGTGTGCTAGTGACAGGCAGGTGATATGATGAAGACATGAGTTCCAGGCACTGAAAAAGTCCTCCTTCTTAGTCATCACCTGTCAGATTGAAAGAAGAAAGATAACCACTGATGATATTCTGGGAGCATCAAATTTTTTTTTCTTTTCTTTTTTTTGTCTTTCTACCTTATCTAGGGCCGCACCCGCGGCATATGGAGGTTCCCAGGCTAGGGGTCTAACAGGAGCTGTAGCCGCCGGCCTTCGCCACAGCCACGCGGGATCCGAGCTGCGTCTGCGACCTACACCACAGCTCACGGCAACGCCAGATCCTTCACCCCCACCGAGGCCAGGGATCGAACCCGCAACCTCATGGTTCCTAGTCAGATTCGTTAACCACTGAGCCACGACGGGAACTCCTGGGAGCACCAAATTTATCAGCAAGGCAGGTGACAGATAACACACATTTTCAGCACATTCATTAAGCAGGGCGATGTTAAACGTAAGGTCTATCGTAGGCTGACCTGTCACCCCCCCCACAGCTACTAGTTAGGTGAAGAAAAGACATAAACATGCAGGGAGTCCAGTTTATTTGTTTCCATTAACTCCTCACACCTATCAAACATGGCCACCACCAACTGCCAGCTGTTGCGAGGTAACAGGCGTTGAGACAATTTGAAGGAGAGGGTGTGAGCACAGAGAAAGCAAGACTGTTTTAATTGGGTCACTCACTGCCTGGAGAATGCTAAATACCAGAACTAACCACGTACATCTAATCTGCAACAAAACCATCCCATCTTCCCGCCCTCCCTCCCCCCATTGTGGTCAGGCGTTGCCACGTGTTTTTAAATTTTCTTTTTTTTAATTTTATTTTTTTTTTAATTTCTTGCTTTTTAGGGCTGCACCTGTAGCATATGGAGGTTCCCAGGTGAGGGGTTTCATCAGAGCTGCAGCTGCCAGTCTAGCCACAGCCACAGCAACGTGGGATCCAAGCCCGTCTGCAATCTACACCACAGCTCATGGCAATGCTGGATCCTTAACCCACTGTGCGAGGCCAGGGATCGAACTCGCAACCTCATGGATGCTAGTCTGATTCGTTTGTTCTGCGCCATGACAGGAACTCTTTTCTCTTTTCTTTTCATCTCTTTTCTTTTCTCTTCTTTCTTTCTGTTTCTGTTACCATTAACTTAAAAGCTTGAGTTCCCTGGCAGCCTAGTGGTTAAAGGATCCTGTGTTGTCACTGCTGTGGCTCAGGTCCCAGCTCTGGAGCGAGTTAGGTTGCTTCAGAACTTCTGCACAACCAAGGGCACGACCAAAAAAAAAGAAAGAAAAACACTTTTTTTTGTTGTTGTCGCTTAAAAGATTTTGCTTGAAATTCATTTCTCACAGTTCTGAAGGCTGGAAGTCCAATGTCAGAGTCCGGCTTTGGTAAGACTTCCTGGCTTATAGATGGCTGCCTTCTTTCTGTGTTTTCACATGGCAGAGACAGAGCGATCTCCATCTTTCTCTTCTCATCAGGCAACACATCCCATCATGAGGTTCCCACCCTCGTGACCTGATCGAACCCTCGTGACCTCTCAGAGCCCCCAGCTCCAAGAAGCATCACCTTGGGAATGAGGGCTTCAACACAGAAATTCGGGCGAGGGGGTACACAGACATTCAGTCCATAACAGCATTCCCTTTGCTTTTCCTTATAGAAATGTATACACTGATTCTTAGACGAATCTTATAATAGAAAGACCGTGGACTTTGGGGATTGAGTGATAAAAACTGAAGCTACTTTTGCAGGGCAGACAAATATTTCATTTCTGAGGATTTAGATTTTTTTTTTTTAATTTAGACAAGTTGAAAAACACTATATTAGTTTCAGGGGTACAACATTATGATTCCACTTTTGTATGTATTGTGAGATGATCGGCAGGATACGTCTAGTTAACACCCATCACCACACATAGTTACCAAACACTGTTTTTCTTGTGATGAAAGCAGAGGCGTGATAGTTAATAATACAACTGCACTGGATATTTGAAAGTTGCTAAGAGAGGGAGTTCCCTTCGTGGTGCAGCAGAAACGAATCAGACTAGTATCCAGGAGGATGCGGGTTCGATCCCTGGCCTTGCTCAGTGGGTCGGGGATCCGGTGTTGCCGTGAGCTGTGGTGTAGGTCACAGACGTGGCTCAGATCCTGCTGTGGCTGTGGCTGTGGCGTAGGCCGGCAGCTGTAGCTCCGATTGGACCCCTAGCCTGGGGACTTCCATATGCTAGGAGTGCGGCCCCACAAAGAAAAAAAAAAAGGGAAAGAAAGAAAGCTGCTAAAAGTTCTCATCAAATTGTTTCCTGAAGGCCTGCTACATCTCTAGAATTGGCATGACAGGGGCCATGCTTGATGCATGTGAGGAATTAACGTAAAGGTGGGAAACTGGACTCACAGGACATTTATGTCATTTATTGCTCTAACAAACAGCTTTTCTCAGCTCTATTCCACGTCCAATGGTCTTTCAACCACTCTAGCAAAGGAAGGGTTTTGCTCTATTTTACTTTTCAATCAGAGGGAAGCGAAGAAACAGAATTGGGGTACAATCAGAATGAAGAAAATACACGGGGAAGAGAAATATGCCAAATCACGAGGTTGGCAGTTCGAGTCCTGTCCCTGGAGCTGAGGGCAGACTCTTATCTGACCAGAGACGACGTGAAATTTGGCACTTCTGGCTTGTCTCCGTTTCTTCTGGCCTTTCTTCCTTTTGAAAACCTTATGGCTTGACATTTAAACTCTCAGCAACTCTCTTTGCTCCGAGAAAGAACCCTCAAGGAGGAAGGCTC
This sequence comes from Catagonus wagneri, assembly GCA_004024745.2. Lineage (NCBI taxonomy): Eukaryota > Metazoa > Chordata > Mammalia > Artiodactyla > Tayassuidae > Catagonus > Catagonus wagneri. The sequence continues at coordinate 392,137 of PVHT020000531.1, read as the reverse complement.
AGTGGCTCTGCCTGTCCGTTTGTTTTCAACTCACAGCCTGCACCCTCTGGTCGGCAGGTGACCTGCCTTCCCCAGCTACACGGCTCCTGCAGGGCCTGGGGGACCCCTTCATAAAATCCTTCTTGTGGGAGCTCCTGTCATGGCTCCGCGGTTAATGAACCCGACTAGGATCCATGAGGACACAGGTTCGATCCCTGGCCCCGCTCAGTGGGTTAAGGATCCGCGTTGCTGTGGCTGTGGTGTAGGCCGGCAGCTGAAGCTCTGATTCGACCCCTAGCCTGGGAACTTCCAGATGCTGTGGGTGAGGCCCTAAAAAGACCAAAAAAAAAAAAATCCCTCTCGTAATGGAGTGCTTTGTGCTCCAGTGGAAAAGCTGGCACCGCAGAAAGCCTCTCCCCATGTATAATTCAGCCTGATTCCCTGGGGCGGCAGGCGCAGCTCGGAGGACCAAGTCATGTGTGCCTCGAGGTCCCCACCTAGCTGGGGCCTCTCGTGATGGTGGAGGCAGGGGATGGTAGCCGTCTTGCTCCTGCCACTGTCGTCACAATTACAACCGAAAAGGCACATGGAGGTGGCAGTTCTCACAGGACAGTTCACAGAGCATTTTTGGCAGCGGAGAGCATGAGAAGTAACCACACGCACTCGTGGTCCCCAACCTCTCCTGTCGCACAGAGGAAAATGCCAGGAAATCCATGCCTGCCAGAGCCCAGGGGACAGGCTCTCCGAAACATGCATCGTCTGTCCCTCCACCACAGCCTGGGAAGGAGAGGGGATGGGTAAAATGTGACAGGGACATGGGCACACGGAATTGCACACACTTTTAGATTTCTTTAAAAGTCGATTCTAGAGCAAGTTTTTACTGAGCTGATCAAGAGAAAGCCAGGGAGAGGAAACTGGCCAGACCACGTGGAACCCTGCTTAAGGAAGGGACATCAGATGGGGCACGTCTGCAGAGGGCCCTTTGCAAAACTGGCTGTGGCTGAACCCCTCCAACAGGATGAGGCCAAAAGAAAAAGCAAGCTCAAGTTAAGGGGAAAGGCCCCTTGAAGGCCTGCCAGTCAGCTCCTGAGCGCTTTTCCTTAAACATCAGCCTCGTGGTGCTGCAGCAAGTCCTACTCAAGAAGGCTCGGTGCAGCCTCACCCTGGCTGCCAAGTGGCCCCTGGCCCCCTGGCTCCCAGACAGAAAGGCTGGCATGACTCACCCCTACCGAGGGCCGCACTGTGGTCCACGTGTCTAGGCAGGGTGACCTTTGAGCGGTGTGTAGGGGGCACACTCCATCCTAAAACAAGTGGTCAAAACGAGCAGACCAGGAGAGCAAACTCTGGTTCAGCCTCCAACTAGAGATTCAGTGTTAAGTGCAGAGTGCCTCTGCCCAAAATTGCAACCCTGCTGACAACTGCCTCTGTCATGCACAGGATTTTAAAATGCCTTTGTTGCACAAAGAGCACTCTAAAACAACAGAAATCAGATATCTAGACTTCCAACACTACAGCATCTTAACTCGGGGGTTTCAGGAGAGAAGATTTTTTAAATGATACAGTTGTTCTTCTCTTCAAGCAGAAAACCTGCTACTGAAAACCTGCGTGTAAATTAGCCTTACGCGAACCAGATCCTTCTTAAAAATGCACCAGACGACCAACACTGTTTTAAGCCCTTTAACTGCATTTCTCATTTAGTCTTCAGAAGCCCTGGAGGGAGGTATTATCGATATCTTTTATTATCTGCATTTTGCAGGTGGAAACCATGACCCAGAAAGGTTGAGGAACTTGCCCAGGGTTGCAGAGCTGGGTTCAAGCTGGGTACCCAGGCTTCTGAGCCCACGTTCCTAACCCCAGGGTACACTGCCTCCCAATGGACTGATGGGGAGTCAGTTCCCTGGCAACACCTGTCACTCCTAAATACAGTTTACAAAGGTTTATACCTGGTCATATTTAATGTGAACCACACCCTACACTTCAAGCTTCTAAGAGAAATAAATGCTCGTTTCCTAATAAGCTGTCATGCAGCTAAGGAAGAGCTGAACTCAAAAGGAAACCCTGCTGCCTTACCTTTAGTAGATACCCCTATTCACTCTCCTGCTTCTTTACTAGAGAAATGCCAAATAGCTTTGAGCAACAATATAGCCTGTTAAAAACTCTTACCTCCCTACAGAGGATCTACCAAAGAAAGCTCAGCTCACATCATATTTAATAGCAAAAGAATGAGTGCTTTCCCCCTAAGATAAGGAAGATGACAAGAATATCCATTATCTCTACTTCTATTCAACAGTGCGCTGCAGGTTCTGGCCAGGGCAATAAGGCAAGAAAAAGAAATTAAAGGCCTAGAGTTTGGAAATTAATAAGTAAGACTATCTTCATCCAAAAAAGACATGATTTTCTATATGGAAAATCTTAAGGAATATATAATAAAACTACTAGAACCAGTAAGCTAATTAAGCAAAGTCACAAGATACAAGACTTCGATTTACAAAAGTCAATGGTGTTTTTGTATCTCAGTAACGAGCCATTGGAACTTGAAATTAAAATGCCACTGCATTTTAAAACGATGAAATACTTATGGATACATTTTACAAAATAGGTGCAGTCTCTGCCCATGAAAACGAAAACAAAATTGCGGTATGAAATTTTAAAGGAGCACCTCAATACAGGAGAAGCTCTGTATCGCTCTCGGATGCCATCTCTCACATTGATCTAGAGGTTCCACACAACGGCCATCAAAATCCAGCAGATTTTTTTTTGGTAGAATTGATAAGTTGATTATGAAACATACGAAAATACAAAGGACCTAGCACAGCTAAAACAATTTTGAGAAAAAAATCCTTCTGGAGGAGTCACACTAATTGATTTCAAGGCTTCCTATAAAGTGACAGTAAACACAGCGGTTCGGTATTGGATAAGGATCAAATGTAGACGAACGGAAAAAAGGAGAGAATCCAGAAAAAGAGCTACGCATGCCTGTCAACTGATTTTCAGCAAAGACACCATGGGAACTGAGTGGGGAAAAAAAAAGAGTCTTTTCAACACATGGTGCTAAAACAAGTGATCATCCACGTGCAAAAACAAACAAACAAATCTCAACCCTTTATGCCATCTACAAAAGCCAACCCAAAGTGGGTCATAAACCCCTAAATATAGTAAGAGTTAAATAGACAAAATGTCTAGAAGAAACTGTGGGAGAGAATCTTAGTAATATTGGGTTAGGCAAAGATTTCACGATACAAGACACGAAGAGTTGAATTTTATCAAAATTAAAATTCTGCTTTTTTTTTCTTGGTCTTTTTAAGGCCACATCTGCAACATATGGAAGTTCCCAGGCTAGGGTTCGAATCGGAGCTGTAGTCACCACCTACACTACAGCCACAGCAACGCAGGATCCAAGCCGCATCTATGACCTACACCACAGCTCATGGCAACGCCGGATCCTTAACCCACTGAGCGAGGACAGGGATCAAACCTGCTAGTCAGATTTGTTTCTGCTGAGCCCGGAAGGGAACTCCTAAAATTCTGCTCTTTGAAGACACTGTTAAGAAAATGAAAAAGCAGGTGATGGATTAAGAAAAAATACTTGAGAATCATATCTATACAATGAAAAGCTTCTGTACAGGATTTGTAAAGATATCTTACAACTTCATAGTGAGAACACAAAATCTAGTTAAACAGGCAAAAAAATTTGAACAGACACCTCACCAAAGAAGACAAACGAATGGCAAATAAACACATGAAAAAGGCCTGAGAAATGCAAATCGAGACCACAGTGAAATACCACCACACACCCACTAGAATGGCTAAAATGAGTAAGACATGAGACACCAAATGCTGAGGACGCAGGGCAACTAAAAGTCACTTCTGTTGGGACTGCAAATGGTACAGCCACTTTGGAAGGCAGTTTGGCGGTTTCTAACTATATGCCTACTACTATAGAACCTGGCTATTCCACTCCTAGGTATTTACAAATGGTAAATAAAAACATATGTCCATGCAAAGACTTGCATGAAAATGTTCAGAGAAGCTTTGTTCGTACCAGCAACACTGGACTCAATCCACATATCCACCAACTGGTTAACGGATAAACAAATTGTTGTACATATGTACCAAGACACAGTCCTGCATAATCAAAAGGAACACACATGGAATGACCTGGATTAATTCCAAAAGCATTTTGTTAAGTGACAGAAGCTAGATACAAAGCCAGAATGCCTTCCCACCCCAGAGCCAGTGCTGCGGGTCACAGCAGTGTGCTGGGAGGCCCCCGATGCAGTCTCCTTCATACTGTCACACCAGCCACCGTGCTGTTTCTCTGGGATTCCTAGCCTGGCACCCCAGCTACTCATCTCTCCGGAAAAGGTTTTCCCGACCCCTTCAGCCCTGCAGCACTGCCACCTGCCATGTTCCAGGGGAAGGGGAGATGCTGCAGTGGAGCCTGGCCCAGAGCTGGGGCCCCGGCAAGGGTCTCAAGGCGGGGCGAGGTGGTAGAACAAAGGGCTCTGGGTTCAAACCCTGACCCAGGCCCTGAGGCCAGCATGAACCCCACAGCTCGCCCCTCCCTTGGGGCCACAGAGCCACGAGGAAACCCTCTCTGGTGCATTTTGAGAACGTTCACTTCTCCTAGTCAATGAGCTGGAACCGTAGACACAAGGGTGCCCCCCTGTGTCCTTTCTCCCATATTTCTTTTGTGTGCACGTCACAGGATGTTGACTAGGATTTATTTATCTGACTCTCCTGGAACTGCGGCTCAGACTCAAAGCCGAGGGTAAGGGTGTAAGGAATCCCACAGTCCCGGTTCAGGAAGCCACCAGTGAGCAGCCAGCGGGTGGACCCAGCCACCCTGCTTTCTGGGAGGGAAGGCATCCTGGCTTTACAGCGGGCCCCAGGCAAGTCCAGTTACTGTCTCTAGATCTGGAGCAGATGTATCTGGTCTTCCCCGGGAATTTCCGCTGGCGCCCCACTTCCCCAGATGGTTCGGCACCGCGGTGTGAGCGCAGACCTGGCCCCGCCCGGCCCTCGCTGTTCACACAAGGGGCTGCCGCTACGCACAGCCTGGAGCACGGCAGCGGCGGCGAGAGCATCCTCCTGGACGGTGCTGGAAGCAGGTTCCCCAACTATGTGCGCAGCACATCCCGGAGCCGGCTGGCTCCCCTCCGCCCGGAACCGTCCAGTCTCACTCAGAACACACGCCCTCCGCTGCTTCGCTGATGTCCTAGTGCCATTCTCTCCACCTGCCTCCGCCTCCTGCAGCGACTGCCTCCTGCCGGTTTCAAGAAGCCTCGTCCGCGTGTCCGGGCTCTGGCCTCCCACCAGGCGGGCACGTCCATTCATCCGAGCCGGGCCGCCGCAGCTCCAACGGGGGCAGGACAGCAACTTGCCTGGCACCCAGCACAGTGGTGCGGGCCAACAACGAGCACAGGAGGGACCCCCTGTCACAGACGGGTTATGGGAAGGGGGCGGGGTGGAATAAAACTAGATTCAGAGGGCCCAGCAACAGCAAGAGGGAACTGGGCAGAGAGGCGTACCGCGGTGAAACGTGTGGGGCTCCTGGTCAGCCTTCTCCCGGTCGGCAGGGGCCGGGACAGCGGTGTGCCAGGGGCTCTGCCGCCTCCTCTCTCTCTTCTTCCCTGCACCCTCCCAGCGCTGCTGTGGGCCTGGCAATACGAACAGACTCCAAAGACAGAGCCCTTTCCCAGCCCAAACCGGCCTGTCTTGGTGCTGCGCACGAGTTCCAGGAGCGGGGCCGGGGCAGCGGGACGCACGTTTGATCGGACTTGTTTCTGAATCTTTTCTCCTCTAAGGCCAGACCGAAACTGTCAGAACATGAAATCAATCGGGTCTCGGCAAAGCGCTCCTATAATTGAATTCATTACTTCCCAATTTCTCCTCCTTTTCCCTTTTCCTGTCAAAGGAAGAGTCTGCTTCCTATTACTTAGCCTTTGAAGGATAGCAAATGATTGTGACACACCCTCTTTGATCCTTCTGCCCACCTTTGCACGATCCTGATCATTTTCAACAACAGATATGAAAATAAACAGATGTTCTTCCTTTCTGAAGTGTCCTCATTTTAAAAGTTCCTTCTAAATGTTCCAGTGGATGGAGGAATAGGGGTGTGGAATAGGGGTGGGCTGGGGCGGGGGCGGGCTGAAAATCAGGAGATGGTAAACAGATTTTGCAGGCACCGAAGCAAGCCATTGGAGTAAAGTCGACTAGAAAGATCTTGTTTCCATAAGACGATCTTCGCATTTGGCTGAAGACTCCGTTCTGGAACCTGACCGCCCTTGGTGACTGCTTAAAGCTGACAGGAGGCAGAATGATGTACATTTAATATGTGAATGAGGTTAGGTCTCAAGGTCTTTGTTTTCTGAATCTCTGCAGCAGCTCGGCTGGTGCTTGGCCCACAAGACAGCTGGAGGAGGCAATCTTGGGGCTGTGAGAGAAAGACGAGGGGGTACAGCATGCAGAAAACTCAGCCCGTGGGGGCTTGGGGTGAACCCAGGGAAAAGAGCATGGACAGCATGGAACCCATGGCAGTCTGGACTCCTTAGGGCTCTGCAATGACCAGGGGCATTCTTGACTCCACCTCTGGCTTTCTCCCCCTTAAACTATCCCAAGTTACATGGGCCACTGCTCACGCTCACTGCTACCACCCAGTTCAGGCTGGATCCCAACTCTTCCAGGGGGTGATGGTTACTGTGGCCTCTAAAGGGTCACCCTCTCAACGCTGACTCCAGAATGATTTTCTGACAGCATCACGCTCAGGCCATAACCCTCATCACCTGCAGGGAACGAGGAAGGGTCTCAGCTCCTCACTCGGGGTGCACAAGGCTCCCCGAAGCGAGCACCCAGTGCCACCAGCCTATGACCAGCCTCTCCAGCCCGGGACCTGGGTTGCTGATGGCTTGATGCTCAACCTGAGCCTGTCACTTGCCGCTCACGTCTTATGCCTTGCCTCCGAGGTCGTGCCCATCCTCTCTCTCTGGGGACCTTGTGAAAGGGTGCGTGCGCTCTGCCAGTCGCCATGCAAGACTCGGCTCAAGGACGAGGCTTCCAGGTGCCACTGATTCACAGAAAGGGAGGGGCCCCCCTGCCCCAGACCCCTCTCGTTGCATAGCCCCCCAACCCTTATTACCACCCATTCCTCCTGCTGAGAGTCCGGGAGGACACGACCATGTCTTAGTCCCCAAGTCCCAGAATTCGCACAGTGCCAGGTGTGCTGTGTCACCAGGCAGCAGCATCTTTCCAATACGTAAAATTCAGTCAAACTTCAGACATTCACAGGTCCTCTTTCTTTTCTCAATGGTTTACTTAAATCTATACCTGAAGCTTCCACAAAGCATTTTCATTTCACCGTCACTCATTCTTAAGCTTTTGGGAATTCTAATACAGCGTACAACTCGGCATGCTGGGAATCTCTCTGCGTGAGCCACTGGGTGCTTGGCAGGGAGAGGGCTTTGAGACACTTGTGAGTTAAGGGCTGAATTAACACTGGGGGTTAACAACAACAACAATAAAACTCCAACAAAACAGCCTATTCAAAAAGTATGAATTGCTTCAGGGAAGGAAGGGCGGCAGGTCACCAAGAGCCACCACAAGAAGTTCTAGGTCAGTAAGTGTGATTATTGCCATCGCCAGGCTGCTAAGCTGATGAGGGGACGGGCCTAGCACCGGCTGAGTGGGGAGGCCAGCCTGAGCGTTGTTAGGGGTGTATCTGACCCCTTCCTTTGCATTATGCTGGGTCCCGATGTCACGCACCTGAGCTTGGTCCCATATGCCTCATCCTGACAGAGGCCCCTGCAGCCTGGAACCTCTTCCGTCTCCCTTGGCTTAGTCCTGCAAACAGGGACTCGTATGGGTGAGTGCTGGGCCCCAGACTGTCCCTCATCACAGCAAGAACTTCACAAAATGTCCTTGATCCCAGCTGACTGTCAGGGCCTGTCCACTGGCCTTGTGGAAGGGCACAGTGAAACACAATAAAAGGCTCACTCCTGTTTACCCCAATTCTACAGTCTCCAGCAGCATCAAGCCCCAGATGTGTCGACCCTCTAACCACAGAGAACTTTAAGAAACTGTTGTTAAAGCCCACAGCTAACATCGTACGTGACAGTGAAAGGCTGAAAGCTTTTCCTCTAAGATCAGGAACAAGATAAGGATGCCCACTCTCACCACTTTTATTCAACAGAGTATTGGAAGTCCTCGCCAGAACAATTAGGCAAGAAAAAGAAACAAAAGCACCCGAATTGGAAAGGAAGAAGTAAAACTGTTTCTCCTTTCAGATGATATGATCTTATATATAAAATATCCTAGAGTCCACCAAAAAAATTATAAGTGAATTCAGTAAAGTTTCAGGATACAATGTCAAAATATAGAAATCAGTTGCATTTTTATTACTAACAATGCAATATCTGAAAAATAAATAAGAATAATCTCATTTACAGTAGGACTAAAAAACAGAAATATAATAAGAATAAATTAACCAAGGAGGTGAAAGAGCTATACACTGAAAACGATGAGACAATGATGAAAGAAACCAAAGACAAAAATCAATTAATAATATACCAGGTTCATGGGTCAGAACAATGAATGCTGAAATGTCCATACTACCCAAAGCAATCTATAAAGTCAGGGTAAAATCGATCAAAATTCCAATGGTATTTTCCCCAGAAATAGAAAAAAAATCCTAAGATTCACATGGAACCATGAAAGACTCCAAATAACCAAACAATCCTGAGAAAAAACAAAACTGGAGATATCACACATCCAGATTTCAAACTACAGGTTCAAAGGCTGGCAGGAGAACTTCCGCATGCTGTGGGTGTGGCCAAAAAAAATTACACAGTGTTATGTGTCGGTTATAGCCAATAAAGCTATAAAAAACAAAATCAAAAACAGGAAAGGCCACCCTCCCTCCCAAAAGAAATTCAGTATTCGGTGTTCATTATTCAGTCCCTTAACACCAAGTCAAACTCACCAGTAACTACGGTGCCATAAACTAGAAAAGTGTCATTTCTAAGGCAGACTTTTCAACTACGAGCCCAGAGTTTGGCACATGTCCCCACAGATCCCCTTGTCTCTGAAACTAATCTCTGTGTTGTCCCCGTGTGCTGTCTGGCTGACTTGCCCAGCTGTCCTTGACTGGGTCTTCCTTTCCACCTTGGCCAGGGCCCTGCTTCCTGTGGTCCAGACTCTCGGATGTCAAGATAGAAGGTTCAGAACCTCGAGGACGCATCTGCCTGTCTTCGGGGCCAGCCCTCAATAGCTCACCTCTTGCCAGACTTCTGTGACCTTGGTCACTGGCCCAGTCATCTGTCACCATGCTCTCTGCAGTCCATGCTGCTGGCTGGCCTGGGCACCCCAACTGAGTTTGGGTGTGACACTGACAAGTGCCCAGCGCAGAACTGACCCTTGGTGAATATTGCTAGCATCACCAATAGACATTTCTTCTTGCTCCCCATCAATGCAGCAGCTGAGGCCTCCAGCTGGAAACTTCTAAGTTTCCAATTTCGTGTATGAAAAAGTGACAAGTGCCTGCAGTGCAAACAACCGACATGCTGTGAGGCCCTTTAAGTTCTATCTTTAAATGTTTTAATGATTTAATTGAGGCATAAAAGGCGCACGGTGTGCAAATCTGAAGTTTACAGCTGGATGATCTTCAACACATGTGTGTAACCAGGTACCATCCAGAACAAGATACGTTTTGTACGCCCCCCCACCCAAGTCAATACCGTGCCCTCCCCTACTGACCCCCAGATCACCATCAACTAATTTCACCTCTTTTTCAATGAATGTCATATAAATGGATTCATACATTATTAACTTTTTTGCTACCAGGCTTCTTTCACTAAACATAACATCTGTAAAATTCACTTACGTGGCTGCAGGTCACAATAGTTTATCCCTTTTTATTGCTGAGTGCAATTCTATTGTATGAAGCTATTACAATTGGTTTCTCTGGTCTGGTGTTGATGAACACTCAGGTCGCGTCCAGGTTTTGGCTCTTTTTGGTTAAGTTCTATAAACGTTCTGGTACAAGTCTCTTTGTGAGTGGCTTTTCCTTTCTCTTTGGTAAATACCTAAGGAGGACACCAGTGGTTGTGGGATAGGTATATATTTTTATAAAGAACTGTCAAACTATTTTACACTACCAACAGCAATTGTGAAAGTTCTCTGTGTTTCATATGGTCACCATGACCGAACAGTCAGTCGTTTTAGTTTAACACACTTCAATGGATGTGTCGTGGTATTACAGTGCGTGCGGTTTTAATTTCAGTTTCCCTAATGACTAATAATATTGAGCAAAGTTTCACGTGCTCATTACCAATCTTTTATCTTCGTTTGTGAAGTGTCTTTCAAGTCTCTTGAGTAATTTTTCTTAGATTTTGTTCCTGAGTTAGAGGAATTCTTTACATATTCTGGAGAAAAAGTATGTTGTCAGTTACATTTGTTGCAGATAATTTCTCCAACGTCATGGCCTATCTTTTTGCTTTCTTACTGATGTCTTTTGCAGAACAGTTTTTTTAAACTTGAAAAAAAATCCAATCCATCTATATTTAATTGAATGGTAAGTGCTTCTTACCTTTTTTTTTTTTTTTAAAGAAGTCTTCATCTACCCTCACTCCAAAGAGACAGACTCCTAGGTTTTCTACTAAAAGTTTTACAGTTTTCACTTTAAGTCTACAATCAATCTCAAATTAATTTTTATGTATTATTATATGAGGAACAGGCCAAGGGATCTTTTTCCCATTCATATACTTAGTTGTTTGCCACCCAATTTATTGAAAAAAATTCTCTCTTGCCATTAATTTTCTTTGTACCTTGGTAAAAAAATCAAAAGGACATGTGTGCGGGTCAGTGTCTGGACTCTGCAGTGTTCCATTGATCTGTTCATCCTTAGGCCAACCCCATACTGTCTGGATTATTGGAATACTAACATAAACTGGGAAATCAGGTAGTACAAGGCCTCCACATTTCTTTAATTTTCTCATAGCTGTTTTGGCTACTTTAGGCTAATTGCCTAAAGGCTAATTGCTCCATCTGAACTGTCAAATCAGCTTCTGCGTTTCCACACACATTCCTGCTGTGACTTGGATGGCAACGGTGTTGAATTTACAGACTAACTTAAGGAGAATGAACGTGACAGCAATGCTGAATCTCTCCGTGCACAGACAGGTATACGTCAAACCTGAGCAGAGAATTCACCTGCTGCTACCACCCAGGAAGCGGAATATGTGGTTTGAATCCTGCCAAGTCAGAGGGGCATAAGGAAGCTTTCTGCTGGTCACTCCAGCGGGGCCACGCCTTCGGTATCAAACCATGTGTGCCAGGAGAAATGATTGGCCCAAGGACTAAAGTAAAATTAAAAGACACCAGAAAGCCTCTTCCTGACAAAGCACAAGACCAAGTCTCCACAAATTCAGGTTTATCTGTTACTGGTTTAACTGCAGGCTGGAATAAAATGGACCACTCTTTACAGGAAGATGACGGGAACCAGAATGATAGTATCTCCAGGGTCCAACATGCAACGTTAAGATTACAAGACACGTGAACAAGGAGGAACATATAATCCATAATCAAGAGAGGAATCGGTCAATAGAAAAAGTCCTAAAACAATAACTCAGGTGTGGAAATTAGAAGACAAGAACGTCCAGCTCCCACGCAGAAAGGAAATGACGGCACCGCCCATGAATTTGTCAGAAACATCACTTTCTTTTCCTTCCCTTCTCTTCACTTCCCCTTCCGTCTTTCCCTCCCATTCTCTGCTCACAACAGGTTTCCCTAGGCAGAGAATTCAGATGCGCTCTTTGAGAGAAAGATGGAGAAAGAACTAAGGGAAAAGAAAATACAATCTCTCATCTTTTTTTTTTTGTTTTTTGGTCTATTTCTGTCTTTTTAGGGCCTCGCCTGCAGCATATGGAGGTTCCCAGTCTAGGGATCCAATCGGAGCTGTAGCCGCCAGCCTACGCCACAGCCACAGCAACACAGGATCCGAGCCACGTCTGCGATCTACACCACAGCTTACGACAATGCTGGATTCTTAGCCCCCTGAGCGAGGCCAGGGATCGAACCTGCGTCCTCATGGATGCTAGTCGGGTTCGCTAACCACTGAGCCACAACAGGAACTCCTACAACCTCTAACTTAACAAGGTTTACTGTAACTAGAGTGAGAGGAAAACACCACAGGGCAGAGACAGGGCCTACGACCGACCAGCCACAACAGAGAGGAACGTGCCAAACTAAGCCTGAGCAGCCCCGAACCTCGGGGTCTCTCCAGACCGCCACGGAGCCCTTCCTCGGCATTGGGTACAGCTTCCTGTGACATGGAAAGTCAGTCGCTCTTTTCCCCTCTCTGGGGTTTCAGGAGTTTAAGCCTTAGTCTCGCAGAGAATTGGAAATACGTTCCCCGTTAAAGGCACTTCAAGCCCCAGTCAGCAAAGGAGCCCGACTTGCACAAGCGGCCCCTGCGGCACAGGCAGAGCCCACTGCTCTGAGGACACAAAGGCCCCTCTGTGAGGTCGCGCTGGTCTCCTGATCCCCTCCCCAGCCCCATCAGCCACGAGAGTTAGAAGATGCAAGATCAATGCAAACCGTGAACTCAGGAAATTTGGTTTCTAATCCTGTTTCCTGTCTTTGATGATCTGTCTCTGGAACAAAGCTCTTGGCATTTCTGTACCCTGAGATTTTTGAGTAACACATCTGCTATTCAGGCTGCTGTCTTGGCTTTTAAAAAAAATGTAACAAACACGACCCAGCTGCCTTTACGCTCCGTTTCCCTGTCTCTGCCCTGAAACTTCCAGAGAGGTACAGGTAAAGCAGACCAGCTTTTCTCTCCGGGTTCAGCGACGATGGAATTTTCCGGCTCCTCTCTGCATCTAGCCCCTACCACTGGACTATCGTGCTGAAGGACGTGGGACTCGGGAGACTCTGGCAGTGTGACCTCCAGCACACGCTGTGCCTGGGCCCGCCCGTGGCCAATGCAGCGTGCAGTTTCCACAGACAAGGACTCAGGTAAGATTCCAAAGGCCACCAGGTGACCTGGGCAGAGAATCAGTCCAAACAAAATAGCTGGTGTCATCTATTAGAAAGATAACCTTCAGAGGGTCCATGGCGCTGTTATATTTTGAAGACCTAAAGAGATTCAAAGTCTCTCTCTCTCTTTCTTCCCTCTCTCTCCACACACACACACACACACACACACACAGTAGTCAGACTGCACTGACCACAGCAGTAAAAACTGAAGACGACGATCGCTTTTCCAAACAGAAAGTTCTAGAAAGTTACAACTCCGCAAACCTTATTTCCAGCCCCCACCAACTCTTCTCCAACCGAATCTCAGATTCTCAATAAGGAAAAACAACTTAGGGGAGTCGTTTCCAAGTTAGCCGACTGTCCCTGGATTTTGAGGATGATTCATGACGTTCGGTTACAAACCACTTCCCTTTCCCTTTTGACTCAGCCTCGCGGTGTGGAGGAGGGCGACATAAATCAGATTTTTAAAATTGCTCTTCCCCAGGTGATTCCTACACACTCTGAGCGGGGGGAACCACCAGTGCGGCACAAGAATAGCACAGGTAACAAGAGAAGACATGCATCAACGCCTGGCTAACCAGAAGGACTGTCATCCCATCTGAATTATCGCCACCCGCCCCACCTGCCCAATCTTTTGTCACGTGCACTTGAAAATAAACAGGAGTCTGCTAAACATATGGATCACTCAGGGTCTACATTTGCTCTGCACATTTCTCTCAATAAAATAGGAAGTCCTTAATGAAATATTCTCAAAGTGACAAGACATGGCTTACTATCTGTTTTTCTCCACTCATGGGGAAATGATACAGGGACCTTGACAAACAATGTTTGCAGCGTGGTTTTAGGAAACTGGCCAAGTGGGGCTTCCCCGGGGAGCTCTGGGGCCGCACCCCCTCCATGGATACCAGCACACAGAGGGACATTTCCTGGTCCTGACTTAAGCTCAGTTCCGGCTACACCAAGGAGGCAAAGGCGATATCAGACCATAGATCTTTCTCGAGAACCTAGGGGTCTCGACTCTTAACTCTGACTGTGAACTCCTCCCCCCAGGCTAGGGGTGGAATCAGAGTTGGAGCTCTCGGTCTACACCACAGCCACTGCAACACTGGATCCTTAACCCACTGAGCGAGGATCAAACCTGCATCCTCATGGATACCAGTCGGGTTCATTACTGCTGAGCCACGGCGGGAACTCCCGACTGTGAACCCTTAGCCCTTAGCGCTCACTCCAGATTGAGGCAGGTGGATGACCTAATGTGTGTTGGCCAAGTGTCTCCAAAATAAAGTGTGCCTTTGAGGACAATTAAAGAGCACTACTGAAAAGCAGAAGAAAAGTCTGAAGCCCTCTCATGCTTTTGCCTCTTTAAAAGATTCCGAACAAAATGGTTATTTTTACAAGGTCCTGGCATCCTAGATGAAATCACGCACCTCTGGACGCTGTCTGAAGACTACAGCCTAGACTCTCTTTGGGTGGTCAGGTGTTCAAACTGCTGACCAGGTCATTTTATTTCAAGATACACCAAATTAATATAGGAAGACATAAGCTCAGGCCACTCAGCTAGCTGAACAAAAAGCTGAGCCAAAAATACATACTAAAATGTAGAAGTCGATATTCTTTTTCCTAAATTTGTAGTTTTTGTCCTAATTTAGCACTTACTTCATTTTGCCTTGGGCCATACCTAGTGGCCTTATCCCAAGGCAGGAGGGCAACTTAATAATCTTTGTGGTTTTCACCTACTCTGCCCTAGAAAACTATATTGTTCAATGGCTATTTAATTGAGTTGGCCATTAAAACATTTACATGAAAGGCAGTAACTCCGATGAATAACATGAGTGCAGAGTTTATCATTTGTAAAAACGCTTTGTAAAAAATATTCTATCTTATTTCATCCCTGTGACCAATTTGTACTGTACTTATTATCCCAAGTTTATGCCAATAGAACCAGTACTTGTTCGATTCTAAAGCTCTCGTGTTTCTTTGCCACACTGCAGGCCTGATGTTTGTTTTTATGCCCAGAAAGCCCACTTGTATGTGTGTAGAGGTTTTCTTTTCTCAAAATAAAAAAATAAAGACTTGTGAGCTATTTGTTCTCTAGAAGAGAATAACTGTAAGCAGAAAATAGTTCTGAATATTTTATACGTACCAGAGGGCATCTAATATCACATGACCCACTCCCAGATAAAAAGTGAGAAAGCCGGAGGAATAAAGGGTTAGAAAACGAGTCTGGAGAAATGTGGACCTTAGGGAAGTACGATTTGGTTCGACATAGGCAGAGAACGCTTTGCATGTGAAGTTGAAAGGCTGCATTTTTAAGAATGTTCATTACCGCACTGTCTGTAAGAACCAAAAAACTAGAAGCGTCAGAATATCAGGGATCACGTTCTTGCTGACATAGAAAGACTGTCATTGATGTCATTCGATGGAAGCAGTGGTTTAAAAAGTCTCTAATCTCCTTTTGTAATTTTGTTTCAAAACAAAAAAAAGCGTGTCCCAATGCCAAAACTATTGAACAGTTTTTGCTTTCTGATGCTATATTAGTTATACGTTGCTATGCAACAAATTATCTCCAAATTTACCATCCTAAAAAAAAAAAAAAAAACAACTGTAATTATCTGACCCAGTTTCTGAGAGTTCAGGATCTGGGCGTGTCTTGACTGGGGCTTCTGGCTAGGGCCCCGCCCTGAGGCTGCAGTCAAGTTGTTGACTGCTCCAGGCTTTGCCGTCTCTGGAGATCTGAGCAGGGCTAGAGTAAACACGTAGATTTGGAGGATGGTTCAGTTCTTTGCCACGTGGGCTGCTCATGACACAGCTTCCCCCAGAATGAGGGATCCGAGAGAGAGAGGAAGATACTAAGGTAGAATCCACAGTGTCTTTCATAAGCAGTCTCAGAAGAGTTGGGTCACTTCTGCACTGGCCTCCATCCCTCACAGCCCATCATCACCCCTTCCCAAGGCCCATGTGGCTTCTTGTGGATTGAACTGAATTCCACATTGCAATGGAAAAGGTGTTGATTGATCAATCCTTAGGGGGCCAGGGGACCAGGAGACCAGGGAGAGGGGACTTGTACGAGATGAATCAGACAAGGGACCAAGGGCATGGACAGGGAGAGACTTGGGAAGAGACAGGGAGAGTCCCTGGAGAAATTTTCAAACCAAGGGACAATCGGCAGTGGGAACTCTGTCAACAGCCTGCCAGACTCAGAGTAGGCACATCTGAAGGAACAGCACCAGAGGGTCTTTTAAAGCCTCTAAGAACATGCTTTCTGATGTCTCTGCATGCTGTCTCGGAGTGCACAAACTTCTGGTCACTTGTTTATCTCTCCTGTGTCTTCTTCAGTGACTTGCATAACAAGCAGCCTCTGTTCAGTGCTCATGTTGACTTTTAACTTCATGAAACATACGTGTTAACCTGTGCTTCTCTGATGATCAAAGTCAAACAAAACAATGCCTTTGCCTATCCTGAACTAAAGTAAGACATGGAGCATGCTTTTACTTTAGCTTTTATCTTACATTAAAATATATCATTGACCCAATCTATTATAGAACAAATGATTCAAGGGTGTTTTTTTTTTTCGGTAATTTGGCTTTTTTTTTTTTCCAAAACCATGTTTAGCTTCTATATGTAATGTTGTAATTTTTTAAGTTTTACTGAAGTGTAGTTGATTTACAGTGTTGTGATCATTTCTGCTGTACATCCATTCTTTTTCAGATTATTTTCCATATAGATTAATACAGAATATTGAGCAGAGTTCTCTGAGCCAGTCATTCCATATACTACAGTGGGCATATGCCAAACCCAAACTCCCAATGGAACTAATTTTTAAAAACACACAATTATTGTCTAGCTGGATTCACGGGGACCACCAAGCCTTTTATATCTGGACTTGCTTATTTTCAAGGTAGTAATTTTGATGCTTTTTAATGTCCTGTTGAGGAGGTCTTTCAATAATTTTTAAGGGAGGCCATGGAAGTGAAGTTGTTTCTGATTCTTAGGTATCTGAAAATATCTTTCCACTGGCTGTACTCGTGAATTAAATTTGGCTTGGGGAATTCCCGTCGTGACTCAGTGGTTAACAAATCTGACTAGGAACCATGAGGTTGCGGGTTTGAGCCTCGGCATTGCTCAGTGGGTTAAGGATCCGGCGTTGCCGTGAGCTGTGGTGTAGGTTGCAGACATGGCTCGGATCCCGCGTTGCTGTGGTTGTGGCATAGGCCAGTGGCTGCAGCCTCTGATTAGACTCCTAGCCTGGGAACCTCCATATGCCGTGGGTGTGGCCCTAGAAAAGGCAAAAAGTCAAAAAAAAATAAATGTGGCTTGGAATGGTATGCTGAGATCCTCTTTAGAGGATCAGGTCTGACTCCATCTGCAGCTGGTGAATAAAGATTGAAGATAGCCTTGTTGTTTTTATCTATTCATTGATAAGCTATTATTTTCTGTCTGGCTGCTTAAATGATACCCTCTTTACTCTAGATTTGCAAGGCATAGCCAGGTATGAGTACTTTATTCCACAGAAGTCTTGATTTTTCTTTTTTTTAATACCGAGGAACATGTTTTCCTTTTGTGTCGTGATTATTATTTCTGCACCTTTTGTTCCAGCATTTTCAGGATGATTTCTTACCCATAGGTTGGATTTCCACTCTGTGTTTATCATCATCTCTTGCCATTTCATCTTCACCCTTTACTTCTGCAGACTTGGAAAACTTGTTCATAGATTACGTCTTCTCCATCTGATAATTCTGTCCCCTGGTGCACCTTGGGCATCTTTGCCTCTGATCGCATCCTTCTCTTATTCTGGCTGGCTGCATGCTGGCTAAGGGAACGGAATGTGGAATGTCTTAAACCCACCTGGACACGCCTTTGGTGTCTGGCAGGGGCTCACCTCAGACTTACACCCAGAGGATAAAGTGATTGCACAGACATGGCCCAGCTTCAAGCAGGTCCTCAGCAGTCTGGCTGTGTCCCACCAGCTGGATCTGGACCACTTCTGCTCCCAGGACTGTTCTGCCACAGAGCACTTCCTAAGGGAGTACCCTTCCTTGTGCCATTCATCCTCCACTCCCTCTGGGTTGTACTGGGAGATGTCATCTTGGAATCAATATAAAAGTGACGCACTGAATCGGGAGAGTTTCAGGAGACCCAGTTCTGGCCCTCTTTCACTCTGGCAAAAGGTGAGATAAGTAAAGCCTTCTGCTGGGGTCTTGTTGTCTACTTCGAGTTGGGATTAGAAGGTGAAACAGATACCGCTGGGATGCAGGTCTCCCCCAAACCAGCCCCAGGAGCACTGGACTTGGTGGAGAGTCCCTCTAATTTTCTGTCAATGCTGACACAAGGTTTCATGTTTTTCCAGAGCATCATGGGCATTTTCTTAGGAAACAGAGTGCCTCCCAAGGCTCATCCAGTGGTTGATTTTTACATGTGCCTGATACACATCTTCCTCTGGTGGGCAACATATTTTGTCACACATGGAGACAATGATTGTTCAGCTCCGATAAGGGCTAAAAATAACCCCCATTCATCAACTCCCACGGCAGCCAAATGATGCTTGGGGGTAAAATTCTAAAAGATGACGCACAAGCATTAATCATAGGCATCAGGGCCTCCAAAGCAAGAAAGGCTGGCATGCAAAATGCCAGTAAGAATTCTAGCCCCTTCCAGAAGCTTGTAATTATGCTGAGTCATCCTCTATTACGTTTAGCAGCTATGCAAGAATATGCCAAAAGGAAAAATTAAAAAACAACATGTCTTTACCTTATAATAAATTCTGGCCACCAAACCCCGCTGAAGAACCCTTTCACGAAAATTCACTGCTTTCAACAGAAAGGCGAGGCTACCGACTGTATCCACGTTAAATGCCAGGACACTGAAGAAAAAACACAGTGACTATTATTATTACTTTCTCCTCACCAAAGAATGTCACTTTGAAAGACATAGACAGGGTTGCTGTTTTTTTTTTCAAAAATATTTCCTCCCAATAGTTAAGCAGGGTGAGTACAATTGTCTTCCTGCATCTCTCACCTGCTGTATTTCGTGCCTCTTTTCAGTATTTTTCTGATGAAGAATTGGATCTGATTCCTCTATGTGGTCACCCTTATGATATAAGGATAATTTCGTTTACTGCTTTTTAGGCTATTTTTTCAACCTTTTAAAATTATTTATTTTTTTCAATTTTAAACTAAAGAATGGTTGATATGTAATATATGCTACAGATGTACAATGATTCACAATTTTAAAGATTATGCTCCGTTTATAGTTATAAAATATTGGCTAGATTTCCCAGGTTGTACAATACATCTTTGTCACTTATTTTATACCTAATAGTTTATACCACTTACTATTGTATTGGAATAGTGTTCAGTATTTTACAGTTTTTCTTCCTTAACTGCTATATAATTTTCATCAAGCAGATTTATGATAATTTACTCAATATTATTGAGCATTTGCTATAACAATGATTATAAGTGATATCAGTAACCAGATAGATCTGTCACGAAGTATTTGGCAGCGGATATTTCTCAAATGCATTATGTATTTATTGCTAGTCATTGCTGGGAATTAGTCAATAATCTCAATAACTCTGTGATGCAGGTACTGTAATTATCCAATGTACAGCTGGAGAATCTGAGGCCCGGCAAGGTTCAGTAAGTTGCTCAAGGTCACAGGCAGAGCATGTTCAAGTTCAGTTTTTGGGAAGAGGAGACCCAGATGGCCATGAGAGGCTCGTGGGCAAGCAGAGGGTAGAGTCGGCTACAGAGATGGTACCTTTCCTCAGTGGGTAGCAATTTCCACCTTCCCCAACTGGCAAGTGAGGAAACAGAGGCACAGGAGATCTGAATAGGTGTTTTTCCAAAGAAGACATATAGATGGACAACCGGCCCGTGAAAATTATCAGGAAATGCAAATCAGAAGTCCGATGACATACTACCCCACACCAGTCAGAATGGGAGATCTTGTCAGAAAGAATAAATAAAAAGTGTCATCAAGATGTGGAGAAAAGCAAATCCTCACACTGCTGTTGGTGGGAAAGTAAGTTGGTGTAGTCACTATGAAGAACAGGAGGGAGGCTTCCTCAGAGAAATAAACACTGAACTGAAAAGTAAAAACTGAACTACCGTATGATCCAATATTCCACGCCTGGGTATATATCTAAAAAAAAAAAAAAAACAGAAACACTAATTCAAAAAGATATCTGCACGCCCACATTCATATTTACATATGCCAAGCATTATTTACAATAGCCAAGATGTGGAAGTGACCTAATTGTCCATCAATAGATGAATGGATAAAGGATATGTGGCATAGAGATACAGATATATAGATATATGAAATAAGTCAGACAGGAAAGGACAAATACATAGAATCTAAAAATTAAAACAAATGAGTGAATGTAACAAAACAGAAACAGAATCATAGATACAGAGAAAAAATTGGTGGTTGCCAGAGGATACAGTGGTGGGGATGAAAAAAAAAAAAAAGGTAACTATGTGAGTTAATGAATGCTGCTTAGCTTGACTGAAGTGATCATTTCACAATATTTACATGAAACCATCACTTTGTACACCATAAATCTATATAATTTTTGTCAATTACACCTCAACAAAACTGAAAAAAAATCTAAAATTTTTAAAAAGAATAGAAAACAAATCCTAAGTTAACCATAAAAGAAACTATCACTCAGCTATAAAAGGAACAAACTAATACACATGATAACACGAACTGATCTCAAAAAGTATTTTGCAAATAAGCCAGCTACCAAAGAGTAGACACTGTATGGTTCCACTTTTATGAAATTCTGGAATAGGAACAAGCAACCTGGTAGAAAAATATCAGAATAGTAGCTGCATCTGGGGTACTGTCACAGGGCCTGACTAAAAGGGACCTAAGAGGACATTCTGGATGGTGCTGATGACCTATGACTTAACGTGGCTATGTGCAATTTGTCAAAACTCTGTGAATGCACACTCAAGATTTGTGTCTTTCACTGTAGGTAAATTCTACATAAGAAGAAAAAGTCTATAGCCACACACTGAACTCTAGTTAATGACATCATTCTGAATTATTTAGAAACATGCCGATGTCTGCAGTTGACTTTGGAATGCATCAAAAAAAAAAAAAGAGAGAGAGAGAGAGAGAGAGAGAGAGAGAGATGAACTGAAGGATATGTTCAGGGAACTGATTCATGAGCATATATGTGATATAATAAGCACAGAAACTTGTTAGGAGTTGAATCTGGATAATGGATATATGAATATTACCTAAAGTAATTTCAATTTTCCTGACTACCTGAAAATGTTCATAGTATAAATGGCAAAATATTCAAGTACAGTGCAGAATCTTGACTTTCCTCAACCCCCGTAGCCACCGAGGGATCCGGGGGCTGACAAGAGCAGTGAGGGTTCCAGTGGCAGCCTCTTGGGGGATAGGGAGAGGCAGCACTCGCTCGGACAAGAAAGGGTGGAATGGAGCTGTTTGTAGAGCCAGGGGCAGCCTTTCGGGTACCATGACTGGCTCCTCCCACAGTCCCAGTGAGGGGCAGCCTACGGAGGTCCACACAGGTGGCTGCCTACTTGGAGGGAATACAGGGAACTGGGAAGTTTTCACCCCATCTTTCCTTACGTCCCCACCTGCTCATGGGTACTGGTCTTGTAAGCTGTCAACATGACCCCCATTCAACTGCTCTACCGGCATGCAAGCTCCATGAAGGCTGAGAACCCGCTGTCACTGCTGTTATCATCGACACCCAGAGAAGAGCCTCGTACACTGTGCGTGTGGAAAGGTGTTGGATGACAAGGGCTTTTCTTAGGATACGTAAAAAGCAGAGTAAGGAAGGTTTGGGGACTTAAGGAGATAAACACAGCCTAGCCTGAGTCAGTAAAACCTGGATGTGTGGGAGAGAGAAGTGTACTGTTTTGGTGGTTAATAACCGGGGCAAAAATAAATGGACTGGAACTTTCCAGATATTTACAGTTGGAATACTGCCTTTGGCACGTCTCAGATCTATCTTGGAAGATTTGCTAGGAATATAGATTTGCATATGGGTGAGAGTCTGTTTTGCTTTCGAAATGATGGAAACAAGCCTTGCTCTGCTATCTGGAAGAGAAATGGAGGGGCAGGTGATATGTAGCTATTTGGGGAGCACGTTTCCTGAATGGATGGAACGGATTCTGCTGGGAATTGTACTGTTCTTTCAACTCCTTATATGCTGGAAAATGTCCAACTAATAAATTGTGGGGAAAGCTATCAGTACCATAAAATGCCCGTTCAGGGCTAGAAATATTAAAAAGACTCAATGACTTTGTAGAGCGTGCAAGGACAAATTGAGACCAAACCGAGCGAAAAGGTAAAATAATAGAAAAACCAACCGGGGTAGACTGCGATGAAACAGTCCTACGATACTGGAGCTGATGTTTCAAGCTTTATGATAGACTACAGTTTGGATAAACAGGACCCTGAGCAGTAGCTTAAAAAAAGGGGGAGGGGGAGGGGAGACAGATTGAAAGATTTTTTTAATTCCACTTCATGACAGCAGATAAGAGAAGTGTCATACTATCATTCATTGTGCTGCCCATGTTTTTAATCAGGATCGTAACATTTTTTTAATAAATAATTTCCTTGGAAATGAGTTCAATGCATTTGAGTTATGAAGACCAAAACCTCCCTCCCATTAAAAATAATAATTTAGAAAATACCTGAAAGACGAGAACACAATAGTTCTAAGCTCATTAAAAGGAGAACAGAGGAAACAATACTTTTACGAGTATAAATCAGGGAAGCAGAAAGCTATGACAGAGGACCAAGAAAGGGAAAAGCTGGTTGTTTTCCCTTTTTTTTGGAAAAAAATCAAACTAGACAAACACCTGGTGAGATTGAACGGCAGTGATAAAGGAGGAGGAAGGCACAAAAAGTAATTTTAGGAAGGAAAACTGAGACCTGATTACAGATCTAGCAGAAGTTAAAATGATAATTAGAAAATAGTATGATAAACCCTATACCAGTAAATTCGAAACCGAATGGATAAGCTCCTAGAAAAGTACCATGTATCAAAAGTGACACAAGAAGAGAAAGCCTAAAGGTCTTAAAACAATGAATAAGTGAATCGGTAGTGTAAATATTACTCAGGCCCAGATAAGTGTTCAAATAACTTATCAGATTCTTCCACAGAAGAGGAAACTACTATCCAAGCAACTGTATGAACCAGTAAAACTTGGTATAAATCCAAATCAGAGAGGTGCAAGAAAGGAAAACAGTAAGTCGGTATGTATGCAAAAACCCTAAAAATAACACCACAGGTCAAACCCAGGAAAGTAAAAAAAATGATAATACAGAATAGCATCCTTAAGCATACAAAGGTTACTTATCAAATTAGAGATTAAAGAAGAAATATCCTAAGATTGACTGATTATTTATTTATTTATTATTTTTTAATGGCCACACCTGTGGTATGTGGAGGTTCCCAGGCTAGGGGTCGAATAGGAGCAGCAGCTGCCGACCTATACCACAGCCACAGCAACGCAGGATCCGAGCCACGTCTGCGACCTACACCACAGCTCACAGCAACGTTAGTTCCTTAATCCACTGAGCAGGGCCAGGGATTGAGCCCGCATCTTTACGGATACTAGTCAGATTCCTAACCTGCTGAGCCAGAGCAGCAAGTCCATAAGGTAATTTAATAGATGGAAAAATCATTTGCAGTAAAAGTAAAATGTATCATCCAGTAACGACAAAAATGTGTCAAAAATAATAGTAAAGTCTATCAAAAATTTTAATAAATGTCATTCTTAATCATGAAGTATTAAACTACTTTTTAAAAAAAAACAGGAATAAGACACCTTCTCACAAAAAAGAATAGAAAGAATAGTAACTAGAAAGGAAGAAATGAAAAACATCATTGCAGACGGTATGGCTGTCTATATAGACAAAAATCCCAAAGACACTATAGACACACTTCAAAGAAAAATGTTTATGGTCAGGTTTATATACAAAAGTCAACTGCATTTATAATAAATCAGCAACAACAAAAACCATAATTTAAACAACATTGTTTTTACAAGAACAAAACTATAATGGACCTAGTAATAAATCTGTCCAAGGTTGTACTGTGTTTTAAAGAAATTATAAAACTCTGGAAGACACTTGGGAGATTAAAACATTTGAGAGGAAAGTTCAGTTTTATGAGATGTCAATTTTTCTGCAAATCTATAGATTTAATACATTCTCCAAGAAAATTCCAGATTATTAAAATTGTGGTAAAATAAACATAACATAAACTCTACCACCTTAATTTTTAAGAGTACAGCTCAGTGGCATTAAATATATTAACACTGTCATACAACCATCACCACTAGCCATCTCCAAAATTGTTTCACTTACCCAAACTGAAATTCTTTACCAGCAAACTCTAACTCCCCGTTTCCTCTTCCTAGCCCCTAGTACCTACTATTCTACTTTTTGTTTCTATGAATTTGGCTATCCTAGATGCCTCATATAAGTACAGTCATACAGTATTTGTCTTTCTGGTATATGCAGGGTTTGGGGTTTTTTGGGGAGCAACTTGACAAATTTACTCTAAAGCTTATATGGATGTGCAAAGATCCAGAATAGCCAACACAATTCTGAATTATATTTTTGATATAGTAATATAACATACAATATGTACTAGGTAATGCCATTGTACTATTATAAATCTAGTGGAATTGAGACAGTGTATTGTTGGATTAAGAATATTACAAAGAGACTGGGGGGAAAATAGCCCCCAAATTGACTCCTGTATATACAAAAGTTTAATAAATTCCAGAGGGAGCATTCCAGATCTCTAGGAAAAGACAGTCAGTTCAGTAAATGGGGCTGGAATATCTGTCAATCCCTATGGGAGAAAAAAACCGAAATTAGATCCCTTCTTCACACCACAGACAAAGATTTCTAATGGATCCAAAAATTAAATGTGAAAGGCAAAACTTTCAAACTTAAAAATATATGTATTTCTAATGGATTCAAGAATTAAATAGGAAAGGCAAAACTTCCAAACTTAAAAATACATGTATTTCAGGAGTTCCCATTGTGGCTCAGTGGTAATGAACCCAACTAATATCCATGAGGATGTCGGTCTGATCCCTGGCCTCACTCAGTGGGTTAAGGATCCAGTGTTTCCATGAGCTGTGGTATAGGCTGCAGATGTGACTCAGATCCTGAGTGGCTGAGGCTGTGGCGTAAGCTGGCAGCTGTAGCTCTGATTCGACCCAGCTCTGGTTTGACCCCTAGCCAGGGATCAATGTGCCACAGGTGCAGCCCTAAAAAGAAAAAAATAAAACATATTTCATTATCTCAAAGTAGACAAGATACAGGAAGTGTGGAATATAAAAGAATGATGACTTCAGTTGTTGTCTAGGAATTTATGTGAATCAAAAGACACCATAAAGAAAATATGACAAGCCATAAACTTGGAGAAGATTATTGCAACATCTAAAAAAATCACTAAGTATAGGACCAAAAAGTAGAAAAATTAGCAAAAGGCATTAGAGGCATTTCCCATAATAAGAGTTGCAAATGAGAAACAGATGTATGAAAGCATGTTTGACCATAACAGTAATTAGAAAAATGCCATGTTAAGATGACAATGAGAGATCTCTTTCTTATATTGACAAAATTAAGTCTGATAATACCAAGTGTTGGTTCCAGAAGACACATGCTGCTGGTAGGGGGATGGACTTGTACAATCACTTTGAAAACTAATCTGGCACTATCTAATAAAGTCGGACATTGGCATGCTCTACCACACAGCAATTCCACTCCAAGGTGACATATGCTACTGGGGAGTGTTTTTTCAAACCATAGATTGCAAACCACTAATGGCTCATAAAATTCATTTAAAGGATCGAAGTCAGCATTTTTAAAAATAAAATTAAAAAAAAACTGAGGGCATTATGAATAATAGAATGAACACTGTTTCATGAAATGTTTGCTTCAGTTGTGCCTGTGGTGGGGAGGGAGGTGGGGGAGGGGGCAGCTCTGGTGTGTGGTATCCATGGTGACGTAAAATGTATTTCTCATTCTGAGTCATGGCAACTCAATTTGAAAGCCCTGTAGAAATTCTTACATTCCCCAGAACATATGTACAAGATTTTTTGTAAGAGCTGCATGCAAAAATATCAAAAACACAACCCAAATATCTACTGATAGTGGAGATTAAAATGGATACGTTGTGGCAGAGACACATGATGACATATTATGAGCAGAGACAGCGGCTATTCAGTTACACATAACAACTTGGATGAATCTAAGAAACAAATGCTGAGTGAAAACAGGAAGCTACAGAATACCACACACATCACCCTTTATTTATCAAGCTTAAAGACAAATGAAGAAATCAGTGAAAACAACCAAAAAGGAAGGATCCTGAAGTCAGTTTATATGGGTTCTGCTCCTAGCTCTGTCACCCATTAGCATGTAACCTTCAGCAAGACATTTAACCCATGACCGTTTCTTTAGCTGTGAAATGGAAATAACCACCTACCCCATTAGGGCTTTTAGGATGAAAACCTGTAAAGTCCTTGGAACTGTGAACATGCCAAAAAGAAGGAACATATGTAGAAAGAACAGAACTAGCAATAATCTGTTCTAAAGTTGGGTCATGGATGCCTGAGTACTGAAGTTACACGTTCGTGTATTTTTTGCACCTATCAGTATTTAAGGTTTAAAAAAGAGTGAGTCATGCCACAAAAAGGCTCTGAAGACTCAGGTTCAATAATAGGACGCAGGGCCAAGGGCGGTGGCAACCTCAGTAATCACCTACCTGGTTCTCAGCTTGTCGCCGCCCGACTCTGCCCAGTTTCGGAGGAGGCTGGAGAGCGGTCTTTTTTCATACTGTCTGGTGTACTGAGCCAGCAGTTCTCGAACCACAACCTGCACAGAGTTTATCATCTGTAAGCCATTTATCAAGAATATAACCAGTGCCAGAGTGTCTTTATCTGCTGCAGCACGAGAAGGTCGAGCTGCAAACTCTCTGGAAGGAATCAAATACAAGACTCATCCTTCTAGGGACCTCTGCTTCCCCAAAGCACGTATGTGGCCCTTACCTTACCACCTCTTCCGCAGCCTCAGTGGGTAGCTTAACTAGCTAACAACTCACTGCTCTCTGTCTCTCCTTTGAGGCATCAGGACGAACCATTTTCATTGACACTTCAAATAAAAACTACTTGCCTTCTCTGGACCAGAGAGGTGGCTGCTCTCTTCTCTTTGGGCCTCTAATAGTCTATGGTCGACTAGACTTTTGGAGAATTATGTTGAGATGTACACATAAAATGATCTCCATCAATCACCTTCTTCAGCAATTTTGAAGTTATAACATGGACCTAAAATGCTGCACACTTGTCCAGCTTTGTTCAAAGAAGAGGTCCAGGGCTAGGCTGCTGTAGAGAGAGGCCTAAATCACAGTGAGCAGCAACTGCTAGGCATGTCAGAGAGGTCACCCTGGACCAGCCTGCCCTGCTGAGCCTCCAGCTGGCTGCAAGGCAAGAGTGAGCCAGGGTGAGGCTGGCAGAGGAATGAGCCCAGACCAAACTGCCAACCTACAGAACTATGAACTAGCAAGTACATGTTGTTATAAGGCACTCAACTGTGGAGTGGGTTTGTTACACAGCCATAAATAGCTGATTCATTCTCACATGACTACCAATTTTAGAATATTTCCTTCTTCAGTTGTTTTTTCATGTTTTTCATTCCTTCATTCATGTTTTTACATATAGGCTATACTAAATGTTATGTATGCCTTTACTCAATAGACCAGCATGTGCTATTTTGCGTTCACATTCTTTTTGGATTCTATTTATCTGTTTACTGGCTGCATAATATTCTTTGCTTACAAAAGCATAACTAATTAAACATTTCCGTTCAATTAGATATTAAGGTTGTTTCCAATTTCATAATGCCATTAATAACCTTGATATTGATATGTTCAAATAACACTGTCCTTTTTTGATTATTATCTGAGAATAAATCTCATGAGCTTAATCTTTTAAATTTTATTTATTTATCATTTTTTATTTTTTATTTTTGGTACACCCACAGCATATGGAGGTTCCTGGGCCAGGGGTTGAACCTACACTATAGTGGTTTCAATACCAGATCCTTAACCCACTGTGCCACAAGGGAACTCCATCATGTGTTTGACTGATGCAACAGTTTTTAAAGAGAGCGATGTTGGAGTTCCCATCCTGGCTCAGCAGTAACGAACCCAACTGGTATCCACAAGGACTCAGGTTCAATATCTGGCCTCGCTCAGCAAGTTAAGGACTTGGCATTGCTGCAAGCTGTGGTGTAGGTCACAGATGCAGCTTGTATCCTGCATTGCTGTGGCTGTGGTGTAGGCCATCAGCTACAGCTTTGATTTGACCCCTAGCCTTTGAACCTCCATATGCCACGGGTGTGGTCCTAAAAAAAAAACAAACAAAAAATATAATGTAATAAAGAGAGGGCTGTTGAAGACTTCTCAAAGCATATTTGCCTGGCTGATTTTATTGGCATTGGTGGGCAGAGCCTGGCGTGCAATGCATGGGACGGTGTCAACCAGCAGAAGACGATGCCATAGGCAGCATCCTGTCCAATGCCATGTGGTCAAACACGTGCAGCCAATTGATGGCCCAGAGCCTGACTCTTCCACTTAAGCTTCCAGGTTCTCTCCAACCTGGGCCGGTGCAGGATTAAACTCTCCTGCTCCCTTGAGTTTGAGGTAGCCCTAGGAGTGGCTTTAGGCCAGTGACATGTTAGCTGGTATGATGTTCCCAGCTGTGACTGGTCCACAGCCTGGGCTTTAGTCTCCATTGGAGATGCTGTACCAACTCCGTGTCTAAAAGCAGGCATTGTTAAGTCTTCCTACGTCGTTATGCTTATTACACATTGCTTTCCCTTTGTTTCTTTGGAGTATTGTCTTGAATTCATGAAATCACTTCTCTAGATGGGTTATATTATCCACGATTTCATTTCAGGAGAGTAAAGGAGGTGTTATAAAATATTTATGATGAAAAAGAGGTCACTGCATGCAAAGAGTTTGAGGGTCACTGCATTATGGATCAGAAGACAGAGCTACTTTTGTGGCTACTGCTCTACAAAGTGTGAAAATCAAACTCTGTTAGCGATGGGGAAAGGGGGGGAAATTAGCTTTGACTGGAATGAAAATTAATATGACATGACCGTCAAGTTCAATTTCACAGGTGTCACTAGGATGAACATTTACATCCTGTGTTCTTGCTAATCTTAGATTTACGATGGCTCTAACACCATCGCCCCGCTTGTTACAAGAGCAACAACATCCCAAGTGTTAAAAATTGTTCTCTCTGGGGAGTTCCCTTCGTGGCTCAGTGGTTAACGAATCCAACTAAGAACCATGAGGTTGCGGGTTTGATCCCTGGCCTCGCTCAGTGGGTTAAGGATCCGGTGTTGCCGTGAGCTGTGGTGTAGGTTGCAGACGCGGCTTGGATCCCGCGTTGCTGTGGCTGTGGCGAAGGCCGGTGGCTACAGCTCCTGTTAGACCCCTAGCCTGGGAACCTCCATATGCCACAGGTGCGGCTCTACATAAAGGCAAAAAGACCAAAAAAAAAAAAAAAAAATTGCTCTCTCTGCCTCCCACCCCTCCCCTCCACACCTTAACTTGCTCCATTTTCCCACATTGAATTTACTGCTCCCCTATGACTCAGAGCATTGAACTGGCCATTGGCTTCCTGTCCTGCCGCTGTCTAGAAGGTAAGCATTGGGAGGCTGGAGTTTGTTCACCTTTGTGCCAGCAAGCAATGTGTGACATGGAGTTAGGGACTGAGAAATCTGTCTTGAATAAGTGAATGAATAGATAAATCCCCTTCCTGTGCCCAGTATCTCATCCGAGCTGTTCAATTCCTTAATCATTTCCTTTCACTTTTGTCACTACGTCCACTTTTCCATCTTAAGCAACTTAAATTGGGAAAATTGATTCACTTTAACTAGGTTTAAAATTAGAAAAACATCACAATCCAGTTTGGACACACTGGGGCTGGCTAATAGCACAGAAGCAGATTTCTCAGTTTAGTTCTTTGCTCCTTTTGCTTCCCTTTTTGCTCTGTGCTTTTGGAATCTTTCCTCTTTTTCTAGGTCATGAGACAAGGAAAACTGATTTTAAAAAATGAGTTTATTTTCTGCAGTCGATGCCCCTTAGTGGAGGACTAAGTGATTGAAGCTACCAGCTACCATGGGGTTTGGGCAGGACAGTCTCTAAATTCAATCCTTTATTTGATAAATGACCAGGGAGAGGCAAAGACGGATTAGTGGCTGTCTCAGCTGAGCATGTAATGAAGATGTGCTTGTTTCGACCTCACAGATTTGTTCCTGAAAACATTATAATATACTATATAATATATTGAAATTATACAATAAATAATAAATTTAAAAAATATAAATCATAGAATTATACAAAATATAACATACTATATATACTTTTTAACTTTCTATTTTAAAACAGTTATAGACACGGAAAGTTGCAAAATTAAAATAGCACTGAGGGGAGTTCCTATCATAGCTCAGCGGAAACGAATCTGACTAGCATCCATGAGGACACAGGTTCCACCCCTGGCCTCTCTCAGTGGGTTAAGGATCCGGCGTTGCCGTGAGCTGTGGTGTAGGTCACAGATGCAGCTCGAGTCTGGCATTGCCGTGGCTATGGTGTAGGCCAGCTGCTACAGCTCCGATTCAGCCTCTAGCCTGGGAACCTCCATATGCCATGGATGCAGCCCTAAAAAGACTAAAATAAAACAAAATAAAATAGCACTGAGAGGATTGGTCTAGTCATCACCCAGATTACCCCAAAAGTGGTATCTTACATAGCAACAGTGATGATCAAAACCAGGAAATTCAATTCAATGTGTATACACTGAGTATTTTAGTTCAGTAGAGATTTCATTATTTTAAAACGAACCTGTAGCAAAAAAAAAAAAAAGGGCCTTTAATAAAATAAATTATATATTTTTTGATAAAGTAACTACATCAACTACATAGTTATCTAAATCTGGTGTTTCGAAACTTACATCAGATTTTCCTAAGATGGCTTGTGACGTTATTTCTTTCTAGGTGATGTTTCTGCGGTGGTGGTGGTGGTGGGGGTGTTTGTGGCTATTTACACAGTTCCCTGGTTCTAAATGTGAATATTCTTTATTTTCTTCTGTGTACTTGGTTAATTCCCAGGCACCGAGTCCTGTTACACCTGCTCTAGAGTCTCTTTCTTAAGAGAACTCTAGGGGACTGAGCAGCCAGAACAGCTACGCTCTTGCCTTTGGAAAAGGTCCCATCTGCAGAAGGAATCAAGCTCATCTCCAGCCAACATTTGGAAACCATGAGTCTAAATAATTAGGCAGAATAATGGCATCATAAATATGCATCTACAATGAATATCATATGCATCAGGGAACACCAATTATGTAGCATCAATAAAAAAACATTTTCTAGGTTGAATGGCTTTTCAAGGCATCTACGAAGCAACTGGCATTACTACACACGAAGTATTTCATTGATTTACGCCAGCTACAGTGAAACCTGGATTAAAAAGTCTAACAAGTACTGTCTGCTGCCAAGGCAGAAACACTTAAGAGTCAATTAGGATGGAAAACATGTTCTGTAAGGAAAATCCACCAGATGTCATTGGCTCTGTAACAGGACAAGCCGGGTGGTGGGGCTGCACTGAGGTTTATACCAGGTAGGGAGATGGATTTGCTCAAAGTGGTGGTACTTGAGGCCCTGGGGTCCCAAATCATGCCCTACGCAGGACCGGCTACGGAATCTGGGGCCCAGTGCAAAACAAAAACGCGGGGTCCCAAATGGACTAAGTATCTCAAGATGGTGAGAGCAGAGCAGCAAACCAAGCACAGGCCCCTCTAGCATGAGGCCCTGTACGACTGTGCAGATTTCACCCCATAAGCTGGACTCGGCGCTCAGGGTCCCAGAAGGATGGCCAGACACAAATCTAACTGTGTGTCCTATGTTTTTATCATAGCCACAGCTGGCAACTTCGGATCCCTGACGACAGCTCAGGGGTCATCCTGAAGAAAAGGCCAACCGGACATGCTTCTCCACCAAGTATGTTAACTGTTTATCCCTTTTAAATCCTAGACACCCCATCCAAAGAAGACTTCTTTGAGGAGAGTGTAAAGATTCCCTAGAAGAAAAGAAAAGGGGGAGAGGGAAGGAAGGAAAGAAAGGGGGAGGAGGGAGGGAGAGTTGTGAAGAGGAAGAACTGCTTTAACACATAAACCAACATGTACGATGCGCTGAGAATTTGCTGGGCCTTAAACATGGATTTGAAGTTTGTATTAAGAAGGACGGATGGATTCAAAGCAGTGACATAAGTAGCAAAATTTCATGCACCACTCAATTGAACTTAAGAGTACTTAGTATTGGGTTTGTTTTTCAGTTAAGTCTGGACCCAGTTATATTATCTTCCCAAAAGAAAATGAAGTGCATCTCTGTGGTTTCCTTCCCTTGTTTCAGCCACATTTATGGAGCACCTGCTATGTACAAGACACCTGCTGTCTATTTTGTTGCTGTTGTTGCTGTCTTTTCACCTTTTCTAGGGCCACATTCACAGCATATGGAGGTTCCCAGGCTAGGGATCTAACAGGAGCTGCAGCCGCCGGCCTACGCCACAGCCACAGCAATGCAGGATCCAAGCCGCGTCTGCAACCTACACCACTGCTTACAGCAACGCCGGATCCTTAACCCACTGAACAAGGCCAGGGATCGAACCCGCAACCTCATGGTTCCTAGTCGGATTCGTTAACCACTGAGCCACGATGGGAACTCCCAACACCTGCTATCTATATTGAGCATAGTGAGGATTAAAAAGATGGATAAGAAGCATGGGTCTGCCAGGGGCTTTCTGTCTGCTAGGAGAGATCAGCACGGGCACAACCATCTCTCCAACGAGGCTAAAGCAGACCCCTTTACATGAGGATCAGGGCAGCACCTCGGAGGAGCCTCATCTGTGGATCTGCTTCATTCATCTGTTCATTCATTGACCCTACACCTGAGAGTCACAACGGACATTTTCTTTTGGCAGCTTCTATGGCTAAGCTCTGTTCCAAACTCTTCATGTGGGAAAACCAGTAGAATTCTCACGACAACTCTGGGTAGTTAATAGGCTCATCCCATTGTCCAGAGAAGGCAACCGCGTCCTAGAGAGGTTAAGCAAGTTGTCAGGGTCACACAGCCAGGAAGTGGTGTGGCTGGGACTTCAACCCAGAGTCTGTACCCTTAATAACTGCGCACCTACACTGCACCTGCTGTGTACCAGGCTCCCTGCTGGGCATGGAGGGTGCAAAGAGAGTGCAAGGCCCCAGAGTGTGCTGGGGAAACTAGCAGGAACGGAGAGCATGACAGTATAATGCGATGCGGGGGATAGAGATCAATAAAGCGCAGCAGGCACAGGAGGGGCAGCACAGGGAGGGGCCTCGGGAGCCAAGCCACTCACACTGGACTTACGTGCGGATGCTGAGAATGGCCAACTGCACCACCCTGGCCCCGGGACCTGAGAGGAATCAGGCTGAGGGCTCCTGGGGAGGGTCCACCTCCAGATGGCAATGGACCACGCCGAGGCGGGTGGAGCTGGAGGCTGGAAGGAGGCTCGGGCCTCAAGGGTGGACGGGCCACTGAACCAGCCCTGGGGTCCCCATAGAGGATGGTGTGAGTTCTCAGGACTTGGGCCACATTGGCAGGTCTTTATTACACAGCCAGATTGGTCCTGACTGATGACACCCTTAGCAGCTGGGTCCAAGTGGAACTTCCCAAAGCTACTTTGTCCCTGCTTTCCAGTGCAGGGCGGCCAGTGCCACTGTGGTCCAGGTTTGCCCACCTCCATCCCACACTGCCCCCTCCCCTCCTCCTCTTTCCTCTCCCCCACATCTCCCTCCTCTGCCAGCTCCCTGTAGCGAATGCATGTGTGTGAGGCTCCAAGACTACCAAGTTCTAACAACAACGACAACAACAACACGAGATGTGTCAGGCGCTATCTGACCACCAAGCTCTAACAACAATAACAACACAAGATGCCTCCTTGAGGTGGAATAGATGTTACTGGTATACCAATTATTACTAGTTTTTTGTCTTTTGTTATTTTAGGGCTGCTCCCATGGCATATGTAGGTTCCCAGGCTAGGAGTCTAATCGGAGCTACAGCCGCCGGCCGACACCACAGCCACAGCAATGCAGGATCCTTAACCCACTGAGCGAGGCCAGGGATTGAACCCTCAACCTCATGGTTCCTAGTCGGATTCGTTTCCGCTGTGCCACAATGGGAATTCCATGAATACCAATTTTTTTAAAAGAGGAAGTAACTGAAGTTTCCAGTCTGTGAACAAACAAATAAATGGGAGTGAGGAAAAAGTTAGAAAAGAAATTCTATGATGTTTTTTACAGTTTGGATAATGTTCCAATCCCTTCTGAAGGAGAAAGAAAAAAGGTCTCCTTAATCCCCAATATTACAAAAATTGTAATATTACTTAAACATACTCAAATATAGGAGTTCGCATTGTGGGGCGGTGGAAACGAATCCAACCAGTATCCATGAGGATGCAGGTTCGATCCCTGGCTCTGCTCAGTGGGTTAAGGATCCAGAGGTGAGGTCGCAGCTCCGATGTTACAAGGCCCTGCCATTGGGTTGACCCATCCCTCACCCCTGATTTTAGGAGCATCTGCACTTCGCTCCTTCTGGCATCTCAACATCTCCACCTGCTGATCACTAGGGCTCACCTACAGACAGGTGGTCGGGGCCCGAGTAAGGATATTCTTTCAGGGTGTGGTTCCTTCCAGGAGTCCAGGTTCTGCATCCCGAGGTCCAGCCCTCACTCAACACCATACTTTCCCAAAGCCCCATTCTAACACCTGAGGTCCAGCCTGTTTTGGAGAAGAATCTGGAATTCACCCCAGGAATGGGGGTGGGGGAAGAGTTAAGGGGTGTGTGTGTGTGTGAGAGAGAGAGACAGACAGACAGAGATAGACAGACAGACACAGAGAGACAGACAGAGAGTGAGAAACAGAGAGACACAGAGAAAACGAGAGAGAGGTTTGCCTTTGTTCTCTTGCAGAGGCCTTCCTTTCTTTGTTATTCTTTATTCCTTTTCTTCCCTCCCTCACTTTCTTTCTTTCTTTTTTTTTTTTTTTTTTGCTTCTTAGGGCCACACCTGTGGCATATGGAGGTTCCCTGGCTAGGGGTCGAACAGGAGCTGCAGCTGGCGGACTACAGCACAGCTCACAGCAACACCGGATCCTTAACCCACTGAGCGAGGCCAGGGATAGAACACGCAACCTCGTGTAACCTAGCTGGGTTCATTACCGCTGAGCCAGGACGGGAACTCCCCCTTCACTTTTTATATTTAAGGGAAGGAATAGTTCTCTTAGAGGTTTTAAGTATACTTACCTTTTAAAAAAGATTTTCTAATAGTTTGAAATTGTTAAAAACATCAGGCCATATTAAACAGTCTTAAATAAAAAGTCAACGTCTCCTACGCAATCCCTCACCTCCAGAAAGAACCATACTTGAGCAGTTTTTGTTCTGCTAGAAGAACATGCCAAATGTCAAGGTCAAACAGATTCTCATGTCCTGTTTCAGTCTGCTTCATATTTGGAACATGTTCTTGAGCAGTTTTATTTTTCCTGGAGTCTTAATGGACTCCCCCCCTCTCTTGTTTCAAGAAGAACCATATGCCTTTTCCATCTAAGATGCCTTTTCTAAGATTTTCCTGCTTCTTAATCATTCTCTATTTGTGGAACCAAAATCATTTCCTTCTTGAAGTCATCCTTTTGTGCTCTCTGACTTCCTGTTCCGATTTGGACTAATTGTGTTCTGGGCCACTGCTAGGCAGGTATTTCATTTCACGCATGACTCTTGGGTTAGCTCCAGAAAGTGTAGATGTTTTCCTAGTCCTTAATTCCCTTTCTGCTTTTCTCCAGTCCATCTACACCTAATATTTTTCAGACAGGGCAGGGCAGGTAAACTTCCTCAGCATTTGAATGTCTCTAAGTCTTTATTTTGGCTCACAGTTGATCAATAATTTAGCTAGCTATAAATTTTTACATTCAAAATAATTTTCTTCTTACTTCTGACGGTCCTGTCCCATTTTATTCTAGATTCTGGCCAAAGTGTGGTCCGGAGACCAGCAACCTCAACATCACCACGAGGTTGCTTGCAATGCATAATCCCCTGATGCACCCCAGAATCTGGATATGAACAAGATACCCAGGGATGTCTGGGTGCAGTGGAGTTGCGAGGTGCTGTTCCAGCTTTCAGCACTGCTACTGATAGGGCTGAGGTCAATCTGACTCTTTTTTTTTTTTTTTGTCTTTTGTCTTTTTAGGGCCACACCTGTAGCACATGGAGGTTCCTAGGCTAGGGGTCGAATTGGAGTTACAGCTGCCAGTCTACACCACCGCTGCAACGCAGGATCCGAGCTGCATCTGTGACCTACACCACAGCTCACAGCAATGCCAGATCCTCAACCTCCTGAGAGAGGCCAGGGATCGAACCCACATGCTCATGGATACCAGTCAGGTTCGTTAACCACTGAGCCACGACGGGAACTCCTGACTCTTTTTTTTTCTTAGTAAATAAACTGATGATTTGTCAGCCTAAGTTTGGGGCGCGGGCGGCGGGGGGGGGGGGTCCTCTCTTTGTCCTTCGTCAGTGATCTGAAATTCTCCAGGCTGTTTTTCAGCTCTGACCTTTTCAGGTGGATCCTGCCAAGTTCAAGACTTGTGACTTTCTTTAGATCTGGAAAATTGTCTTCTTTTATTTCTCCGGATCTGTCTGCCTTGCTGTTCTTTGCTCACTCTTTCAGGAATGTTCAGTTTCCTAGATTGATCACCCAGATCTCTTAGTCTGTCCCCTTTACTTCCCCTCACTTGGTTTTGCTGATCTTCATCCTGAGAAGTTTTCTCAAATTTACCTCTTGGCCCTCACATTGGATTTTTTTTTGTCTTTTTGCCTTTTATCTAGAGCCGCACCTGCAGCACATGGAGGTTCCCAGGCTAGGAGTCTAATAGGAGCTGTAGCTGCCGGCCTTCGCCACAGCCACAGCCACGCGGGATCCGAGCCGCGTCTGCAACCTACACCACAGCTCACGGCAACGCCGGATCCTTAACACACTGAGCAAGGCAACCTCATGGTTCCTAGTCGGATTCGTTAACCACTGAGCCACGATGGGAACTCCACATTGGATTTTTTAAATCATGCAAATGTATAATTTAAATTTACTGTGGTTCTCGGCACCATGGTTACTCTGTTTAATGC
Organism: Catagonus wagneri; assembly: GCA_004024745.2. Classification (NCBI taxonomy): domain Eukaryota; kingdom Metazoa; phylum Chordata; class Mammalia; order Artiodactyla; family Tayassuidae; genus Catagonus; species Catagonus wagneri. Next base: position 354,838 of record PVHT020000531.1, on the reverse strand, counting down.
ACTATGGTTCTCTGAATGCTCATTTGTCATGGCAGTGTGTCTTTGTTTGATGGATGCAAGGCCATCACATATCTCCAGGGATATTAATTAGCTTTTGTTTCTCCCAGTGCCAGTAGTTCTGTTTGTTCATCGTGCCTCTCCTTTTATATGTTATGGATTTTCCTTAACTTTCGGATCATCTTGATGAAATAACCTGTAGTGTGGAATTATTGTTCCTTTGCTTAGGTGGTAATGGCATTATTGTTCTTTTGTAAAAAAAAAAAAAATGGCCTTATTTTAGAAAGTGAATATTTGAAGTTTTTATGGATGAAGCATCTGATATCTGCAACTTTCAAATGGTTACACACATTTACACACACACACGTACACACACACACACACACACACACACACACACACAGATACAAGTAGAGAGAATAAGAAAGGACCACTTAAATATAGCAAAATATTAACCCTTGCAGGTGGAGAATATACTCAAGTGTTACTGTACTAGTCTCTCAATTTTCTCTTGGAAAGTCTGAAATTTTCCAAAGTTGGAAATGATAAGAGAAACAAAACAGAATATCCGAATATCCTTGGGCAAATACCCCAGGAGGCCTCAGATCCCTAAGGAATCAGTTTACTTGCAGGAAACAGACACTCGCTTGGTTTTTAAGCAAGTCAGGCTGTACGTCATCGGCATTTTTGCATGTTTGCTCTTACAGTAATTAACAATGTGTGCAGCACCTCTGGCTGATATTCCTTAGGAAACCTGCTGCAGTGCATTAGGAGAGGACCTGTCCTAGGCTATATCTAATGAAGCAAAAGAAAGTTATAATGGGATTTCATGGATGTGGGCAGTCATTGGATTTGGTGGCGGGTGTAATTAAATTTCACCAAGGGCTTACAACCTCTGCCCCAGGAAAACAATGACAGGACCAGAAGACCTTCCATGCTGCTTAAAGGGAACTATGGAAAGCCTGTAGAAACGCTGAAGCACATGCCTGCCCTGTCCACACCTCCTCAGTCATGGCACAGCGGCCCCAGGATCTTTGGGGGGGGTCTCTAAAGAATCTCAGCTTCAGGCAGAGGGCTGAAAGCACTGTAGGGAAAAAGGGGAGACTAGGAAAATTATTGACCTGTCTCTGTCCCCTGCTTTCCTGAAATTTCTCTCTCTACCTCGATAAGCAGCATCAAAGCAGAATCCAGCCGAGAGAGAGGATCTCCCCAGGATCCGCGCTTGGGGGTTGGTCCCAACGCTCACGTGGAAGGCCAGGGTGACCAGCGGTGGCAGCCAGTGCCACCTTCCCCACTGTCGCGTGGATGCCAGCCAGTAGAGAGCAGGGCACGTCGGCCGCAGGCTTCCTGTTAGGCTGTGTCGCCTAGAGGCGAGCAGGCAGGCTCACCCCCTCCCCGGCAAAGCTAATGCACAGAGGGGTCTCGGTCCTCCAGCCCAGGGAGACCAGACCCTTCCCTGGGCGGCTGAAATGTCCTTTGTCGAGCAAGTTTCCAGAGTCGAGGCGGATGCTACTCTTGCCCGCAAGGGCTCTGATGCGGGAGGCCGTCCTGCTGTCAGACAAGCCTTTAGAGCAAGGTCGGCTCTCCGCCCCAGCCCCCCTCTTGTGTGCCATCCCTGTGACTCAGCATCTCTCCAGAGACGCCCCAAAAGAAATAACTCCCATTTCCCACCGTGTTCACTCAGGTCGATCCATCAATTCCACCCCACCTGGTTCCCGTTCTCCAGAAGTTTATCGAACTCCTTGGTCTTCCAGGGGTCCCTCTCCCACCGCCAGGGCCCCTGCACCCCTGTCCCCTTCTCTTCTTTCTTCCAGTTATTTGAACAGGATGGAAGAGGAAAGAGCCACCGTGTCGTGTTCATGCCATCGTCCCAAGCCAGAAGTCATGCCCCTGGCTTTTAGTCCTCCTGCTCACGCGGCAGGGTTCGAGTATTTTTCTTTCCTTCTGATTCTGGATGCCCAGGGACGGCTTCCCCAATCACCACCACCTTTAATAGTCCCTCCTTTTAACAATATAATCAGGAGGGGCTTTTATGTTCTGGGACCATCCCAGAAAAGAGTTGACGCAGCAGCCCTGAGACCGGTATTCTTAGAAAGGCAGGCTCGGAAGGCTGCCCTGGGCTGGCCTCTGGAACCTGGATTTGAGGAGGGTTCCCATCATCCTGTGACTGCCAAGACCGGCTCGCTGTGCCTAAAGTCTTTGTGAGGACAATCTGGTTCATGCTGAACTTCTGTTCTCCATCTGGAATGTCGGTGCGTGCCAGGTGGAGGGTGACAGTGTGACCAAGCCCCCAGTCAAAACCTTGGATGCTGAGTCTGTAATGAAAGTCCCCAGCAAACATTTCACAGGTACTGTCCCAGTTCACTGCTGGAAGAATTAAGCACGTCCTGTGTGGTTCCACTGGGAGAGGGCTCTTGGAAGCTCACGCCTGGCTTCCTTTGGACTTTGCCCATGTGCCTTTCCCTTTGTTGATTTTGTGCTTTAGCCCTTTGCCACAATAAATCCTATGAGTATGACTAAATGCTGCATCCTGTGAGTCCTCCTAGAGAGGCAGCAAACTGGGGGGTGGTGTGGGGACCCCGGCCCACACCACTTATAAAGGTTTCCAAGTCCTGATAGACCTCTATCAAGGCTTGAGGGATTCATCCACTTTATTTTTTTTAAGTGGATGAATCAACGGAAGCATTGATAGATGAATAAGCATCTATCTTATGAGCACAGAAACAGGTTTTAAAACAAACAAACAAAAAAACTGTGCTCCCAGAATTTTGTGCGATTTGCATTAATAAAATGAATCCTAACATTTCAAAGAAAACTTTAAAGAAAAAAAAAGGTAGCATTTTTCCATCACATGTCCGCAAGATATCTGTCTGGAAAATTGGCAAAAGAGGCCTACAAACCTGGTTTTAAGGTCTCTGGAGATCTCCTTTTCAGCAGACTGTGAAACTGGACCATCCCTGACTCCCCTCCTCAGCCCAGCTCTTGAAGTCTTGCGTGGTTCTTACTGCGTGGCTGCTCAGCCTCCCGCCAGCCCAGCATCCCTGCATCCCTCCCCTCTGTGGTCCAGAGTCCCTCCCTTTCACCGCCCATGCTCCCAGTTTTACAACAAACAGCGAGCAGTCCCCATTTCTCCCTCTTCAGGTCATAGCTAGAAACTGTGACCACTCCCACAACTAAATTAAACAACCTTTCCATGGTGCCCACAAGCTAGAGTTTGCAATTAAAGCATGAATCATAACTTCAGGGTCAGGTGATGTAGCCACATTCTTGAGTTTAAAAATATACTCTCATAGAGAAAATTATTGAAAAACCTCACACGCTTGGGTTACCAGCTGAGATGGAGAATGTAAGTCAGTGCCATGTCTGATTACTGAATCTTCTTAAGGAGCATTTTGTTTGTTTGTTTTGTTTTTGTTTTTGTTTTTAAGCTACATTTAAGTAGGTGGGAGACAGAAGAAGAGCAGTTTTTAATCTAGCCCATATTAAATGGCAATTCTTAAATAATTCCCCCGAAATAATTTACTTCACTATAGATATCTCTAAAAGCTAAAAAAACAAAAACAAAAACAAAAACAAGCAAGACAGGGGAGAGGGGTGACAGAGTACCACATGACATTTTCATAGTCAGCATATTGAACTTGTACCTGACTAGCTCTCTAAAAATGTCTGCATTATTCTTTAAGTTAGCAATGTTTTCATTATAAAAATTTTTCCATTATAAAAATACATTTCAGGAGTTCCCGTCATGGCTCAGAGGTTAGGGAACACAACTAACATCCGTGAGGATGTGGGTTTGATCCCTGGACTCACGTTGCTGTGACTGTGGCGTAGGCTGGCGGCTACAGCTCCATTTAGACTCCTAGCCTGGGAACCTCCATATGCCATGGGTGCAGCCCTAAAAAGACAAAAAGACCAAAAAGAATACATTTCAGTATAATTTTTTCAATCATCCAGCACCCTGACGACACAGAGATCATCTATATTTTCTAAACTTATTCAGGCATAGCTTTTTTTCTTTTCCTTTCTTTTCTTTTCCTTCCTTTTCTTTTTGGCCATGCTTTTGGCATGTGGACGTTCCCAGACCAGGGATAAACCTGAGCCACAGCAGCAATGCGAACCAGATCCTTAAACCGCTGAGCCATCAGGGAACTCCACTTTTTATTTTTATATAATTGTAGATTCACACGCATTCATAAGAAATGATGCAGAAAGGCCCCAAACTACAGTGCAATATCATGTCAGAAAAAATTATGTCGATGCAATCCACAGTACTTATTCCATGGGTCAGTTTCCCATGCAGGTGTGTGTGCGTGTGTGTGGGTGTGTGTGTCTGGGTGTGCATGCGTGTGTCTTAGTGCTGTACCGTCTTGTCCCATGTGTAGATCTGTCACCACCACCACAGGCAACATACAGGACAGTCCCAGCCCAAGAACCTCTCCTGCTGCCTTTTATAGTATGAGAGCCATTGCCCTCTCTTTTCCTTCCTTCTTTCCTGGCAACGTTGATTTGACCTCCCTCTTTATAATTCTGTCTTTTCAAGAATGTTGTATGAATGTTATCTAGATGTGATGTCACCCCCCCCCACACACACACAGAGGAATACTACTCAGCCATGAAAAAGAATCAGACTTTTCCATTTGCAGGAACATGGAGGGACTCTGAGGGCATCATGCTAAGTGAACTAAGTCAGAGAAAGATAAATACTGTTCGATCTCACTTAAATGTGGGATCTAAAAAACACAATACTAGTGAACACAACAAAAAAGAAACAGACTCACAGATGTAGAGAACAAGCTAGTGGTTACCGGTGCATGGCGGGGATAGATGGGTGGGGAGTGGGAGGTACAAGCTACTGGGTGACAGACAGGCTCAAGGGTGTACCACACAACATGGGGAAGAGAGCTAATATTTTGTGAAAACTGTAAATGGAAAGTAACTTTTAAAAAATTGTCTAATTTTTTTAACTTAAATCACGTTATACAAATAGGACCCTATAGTATGGGACATTTTAGGATTGGTTTCTCTCACTCAGCATCCAAGTCGCTGGGAGTTCCCAGAGATCTTTATTTTTTTATTGCTAAGCTGCTATCCTGTGTTAAGGATCTTCCACAGTTTGCTTCACAAGCCACTCACTGCGGGACGTTTAGACAGTTTCCACGTTGGTGTTATTACAGATACATTGGCTGTGAACATTCATATGCAGGTTTTTGTGTGAATATGAGTCTTCATTCCTCTGAGAGCAAATGCCCCAGAGCATAATCGCTGGATGTTACCATAGGCACACATCTAGTTTTTTAAGAAGCTGCCATACTTTTATCTAGAGCGGCTGTAACATCTATATGCCAGTAATGTCTGAGGGATCCAGTTTCTCTGCTTCCTTGTCAGAATTACAAAAATATTAGTAATGTTATTTAAATTTTTTAGTTGTTTTGATCGGCGTGTAGTGCCATCTCAGTATGGTTTTTATTTGCAGCTCGCTCTTGGCTAATAATGTTGCACATCTCTGCACGTTTATATTCGCCATTGCTAGATCCTCTTCAGTGAAAGGTCTGTTCACATCTTTTACCTATTTGATTATTAGATAGTTTGTTTTTTCCTGTTAAGTTTTGACAGTTCTCTATGTATTCCAGACTCAAGTACTTGGTCAGATGTGGTCTGCAATTATTTTCTTCCAGCTTTTGGGCTTGTCTTTCCAACCCCTTTCATGGATGGGGTCTTTCACAGAGAAAGATTTTCATTGTGATGAAGTCTAATTTATTACTATTTCCTCTTACGGATTACGCTTTTGATGTAAAGCGAAGCATTTTTCCTAGTCCTAGCTCAAAGGTTTTCTCCTAAGTTTCCTCTGCTCTGTTCCATCCATCCATGTGCCAGTCTCTGTAGCACACTGTACTGATTGCTATAATGAGCCTTCATATCGGGGAGTGTAATTATCCACTTTATTCTCTTTCAGAATGGTTTTTTATCTATTCCAGGTCCAGTGACTTTATATTTTTTCCCAGATTTATGGAGCCATAACTGGCATATAACAATGTGATAGTTTAAGGTGTACAATGGGATGATTCAATACATGCATATACTGAGAAACAGTTACCACAACAAAGTGAGCTGACACCTCCATCTTCTCACATAACACCTCTTGCACCCGAATACTGTGAGAACACTTAAGATCTACTCCCTTGGCAACTTTCAAGTATGTAACACAGCACCGTTAACTAGAATCAACATGATGTACATTAGATCCCCAGAACTTACTCACTTGTAGCTGAAAGTTTGTGCCTCGTGACCTAAACTCCCCATTTTCCCCAACTCTCAGCCCCTGTCACCCACTATCCTACTCCTTAATTCCACGTGCCCTGCTCTTTTAGATTACACAGGTAAGTGACATCATAAAATATTTGTCTTTCTCTGTCTGGCTTATTTCACTTAGCATAATGCCCTCAAGGTCATCCATGCTGTAAACGGCAGGATAGCCTTCATTTTTGTTATTGAATTATAGATAGAAAGATAGATTAGATAGATATAGTTACAGATATCTCATAGTTTTCACATAAAGATATATCCCATCTATCTATATAAATATATAAATATTATATATACGTATATGCACACACACATATATCACATCTTCTTGGTCCATTTACCCATCTATGGACCCTTAGATTGTTTCAATGTCATGGCTATTGTGCATAATGCTATAATGAACCCTGGGGGGACAGATAACTTTTCCAGATCCTGATAATATTCCCGTATGATATATACCCAGAAGCAGAATTGCTGCAACATACATGTTATATTTTTTAATTTTTTTGAGGAGCCTCCAAATTGTCTTCTACAGTGGCGTTACCAATTTACTTTGACACCAACAGTGCCCAAGAGTTCCCCTTTCTCCACATTCTTGGCAGCAACTTGTTACCGCTTGTCTTCTGGACCATGGCCATTCCCGCAAGTGTGAAGTGATATCTCCCTGTGGTTTTGATTTGCATTTCCCCGATGATTCATGACGTTGAGCACCTCTTCACATACCTGTCGGCCACACGGGTGTCGTCTTTGGAAAAATGTCTATTCAGATCATCTGTTCATTTCTAGTTTTTTATTTATTTTATTTTGTATTTTTGCTTTTTAGGGCCACACCTGTGGCATACGGAAGTTCCCAGGCAAGGGGTCAAATTAGAGATACAGCTGCTGACTTACACCTCAGCACAGCAACATGGGATCTGAGCCACACCTACAACCCACATCAAAGCCCACAGCAAACACCTGATCCCCAAACCCACTTAGTGAGGCCAGGGATTGAACCCTTATCCTCATGGATACTAGTTGGATTCATTTCCGTCGCACTGCAATGGCCACTCTTGTCCATTTTTTAAACAAACTGTTTGGTGGTTTTTTTTTTTTTTTTTTGCTATTGAGTTGTACATGTCCTTTACATGTTTTGAATATTAACCTGTTACCAGATAGTTGCAAATATTTCATCCCATTACATAGGTTGCCTCTTCATTCTGTTGACGGTTTCTTTTGCTGTGCAGAAGCTTTTTAGTTTGTTTTATTTTTGCTTTTGTTGTCTGTTCTTTTGGTGTCATAGCCCAAAAAATCATTGCCAAGACCAATGAATCTAGGAGCTTTTCCTTGGTGTTTTCTTCTAGGATATTTGTGCTCTTTCATTTGTTCTTTTTTTTTTTTTTTTTTTTTTTTTTTTTTTTTTTTTTTTTTTTTTTTTTTTTTTTTTTTTTTTTTTTTTTTTTTGCCTTTTGTCATTTTAGGGCCGCACCTGCGGCATGTGGAGGTTCCCAGGCTAGGGGTCTAACAGGAGCTGTAGCTGCCGGCCTACGCCAGAGCCACAGCAATGCAGGATCCGAGCCGCGTCTGCGACCTACACCACAGCTCACGGCAACGCCGGATCGTTAACCCACTGAGCAAGGCCAGGGATCGAACCCGCAACCTCATGGTTCCTAGTCGGATTCGTTAACCGCTGCGCCACGACGGGAACTCCTCTTTCATTTGTTCTTGTTTTTATGCTTAGTTTATGCTTATTTTGCTCAACTTTTTAATTTTTTTAAGGTAGGAATATAATTATTGATTTGAGACCTCTTCTCTTTTCTAAAATAAGCATAGTTAATGCTATGAATTTTCCTTTCAGCATTGCTTTATATGCACCCAACGTATTTTATGTTGTGTTTTCATTTTCATTCATTGTATTTTTAAAATTTCTTTTGAGACTACTTTCCTTTCTGAAGTTCCAAGTCATTCTTTGATATCATTTTCTCATGTTTAGAGTACTTCCTCTAGCAATTCTTTAAGGGCAGATTTGCTAGCAAAAAAGTTCTCTTAGTTTTTCTTAAGCCGATAATATCTTTATTTCCCTTTCAATCTGGAAATCTATTTTTCCTAGATATAGAATGTGCATTTGACTGTTCTTTTCTTATACTACTTGAAATGTTTTGCTGATTCTTTTTAATCTCCATGGTTCCAGATGAGAAATCCGCTCTCATATGAGCTGGTGTTTCCCTAAAAATAAGTATCATTTCTCTCTGTCTGTTTTCAAGATTTATTTCTTTGTCATTATTTTTCAAAAGTTTAACTATGATGTGTCTTGTGGGGAATTTCTTTGGGTTTTCCCTATTGCAATTTGCTCAGCATCTTAAATTTTTGGTTTTACGTCTTTCAACAAATTTTGGATGCTTTCAGGCATTGTCTCCTTAAATACTTGTTCTTCGTCCTCTTCCCCCTCCTGCTAAGACTCTAATGTTACAAACGCTAGCTCTTTTGTTATTGTTCTCAGATCTCTGAGACTTTTCATTTTCTTCCACTCTGTTCATACTGGGTACATTCTATTGATCCAGCCTCAATTTTTATAGATTCTATTCTTCATCATCTCTATCCAACTATTGTCATTCTGCAAATCTGTTATTCCTGCTGTTGTATTTTTCAATTCTATAATTTCCCTTTGGTCCCTTTTTACTTCTATCTTTGCTGAAATGATATATTATTTTTATTTGTTTCAAGAGTATTTGCAATTACCTTTAAACTATTTTTATGGTGGGTACTTTAAAATCTTTGTCAGATAATTGCAACATCTGATTCTTTGTGGTATTGTCATCTCTTGATTTTCTCTTTCAAGTTGTGATTTTCCTGATTATTTGCATAATGAGTAGCTTTTCTACTGTGTCCAGGGGGCTTGGGTACTATAATGAGATTGTATTTAATCGTGAAGTGCAGCACAATGTCTGTCACACTTCCTGGTGGGTGCTGCCAACACCACACTGGCAGAAGTAGTGCACTTGACTCATGTTGGCTTGTTACAGACAAGTGGAGTGGAACTGCAGCTCAATCTTTTTCCTGCTGAGACCAGGGGCAGGGAGTGGGGAAACAGAATGCCAACTAGCCCCATTTCTCACCACTTCTTTCCATCTTATTGATGCTGCACAAGGGCAGACGTTGAGCTCCCCACTGGCTCCTACAGAAATGTAGAAGAGCAGGAGGTGCAGTATTTACTAACCCAGCTCATGCCATTTCATTCAGCCACTGATGCCAGGTGAGGCTGGAGACTCAGCTCTCACTGAGCCCCTTTGGTACGGAGGTGAGGGGGCAGGGAGAGGAGGGATCAAAGGGCCCACCAGTCCCGCTTTACACTAATTTAGCTTCTGTTGTTATGTGGGTATGGAACTTTAGCTCCTCACTGGGCCACTGGCACCAGGGATGATGTTGGGGGGCAAATTTGAGTGGTAACCAGTCGTCCTGGTTTGGCCCAGTTGATGTCAGGTGGGGGTAAGTGTTCAACCCTCTGCTGGACCCTGCTGACACTGAGGTTTCAGGCTGAAGCACAGTGGTAATTAGCTCCACCTTACATCACTTCACTGGGTCTTACTGCTGCTGGGGGAGGGAGGGTGGAGGCTTATCTCCAGGAGCCCTGCTGACATTACCCCAATGAGAGAATCATCAGCTTTTCTTGCTTCTACCAGGCAAGGGAGGGAAGACTGGTGCCCTGTTTAGCCCCACCAGCATCACCAGGTGGAGGAATGTCCTTGCCACCACCTGCCACCTGCTTCTTCCCACCTCCTCAGATGGGAGATTAGGTGGAAGATCAGCTTCTGCCAGGACCCGCTGAAACTACTGTGTGTGTGTGTGTGTGTGTGTGCGTGTGAGTGTGTGTGTGTGTGTGTGTGTGTGTTTGGTTTTCTATTGTGTGTGACTGGTAAAGAGTGAGTATTGCCCCAAAGGTTTCCTATTGTGAAGCCATCATCTTCTCTGTCCTTGGGCTGGGGGAGTAGGCTTTCCTTGGACCATATTTAGTTTGTGCCTGATAGAAATTCAGGATACATATGTCCTGTCCAGGATTTCTAGGAGGCAATAAGGAGACCCAGAGAACTTACTGCCCTTTCCTTCCTCCAGTCCCAAGGTCCCTAGGCCACCTGCCTTCTTCTTTCCCTGGGTACGAGCCTCCCTGTGCTTATTCACTGTGTTACGTCCAGGGTGTTTAGTTATTAAGAGGAAGGCCCTGAGGGGAATAGGGCCGTTCCATGCTAGCAAAGCCAAAAGTCCCTATTCTTCTTCTTTAAAAACACCTAATTGTGATCACATTCTATATACAATTTAATATCATTTTCACTCACCATCTCATATGTTTTAATTTCTGTAATAAACTCTGTAAGTACAATTTTAAAGGCTATATAATTCCCTACGGAGTGTCCAGAACATGAGCTACATAATTATTTTGCCGTGGTTGAAAATTTAGATTCCAACATTATTGCTGTAATAAATAATGCACTAATGAGAATGGTGGTGTCCAGAATTTTTCTGTATTTTGGACTGAACCTTAGATAGAGTCCCAGAAGGTGAATCACACCTGGCTCAGCAGCAAATGGAAGAGGCCTCTTTTGTTTTGATCAACAGTGGGACTTGATATACACCTTTTTTTTTTTTTTTTTTTTGGTCATACCCGCATCATGAAGAAGTCCCTGGGCCAGGGATCAAACTTGTGTCACATCAGCAACCAGCACCATAGCACTGACAATGCAGGATCCTTAACCCACTGAGCCACGAGGGAATCCCGACCTGATTTACTCTTGGACATGAGCTAACTTGAGAGAGGAAGGAAATTAATATTACAGATGCCCCAACGTTCATTTCTTTGATCACTAGTGTGGTTGATCAGCTGCCCCCTTTTGAAAACTGGTTCATCGTGTCTTTGGCCTGTTTGTCTTCTGGGACCTTACACACTCTTTGGGAACCACCTGCCCAGTAGAAGATAGGCGAGTCAATATGTACAAGAAGTAGTTTGCTTAAGCCAAAAAGATATAATTCAACATCAAAGATCAGCTAGGAAGGAAATCAATTAATCTCCCTGTTCAACTACTGCAAAAAATCAAGTGCCTAGCAGAAAAACACCTGCCAATTAAATGAAGACATCAGATGAAGATAAAATATATGAAGCATTTCAGATTTCTGGATAACTCTTAATCTTGCAAATTATGCTGTGTTTTTTTTTTTTTTAAATAACCAACATTTCCTGAATCTTACCTGCAGCATTACCACATTGTCACCTTCAAATGTTACAAACACATCTGTGTCACATTTTAAGCCTGAGATTCGGTTTTCCATCATGTAACCCTATTGCAGAAAAAGAAAAGAAACAGAGTCTCAGGTTGCAGCTCCATCATTGTAAAGGACTAACATTCTCTTCGATATTAAAAAAAAAGATACCGACAATTGAGAAAGGAAAAAAACTACATTTCTCTTACCCAGAAGAGTCATTCCAAGAATTTGACCCATGCCATCATTAGTTTTTGGTCCACAAATATTACTTGAGGTGTGGCCTTCATTCACAGTAAAAACATTTGAAAACAGTCGTGTCACATTCTCCCAAAATATTTCAACAGATTATGCTAATTCCTTCTCTCTCTCTCCCAAATCTTATGAATTCAAATAAATGGCAAGGTCTTAGGGATTACACCCCACAATACGCAGGAGAATGATGACTCAACCCTTTTTAAATTAGCAAATACACCTAGGATTCTTGGGAGACACAAAAATCCTAAATTGCCACTCTGCCTCTTAATGTCATTACATACTCTGCCTTGGAAATATACACTCCAGCTTCCAGCCAGCTTTTGATTTCTGTTCTTTGCTCACTTCCTGGGATCTTTATTTAAATGGCGGTAGCCCACTGCTCCTTTCCCAAGTGCGGAAGTGTCTCTGCTCATGCGCGCGCGCGCACACACACACACACACACACACACACACGGAGAATCGCCGAGAAGGTGGAGCGGTCCCAGGCCAAACAAGGAAGGAGCAGAGTGCCAGCTTGGCCTCAGGTCCTTCTCCTTCTCCAGGCCTCTGTACCCTTCTTCCAGCTCACCATCCTCCCCCTTCAGTCTCCCGGGTCCTCCCGTTCTCAAAACCTGCTTCCAAATCAGTTCTGCCCACATAAGCTATACAAGGGGCCGCTGTCGCCTTGCCTCTCCCAGGAGTATTTGCACTTAGCACTTGGGCTCTGAGTAGGGAATGACAAGATTTAGCCCTGGGTGGAATTTTCAAGCCACATGGACCACAGAGGGGGCCCTGGTGAGCAGCCGTGTACTCTAGCCTCACGGTACCCATTATCCTTGGGGGATCTGCTTCATTCCTAAAAACTTGAGTCACAGAAGCAGGACTCTGGGCTCCCCCTGCCAGCAGAGCCTGAGGTCCCGTGAGCATCATCCTCTGCCACACCCCCCCCCACCACCGCCACCTTCCCTAAGTGCCCCTTCAGCATCAGGGCAGGCCTTGTGCAGTGTCACTTTACAGAAGCAAATGCCTCTTCACAAACCCGCGGGTCCTTTGTTCCATTTTTTTTTAAATTGGAATCTGGTTGATTTACAATGCTCTGCTAATTTCTTCTCTATGGCAAAGTGATTCAGTGATACATACGCACACTTTTTGGGTATTCTTTTCCATTATGGTTCATAGTAAGACACTGAGCTATATAGTGGGACCTTGCTGTTCATCTCTTTCATGTATAATAGCTCAGGTCTGCTAACCCCAACCCCCCACTCCACCCCTCCCCCAACCCCCCACTCCACCCCTCCCCCAGCCCCTCCCCCTTGGCAACCACAAGTGGGTTCTCCTTGTCCATGAGTCTCTTTCTGTTTCATAGATGGGTTGACTCGTGTTCTATGCTAGTTGCCACCTAGAGGTGACATGCTACAGTATTTGTCTTTCTCTTTCTGACTTACTCCACTTAGCCTGAGGCTCTCTAACTGCATCTTCATCACTTTGGTACAGGTAAACTGGTTGCATTTATGGATAATAAATAAGGGGTATTTCCAGCCCGGAGAAGTTCAGCCTCCCCTCCCCCATCGCAACCACAGGGTAAAACCCACCCCCCTCCCCGGGCAAACCACAGGAGATTAGGTTCTGACTGTGATCAGGCCCCGGCGTGTTTCTCCGCAAAGCAGGGAGCTGACTCACTTTCACCACCTACCATTGAGAGGGGACCCGCCACAAGGCGGGGGCTGTGCTGAGAGCTTCGCCCAACAAAGAAGCTTCATTTACTCTCTCACTTGATCCTTTTGCTCCTCTCAACAGCCCCGGGAGGTAAGCCTCACCCCCGTTTCATAGATGAGGGGAACAAGGCTTGATGGCTCTGTTGGGATGTTCTCGAATAATCTCTCAAGCTCCGGTGCGGAACAGAGGAGCGTGACACACACCGCCTCAGACTTGCGGGAGAAGCCGCTACACTCAAGAAGCACATCTGCTAAAGCCTCACGATAATGATTCGGAAGAAACGAACTGCTTTTTCCCTGAGCATTTTGCTCCGGTCTCTCCCGGCAGCAGAGAAGGGAACGGGTTCTTTGCTGCTCTCTGACACTTTTGAACGGTTCACGCTGCTCCGGAAACCAGGCCACGGGGACTTTCCAGTGACCGGAGAGGCGGTGCACTGGAAAAGGCAGCAGAATCAGGGCTCGAATCCCAGCGTCTCTCAGAGGACGGGCACCGGGGCCCCACGAGCACAAAGACGCTTTAGGTTCTGGTGTCAGTTCGTCACAGGCAGGACAATTTCTTGCTCTTCCGGACGATGACACTCAGCTTTGAACTGCACTCCCCGTTTGAAGACTGAGGGCAACCTTGTGACTGCTAGCCTGCTGATTCCAGGCTCCCCAGGGGGCCCTGACCGAGCCGAGGTAACAAGGCCCACGGTCCTCACGGAGCTTGCAGGCAACCGGAATGGAGCAGCGGAGAGAAAACCTGAAGGCTAACAACCACGTTCGGGCAGCGGCTGTGGCCGCCACGTTGCCTCCGGGCTCCTGAAACTACCAGGGGCACAGCTCTGATCTGATTTCCTTAGAAGAGGCCGGAGAGGCCCATCCTCATAAAAGTCTTAAATCCTTAGGATACCTGAGGTGACCCATTTAGCAGCCAGCTCGATTCGGGAAGTGTGAAGCGTCTGCGTTCTGGGTGAATCTGGGTGCCAGTTTAGGGAAGGACACACCACGTCGAGAAGTTTCTGTCTGGGAACCTACTTCCATCCTCCCAAGAAAGTGAAATTCTAAATGTGGGAGCCCTCACTCTTTGGGACCAACAATTATAAGCAGTTTGTGTGTGTGTGTGTGTGTGTGTGTGTGTCCCTGTCTAATTAAAAACGAACTTTGAAATTAATTCCCAATAGCAATATATAAGCATTGTTTTTTAAAAAAAATAAGTAGGCCAGAAAGAAGGAAAAGAGATAAATAGTTATCTATAACCTTACGACGCAGGAGAAAAAGGATGCCTGAGAAAGATCCCAGGAGAAAGGCTTGAACTGGGGATGGAAAGGATGGAGTTAGATGTTACAGGGACGTAGGCGGGGCAAGACCCAGAAACCAACAGAGCAGGTCTGGGCAAAGGGAGCCAGGGAGAGGGGAGCACGAGGGGCGGTGGGGACAAGGTGTCAGCAGAGGCCGCAGAAACGGGCATCCCAAAGCCACCCGTGATCCCCGGCTCAGACCTCTGGGGTCGGGTGAGGCTGGCTGGCTGGGAGGACTTGAGGCAGGATGGATCGGGTCATATGCGGACCAGTCCTCGGGTGCCGTGTTCCTGAAGGTCCACGGGACACGGTTAAGGATAACAGAGCTGCAGCTTCGAGAAGAAGGACGGCAGAACGTTTCACACAGACCTCACCTCAGCTCCCCAGCATGGGTGCCCAACTGTGCTATTCTGACTCTCCCCGTGGGGGCCAAACAAGGGGTGACTCGAGCTCCGTCAGAGCTTAGTAAAGCGCATCTCAAATCGGCCCAGCAGCAGACTACCTGCCCTCGTGGAGCCCAGGACAGGTGCGGGCGGGACAGCAGGCCGGGCTGGGGGGAGGGAAGGAGCCTTCCGGCCAATCACAGTGATAATCAGCAGTCGGCGCCTCCCGGGCTGGGGGTCAGGGACGAGACAGGGACAAAGGCCAGCCCTTACAGGGATGATGAGCTGGTGCCCAGACTACAGCAGGGCCGGAAGGAGAGCTGGCCCTTTTTCCCAGGCTGGGGCACCCAACGGGGTCCATGGGGCAGGGAGAAGAACCAAGTTCTGGCGACGGCGGTCCCTGCACGGGTTCAGGGCACACCCCAGGGCTGTGATCTTAGGTTCAGAGCAGAAGCGGCCGGGCTGCAGCTCTGCGGCAGGGGCCCTGCCATCCTTCCTTCCCCCCAGTCAGCTCCCTGGAGCCAAAGCTGTCGCGCCCCCAACCCCCACCCCAAGCCTGCCCTGTCCCCCCGAGCCTCCTTGCAAGGAGAGACTGTGCTTTCTTCAGAGGCAACGGTCCATACGGGGCTGCCAGGACCTGGGCAGGCCAACCAGGGGGCGGATTTGGACTCAGTCCATTCCTGCCACAGACAGAAAAGACTTGTCACCCCCAGGGGCAGGGCAGGGACCCCAGAGGATCATGACAGTATGCATCGGCATGGCACTGTCTCCCCCCAAAGCACATCCCTCCCGGAGCAAAGACCTGTGGGACCTGCACCTGCCCAGGAGGAGGACGTGGGCCTCTTCAGTGCCCTGGGACCTGCTCCTCCTATGGCACTTTCCAGAAGAGTCTGAAGAACTCCAGGGAAATGGCCAGGGTGTGCTTCCGGCTCTCTGCTCCTCCCCTTGTCTGGGGCATTTTCTCTCCCTCTTCTGGCCACAGGGCTCCCTCCCTCCCTCTTGGGATTCCGCTTCCTTTTCTAAGCCTCACAAGCGGCTAGGCTTTAACTTGGAGCCCCAGAGACCCCCTCGGCCGGCGGAGCGCGCGTCCCACACGGTGCTCGGGCAGGGTCCCTGGCGAGCGCTCCTGACGCAGGTGTGGTTGAAGCCTCTCGGGGGAGCGGCCTGGGGGTCACCTCTCGGGGGAGTGGAATGGGGGCTCACCTGCCCCTCGTGCTGGGCATCTCCACCGAGGGCCTGAAACTTTGGCCTTCAGTGGATCTCAAGTTAAACTAAAAATGTACTCTGGGGAGGCCTGTAAGAATGTGTGTGCATGAGCGTGGCGCGCGCACGCGTGTGTGTGTGTATGTGGTGTGTTGAATTTTCCCCCCGAAAGTCCTGTGTTGACACCCTATCTCTCTGGACATCAGATGTGCATTGTCTGTAAAGATGGTGCCAGTGAAAAGGTAGTTATGATTCAATGAAGTCACTGGCGTGGGTAGGTCCTGATCCATGATGCTTCATGAAAACACCTTGATCTGGACATCTAGCCTCCAGAATTGTTAGAAAACAGAGAAAATAAATATTTGTTGTTTAAGCCACTCAGCCTGAGGGACTTTGTTATGGCAGCCTGAGCAAACTAATCTAGGTCATGTGTGTGTGTGTGTGTGTGTGTGTGTGTGTGTGTGTGTGTGAAGTGTGATCTCAAATCTTGCCTATTCTCCACCACAGATAAATCCATAGGAACTGCTTCTCCGATGTGAATAAACCCTTTGGAGTCTTAGGAAATCCTTCTCTAAGCCATCCTCTCAAGGCACTCCCTAGCACCTTAGGTTTTCATTACAGAACGCAGTGGTAGTTTCCATCATGCTTCTCCGTTTCCACCTTGGACTCCTAAGTAGGGGCCTCTGCTTGTACATTTCAGGTTGGGGGCTGGGGAGAAGAGAAAAGGAGAGCGAGGGAAGAAAGAGGTTGCACCCCCCCACCCCAAAGTGAATAATATTTTCCATTAGCTGACTTCACTCTTAATAAAACAAGAAATGTGAACTAGACGGAGGGAACTCTAAACTCCACGCTCCCCAAGCCAGCAGCATCCTTGGGGGACGTGCGGGCCAGGATCTGGGAGGAAAGAGTGTGCTGGGCAGACGCGTCACTCTAGCCTTGCCTTCTGGGTTACATCGGGCCTCTTAGCAAGTAATTGTGGATGTCATTAAGGTTGTGTCCCATTTCAGGGAGGGCCCCACGGAACATATTTTATGATTCAAACTTTGTACACTGAAAGTTTAATATGTTCCTGCTGTTTTTAACATCTCTGATTTTTTTTTTTTACTGTATGATTACGTTTAATAAATGTATCAGAACAAATTAGAAACAGGCTTTCTCCCCCGCCCCCTTTTAAACAAACTGAGGGTATGTTTTGTTCATCTGAAGAAGAAAAAGGCAGAATCAATCTTATTGGTCAAAGGAGGGTCCACGGAAAATAGAGAGACTGACCAGGAGGGACTCACTGGGTCTTAGGGTTACATTAATTTTTCGCGGATATATTCCTGCCACCCTGAATGGGAGGGAACCCGTACGTGTGGGCAGCTGGTGTGACCGCCGTGCTGGGGTGGGGGCTTCTGACAGCCCAGCAGATGATGGATGTTCTGATGGAGGTGATGGCAAGCGGTCCCGCCCTGCCCCGTGTGCTTTGAGTTGACCCTGCTCTCTCCCTCCGGGCTTATGAACTAGCGGGAGTGGGTGGGAGGGAACTCATTCGTGGGTCCCGTCACCAAATGCAGGCTGAGGGTCTCATGTTGCAGGCACTACGCTACACACTGCAAGCCATAAACACCGTCCTGTCCTTAGGAGGCAAACAGGCATTCAGTCAGGTAGACAAATAAAAGAGGTCATTAAAGAGTCTGCGCTAAGTGCCAGAAAGGAAAAGATCTGGGTTCCGCGAGGAAAGAATCAACCAGAAAGACCTCTTCTAACCTAGACACCAGAGAAGAGTCTTCAGGCCGTGTTTAACTTTGTCAAGAAGAGAAATCAACCAAGCCAGGAACGGGGACAGCTCACTCCGGGTGAGGGAACAGCGTGTGCAAACACCCTGTGGCCACGAAGGAGCACAGAACGCCGGGGACTGCAAAAGAAGGCTTGGGTTGGAGGTGATGAGCGGAGAGGAGAGTGGACCAAAGATAAGACTGGAAGCTGGCATCAGGTGACTCAGGACCTCGGCGCCATCTCGGGGATGCATACTGGGTTAGTTTAGGTGCAACATAAAGTCATAAAATAATTTTCGTCTTTGGAATAAGATGACTTGTGATTTTAAAGTCGGGCTCGAACTGCTGAGTGATCCTGGCTCACAGGAGGCGAGAGAGAGGGCGTTGAACTAGTTGGAGGTGAAGAGGAGAGGCGTGGGTGGCATGGTGTCGGAGAGAGAAAGGCTGGGAGAGGACTGGGTGTGTGCGTGAGCGAGAGGAAGCCGGGGTCACGTGAACCACAGACATACGGTGTGCCCTTTACTGAGCTGGGGAAAGATGTTTGCCGGGAAAGATCAAACAGTCGCATCTATAGACGTCCGATGTGCGAACTGGTGGGACGGCCACGTGGACTGGGCACAGCGGAGGTTAGCTATAAGATTCTGGAGATGCAAAAAGAGGTCTTAGATGGAGATGTTCAATTCAAGTGCTCACTATGTGAGTGTTCGAAACCCACGGAAGGGACAGACTTACAGAGAGGGTAACTACACAGAGAAGAGAGGACCCGGGTTCGCGCGATGGAAAATGGCAACATTCAGAGGTCAGGTGGGAGCAAACTGGCCAAAGAAACGAAGAGGACAGAGAATGCAGAAAGAAAGAGGGAGGGGATGGGGTCCTGAAAGCCAAGAAAAGGGGGATGCCCGGAGCTCAAGCCAGTGCAGACTCAGAAGGATCCTCGGGACTGGGCCTCAGGGAATCAGCAGTGACTGTCCCGAGACAAGTCAGGCAGCACAGAGGAGGGGAAGCAAGATCTGCTTGGGACATCCGTCTCGGGCAACATGGCAGGCGAGATGGTCTTTCACAAAAGCTAAGTCTCCCCGTAGAAACCACTGAAAAAAGACTCAGTAAAATATTTTTTAAAAATCACTGTGATGTGGAGTTCCCGTCGTGGCTCAGTGGTTAACGAATCCGATTAGGAACCATGAGGTTGCGGGTTCGAGCCCTGGCCTCGCTCAGTGGGTTAAGGATCCGGCATCACCATGAGTGGTGGTGTAGGTCGCAGATGCATCTCGGATCCCGCGTTGCTGTGGCTGTGGCGAAGGCTGGCAGCTACAGCTCCTGTTAGACCCCTAGCCTGGGAACCTCCATATGCCGCGGGTGCGGCCCTAGATAAGGCAAAAAGACAAAAAAAAAATCATTGTGATGCATATCGAGCTGATAAAAAGAACTACTCAGAGGCCACACTTGGTGAGAGAGCACCACTCCAACACAAGGAGCAGGGGTTGAGGTCAAGAAGAGGTTATAGAAAGACAGCCGCATAAATGCTGTCCTCTGGGCAACGATGCCTACCACGGGTTAAGTCAGAAAATACCACCCCACTGGCCGAGAAGATAAGGAGGAAATTTTGCTGGCCTTGGCTCTGGCTATGGATCAAGGGAGATAAGCACCTCGGCTTAGACTTTTGACCTGCATTTATAGGTCTCTGAGGCCAGAATCCACACTCCCCAGGAGGCCCTCAAAGCTTCCAGGAGCGAGGCCAGTTCATAGTGGGTTGTGGGCTCCAGGCACCTGGAAGAGGTAAATGCAGATCCTTTCTGGCCTGAAAGAACTATCCAAAGTTCCAAAATTCATAGGCTTGAGAAAAAAAATCACACACACACACACACACACACACACACACACACACACACACAAGAGAAAGTAAAGAACACTCAGAAAAGACAGATAGCCATCAACAGAATCAAAACTGCAGAGGTAGCAGGCATTCATATCAGCCTACTACACCAGAAGATGATATAAGAACATGAAGAGGAGTTCCCATTGTAGCCCAGGGTGTTAAAAACCCAACTAGTATCCGTGAGGATGCAGGTTTGATCCCTGGCTTCACTCAGTGGTTTAAGGATCTGGCATTGCCACGAGCTGCCATGTAGGAACCCATTTTGCTGTGGCTGTGGCATAAGCCAGCAGCCGTAGCTCCAATTCGACCCCTAGTCTGGGAACTTCCATATGATGCAGGTCTGACCCTAAAAAGAAAAATCAAACAAACATGAAGAGACAGGATTCAAGATAACAGTGGCCTAAAGTTGTCCCAAATTGTCAAGTAACACAAACCCCTGTACTGGGCAAAACCAAATGACCCCAAATAGGAAAACTAAAACACAGATTCATACCTACATAGTGAAACCATATTATAGTGAAACCATAGATCACTAAAAAGAAAGTATCTTAAAAGAGGCAGAGAGAAAAAATTTTGATTGCTATGAAAAATTACAAGTAGAGAGCTGATGCCTCAGCGAAAACGAATCTGGAATAATAGTAACAACTTCAAAGGCTGAGAGAAAATCACTCTCAACTATGAATTATATCCTTAACAGCACTTAACCTTTCAAGATTGAGAATAAAATACATAGTCAGATGAAGAAAAATTAGGTTAACTGCCACAGACCCCGTTCTTCTGAAGAAAGTACTCCATGAACAAGGATAACGACGAAAGAGATGCAAGAAGGAATTGTGAGCAAAGAAACTGGCAAAAATGTGGTAGTTCTAGAGACATGCTAATTCCATATAATAAATATAATGGCTAATGTGTGGGATTAAAAACTGTAGGACTAGGAGTTCCCATCGTGGCACAGCAGAAATGAATCTGATTAGCACCCATGAGGATGCAGGTTCAATCCCTGCCCCTGACCAGTGGGTTAAGGACCCAGTGTTGTCGTGAGCTGTGGTGTAGGTCACAGATGTGGCTGGGATCCGATGTTACTGTGGCTGTGGTGCAGGCCAGCAGCTGTAGCTCTGATTCAATCTTTGACCCCTAGCCTGGGAAATTCCACATGCCACGGGTGCAACTCCAAAAAGCAAAAACAAAAACAAACGAACGGTATAACTGAAGAAATGGACAGTGATGCTATAGAAGGTGGGAGCTGGCAATTAATGAAAGCAAGCCAAAATCTTTTCTTTTTTGGGAGAATGGAAAGCTAACCATTAATTTTAGACTTTGTATGTTAAGTACATACCCCAACTGCTAACCTGACCACAAAATGAACATAATAGAATGAACCCCAGAAGAGAGAAGAATATAAAGGCGGAAAAAATGAACAATAAATCTGGAAGAAAGAAGCCCAAACAATAGGAGATAAGACACAACCAACAGAAAGCAAAGAGTAAGATGGAAGACATGAATTCAAACATATCAGCAAGGACAACAAATAGTTAGCCTAGACAGATAAAAATGAGGTTGTCAGAGTAAATTAAATCTAAGACCAGATAAATGTTGTTGATAAGAGACATAGGTGAAACACAGTAACACAGAAAAGCGGAAAGTAAAAGGTTATAACAAATGAATACCAACTGAATGGAAACTTTTGTCTTTACATAATATTGGACGGAATACATTTTAGGGCATTACTAGAGCTAAAGAAGAGGCACTGCAGGAGGACCAAATATTCAGTTCACTAGGAACATAGGGCAATTCTAAATTTGTAGACATCGAATAACACGATTTTAAGGGAGTGAAACCAAAATTGGTAGTAAAACAAGGACATACCAACAAATCTGCTAGCAACAGTAGGAGACTTTAGTATACTCAGTTATTGGGAGATCAGACAGACCAAAAGCTTAACGAGAATAGGGGATATCTGAATAATGCCACCAACAACCTTGATCTACTGGTTACATTTAAAACCCTGCACCTCCTTACAGAATGCATCTTTCCTCAAAGCACACATGGAAACTGTCATGTTCTAGGTCACAAAGTAGGTCACAATAAATTTCAAAAACAATCTCTCTCACATTGACCATTTTCTCTGATTAAAATGGAACTAAGTGAGAAAAATCATGATTATTATAATGACAGTAATAAGAATAGTCACCAAAAAGAAGGCAGTATGTAAAGCGTTTATGCTTCATAGTCAAACTGCCTGGGTTTGAACCTTGGTTCTGCCAACTCAGAAGCTGTGCTATCTTGGGCAGCTTGCTTAAACTCTCTGTGCCTCATTTTTCACATACATAATATCAGGGTCATAATAGTGCTATTTTGCAAGGTTGTTTGGAGGATGTATAAGTTAATCAATATGAAATGTGAAGGCTGGTGCTTGACACAGTAAAAATTCAATGCAATTTGGCTATTATTATATTTAAATACTAGATGTTAGGAAATTAGAAAACATACTTAGCTAATTCATGGGTCAAATAAGTCATGATGGACATTAAAAATATTCTTAGATTTGACAAATAGAAAATCTTATATATCAAATCATGTTTGGTCAGCCAAAGTTATTTTTTAAAGTTATAAGTTCAACTGTTTATATATCCAAATTAGACAAGGGCAGAACTAGAAAAGAATAACACAGGACAACCCCACTCATGATCACAGATGGAAAAATCCTGGAGTTCCCGTCATGGCTCAGTGGTTAACGAATCCGACTAGGAACCATGAGGTTGCGGGTTCGATCCCTGGCCTCGCTCAGTGGGTTAAGGATCCAGCGTTGCCGTGAGCTGTGGTGTAGGTTCCAGATGCGGCTCGGATCCCGCGTTGCTGTGGCTGTGGCGAAGGCCAGCAGCTACAGCTCCTGTTAGACCCCTAGCCTGAGAACCTCCATATGCCACGGGTGCGGCCCTAGATAAGGCAAAAAGACAAAAAAAAAAAAAAAAAAAAAAAAAAAAAAAAAAAAAAAAAAAAAAAAAAAAAAAAAAAAAAAAAAAAAAAGGAAAAAAGAAAAATCCTAAATAAGACAGAATCAATAGTGAATTAAACACACACCTACTCTCTCTCTCTCACGCACACATACACCATGACTACATAGTATATATTCCCAAACCCAAGATTTATAAAACATTAGAAAATCTGTTAATGTCAATTCACCACATAAATAGATAAGAGGTGGAAAATGTGTGATTATCTCAGTAAAATAAAGGGATGTAAGTTATTCCATAAAATTTAAATTCATTCATAATTTCAAAACCAAACCAAAAAAAAAAAATGAGCACGCACACACACACAAGCGTCTCGTCATAAATTAAAACATACCTGCCTTAACATGATAAAGAATATCAGCAGAAATCCACATCAAATAACATCCTTAATGGTGAAAAAAAGTAAGCACATGCCCTATAAAGTCAAGAATAAAATATAGGTGCCCATTATCAACCACTTCTTTAACCACTGCACTGGAGGTCCTTTCCACTTCAGTGATATGACAAAGAAACAAATGTGAATAATTGCGAAGAAAGAAACAAGCTATAATTTTTCACAGGGAAGAGTATCATGTTCATAGGAAGCACAAAAGAACTACAGACATTATTAAAATTGTTATGACAGTTTAACAAGGTTGCTGGATATAAGATCCATATACAAAATTCAATTCCATTTCTCTACACCAGCCTGAAAGGATCAATTAGAAAGATATTTTAAAAGCTCTCATATATACTACAACAGATACTTGCTCAACTACTATCTGAGAACTTTCTCACCACCCATAAAAGTGGGGTATCAGCAGGCATGTTCATGAACTCTGATGCCAGTCTCTAACCAAAAGTGTTTGAGTTGGGAAGAATGTCAATCCCCAACTGAGCCAGGGATTCAGTGCTGTCATCTATGAAACACCATCTCAGAGAGTAATTGGGATGAAGATGCTATAAACTCCACAGCCAAGCGGCAGCCACATATGCAGAGAAGCAAGGAGAATGGGCAGATACCAGAGAGGCAAAGGCTGAGACTATTCCCCTAAGGGAACCCAAAAGCAGAGTTGTTTCTACTCAAGACTCTTTCCCGGTTCCTGGTCCTCATGAGACCTGGATTCCAGAACACATCTCTCTCTCCCCCTCCCTCTCTCTCTCCCCTCTCATAATATATATTGTCCTTTCTTACTTGAGCAAGTTTGCAATGGTCTCTCATACTTGCATCCAAAAGAATCTTAACTGAGATGATCACAAACTCAGAAGTCAGCTTATGAAGCTTTATTTTCCTCCCTTCTTATTTCCTTGATGTGATGGAGTGAATCCTTCTGGAGAGTTATGAACCGTCTCAAGGGAGGGTAAAATGAGAATACAGTAGATTCGAAATTTGGCAAAATGGCCCAGGATTGATGCCAGCTCTAGCCATTATTCTTTCATATGTCTGGATGATCTCCATTGCATATAAAATTTATAATTGCCTTCTTTACGCCCTTAAGAAGTTTGGGCTGAGATCTTCAAAGGAATGTTGCCAATGAAATGGATTGTCCTTGGTCATTTTAGTAATCTCTCTTTTCTTTATCAGTGATGAGGGTCAGTTTCACTGCCTGCTACTCTCCCAACTCTAATTTGTCTGACAAGATAAGACCTACTAACACAAGACACTCACAAACATGACATGTGGATCTTCTCACTGGGAGATGATTTTTTCCAGTGACCACAGATTAACAACAAACCCAGAGGCTTGTTTACAAATTGTGCAATATGTTAAATGAGGGTTAAGTGTAGAACACTGATTAGCATGGGACCCAGAGGCCAGAAATAAAATTATCATCTACCTCCCCTGGTGGGGGGGAGGCAAGCCTTGGAGTTAGGGACAAGAGACTTGGATTTGGAAGACCTGAATCAGAATCTCTGCCTCCAACTTTTACTAGATCTGGAGAAACAGCATCTAACCTCCGGTCTTAGTTCCTCCATCCACGGGAAACCACGTGGACAATTATTCCTGCACACAGGACTGCTGAAGGATTAAAGAGGCCACATCCACACAGGTCCTGGTGTTTACATAGCAGAGGTCAGAAACAGAAACTTCTTTGGAACAGCAAAAGCCGATTTCTCTAATCTTGGAGCAAGGTTCTTTCAAAGTTGAGAAGTAATTAATCATTATACAGTGCTTTTTCTTGTGCTCTCTTTCTAAACCTCTACAAATAAGTTACTGTCTACATAATGATCAGAAAGTGACATCAGGGGCAACCAGAAGCTTAGGAGTTGATCTGGAGCCCTAGAATGTTGGGATTCTTCTTGGAGGTTCTTAATTTAAGCAGAGAAAGGGATCTTTGGTCTATGAAATGGAAAGGAAGGGGGTTGTCAGAGACTCTTTGGTGCCCTGGAAAAATCAGGCTGGAGCAGCGCAAAGGGCATGATTGATAAAAGTTGTCATAGAAACCACAGAGAAGGCCCTGCTATTGGGGTCACACATAGGTCCCAGCCAGTCCCTTCTCAGAGGTTTGCCAGATTTAGCCTCGGATCCTTTCTGAGTATGGCTTGAAGACTTTCTACTCTGCTGCTTGGTTACTTAGCGTTACAGCTTAACTTGCCCTTAGCCTGCTCACAGAGGCATTCCTAGCCAGCTGAACCCATGACCTTCAGACTTAAGAGTCCTCCACCAGCATCACTAGCTACACTTCACCCCGGCACCAGCCAGGATTTTTCTTGGCTCTGTTTCTCCCTATGAAATTGGAGGGGAGCAAAATGGTCTCTGCCATATTAGATCCAAGTCGGGCTGACCCACTTATCTCTCTGGAGAGATACATGTCTTGGGGATTGCCATCAAAAGCTGAGAATTTAAACAAACACTATCTATTTTATTCCAAGGAGTAGTAAATCTGCAGCATCCTGGGTGGAGAGAGGCCCTCAAATGAACGTCCTCCTTGCATCAGCCTGTCTGCCCACCTTGCCTGGAGCCCACTTGCCTTCTAGAAGACCTTCAAGTCCTCCTTGGGGCTGGGCACTGGCCCACTGAGCTCTCGGATTTTTTTTTTTTTTTCTCTTCTCAGGGCCACACCTGCAGCATACGGAAGTGTCCAGGCTAGGGGTTCAGTCAGAGCTATGGGGGAAGCCTACACCACAGCCACAGCAACACTGGATCTGAGATGCATATGAAACCTATACCTCAGCTTGTGACGATGCCGGATACTCAAGCCACCAAGCGAGGCCAGGGACCAAACCTGCATCCTCATGGATACTAGTCAGGTTCTTAACCTGCTGAGCCACAATGGGAATGCCCAGTGGATTTTTGAGTCTGGTTTCTCAAGTTCTTCTGGCTCTTATTTGGTCACCAGCTCTCTTAGCTGCCTGCATCTGGAGACCCTCTACCCTTACTACTCTGGGGCATCCCAAGAAACCGGGGCCCACGTGTGAGAGTCGGCGGGCAGGAGCAGGCTCCTAGCGGAGGCTGGCCAGGTTCCTTCAGAAGTCGAGTGGGGGCTTGAGCCTCGGTACATGGACTTCATGTCATCTCTTCAGGGTTCTCGGAGTTCTGTTTTGCTTATTTCAGGCTTTGGCTGTGTTCCAAGAAATGGCTGATGCCAAATAACAAAGCGATGGTGCCTGTCCCTGAGGACTTAGTCCTGGGACTAAGTCTGCTAAATAACCAGGGGACTCAGCATCACACTGCTTTTATTTCAATTTACAAACACTTGTCATTATTTCAGTGTTCTCTTGTGCAATCTTTAAAATATAATGATTCTGTCTTTGCCCAGCTGGATTATATCTCCAAACAGCAAACAGCAGCTCCATGTCTAACATAAAAGGAATGACCAAGGCGTGTTGGCTGATAACCTTATCATCACGCAGGGTCAGAGGTCCCTTCTGAGACTCCGTCCTGCTCCAGTTTTGTCCAGATACTTCTTTATGCTGCTTTGGCCAGCCCTGCTCTCCCATGTGGGATTCTGGAACACACTGAGGAGAAACGCAGCAGGCAGGGACTGAGATGAGAAGGCTCTCGTGGAGAGGCCCTGATTGGGAGGAGTGCTAAAATCCTGCAGTGGAGACTGGTCCTGAGGGCCCAGTGAGCCCAGGAGGGGCCTCTTCCAATGGTGTTGTCAAGGGGGCCGACGTGGAGGGCACAGCCCTGGCCCACAGACATCCAGGTACAGGCAACACTCAACAGCCACGGGATCCTGTAGACAGTCCCTGTGGAGACTTCGGCTGTGCGGGGCCCAGGTCAGCAGCTGGGGCTGCAGTTCTCCCCCTGCAGTGGGGGCCCTGTGGGGACCAGGCAGCCTGCGCAGTCCCCAAGCCTGTCTCGGAGTCAGATTTGTTGAGAATGTGACGGGTCTCCAGTGTCAGAGGCTGCACCCTGAAGAGCCCCACCCAGGCAGCTCCCACACGTCGAATGGGTCAGGGTGGGGGTGGGGAGGGGAGAAGCAGAGAGGGGTGGATCCTTTCTTGTAATCGCTCCAGGAACAAAGAGGAGAAGGAGAGTGAAGTATTTACCGAGGGCCTACCATGTGCTGCGCGAGGCTTTACCAGAGAAGGAAACCGAGACTCCTGGGAGCAAAGCCCAGGGTCACAGTGTCCTGACCTTGAGCTCCCCTCCCAACCTCAGCCGCTCTTCTCCATGACCCAGCCCCACGTGAGGCAGACACGGAATCCAGGGTTCTGTTTCCCACTCCTCTCTCAGCCGATGGCAGGAAATTCAATCTGGGTTTGCTCGGATGTGGAGAAAAGTGGCCGTGTGCAAGTTCAGCTAAAGAGCAAGTGTCCTTGGGTCACACCACTGTAGAGCAGGACTTGACAGAACACAGTAAATCAACTGTAACAGAAAAAGTAGAAATCTTAAAAAAAATCAGCAGTCTCAAGATTTGGTTGACCTCATTGATCCTGTTTTCTGTTTGTTTTCTTGGATTTTAGGGCTGCACCCGCGGCATATGGAGGTTCCCAGGCTAGGGGTCTAACAGGAGCTGTAGCCGCCGGCCGACACCACAGCCACAGCAATGCAGGATCTGAGCCATGTCTGCAACCTACACCACAGCCTGCAACAACGCCAGATCCTTAACCCACTGAGTGAGGCCAGGGATCAAACCCAAAACCTCGTCGTTACTAGTCGGATTCGTTTCCTCTGTGCCACAAGGACGGGAACTGCTTGTCGATCCTTGAAGAAAGAAGGTGGGGAACAAAGGAAGCAGCAGGAATGCGTCTCGTCACCACTGGAGCTGGCAGAGCCTGCTCTCCAAGATCCCAAAGGGGCAGGTGAAGGGTTTTCATCGCATCACATTCATTTCATCACATCAGGCCAGGGGATGGTCTGCTCACACACGGAGGCAGACCGCGTGTGGGCCCGAAGCCCTGGCTGTCCGGAACAGCACGGCTGCACCAGGAACAGGGGCTGCCTCCCCAAAGGCCAGTCCAGCGCCCCCCGACTCACGAAGGAGGTGTGGGGGAATTGAACCACACCCTGCTTCACTTCCTGCAGCTCCAGGACAGAGGGAAAGAGCAGGGAATCACCTCAGACGGTCTGGTAGGAAAAGAAGGGTCTGCACCTGCCCACCAGCCTCTACCCTGAGGGGAAGATACGGCCTGATGCTAACTTCTGGGCAGCTCGGCAGGACGTGTCTATGGGCGTCAGAAACTGAGGCTCAGGAAGGGGAATAACTTGGCCAAGGTCACGCAGCTGCAAGATGGGAGTTAAGTCAAACCACGCTCATCCCA
The DNA here is from genome assembly GCA_004024745.2 of Catagonus wagneri. Lineage (NCBI taxonomy): Eukaryota > Metazoa > Chordata > Mammalia > Artiodactyla > Tayassuidae > Catagonus > Catagonus wagneri. The sequence continues at coordinate 326,153 of PVHT020000531.1, read as the reverse complement.
TCAAAGTGAACCCCCAGCTATTTCCTTGAGCAGGAGGGCAAAAGCCAGCTCGGTTTGCAGGCGGCTCAGTGGTTGGGTGCCAGTGTTCTGGAGACAGACCCTCTGGGTTCAAAGCCAGGGTTTAGTTGCTTGGGCAAGTTAATCTCTCTGGCCTGTTTCTTCCCGTGTAAATTAAATACTCATTTAATTTGAAAATTAGCTAAGTTACTGCGGGTGAAGCACTTAGGCAGGTGCCTACGTATATAGGGAGTGCTTGATGGCTATTAGCAAAGACAAATAAAAAGCACAGAGACCCCAAAGCTCTGGGTCCTGGGCCCCTGTGTCTGCTGTGTCTGATGCGGGAAAAGGCGTCTCTCAATCAGCAGGGGGAATCTAGGGGAAGGGCAGGTCTGGAGTATCAGATGCACAGAACCCTGCAGAATTCACTACCTCCTCTGGGGTAAGCGTGGGCCTCCCAGCACAGAGAGGCTTGATAAGCTCAAGCACGACCCGTGTGCAATTGCGCAGTCTGATGGGGTCATACGCGCCTGGTTATTTCCGCTCATTCTACGCAGCGAGATTGAGCCCCACCTCCCTGAGGAGCTTTTCCATCCTCCTCCTTTGGACATGGCTTGGCCAGAACAGCACGGGCTCTAGGGGCAGACAAATCAGGCTGCAAAGTCCCTGCAACCTACGCAAGCTCGGACAAGTCTGACCGCTCTGAGCCTCAGTTTCTTCATCTGCAAAGTGGGGATAATCAACATAGTTGCTCCCTGGGTTTGAGATTATTATATCCTCCTGATGAACTGGCCCCTTTGTCATTACGAAATGACCTTATTTATCCCTGGCAATATTCTTTGCTCTGAATTCTGCTTCCATATCCATGGTTGCTGCAGCTATCTTTTGATGTGTTAGCATGGGATAGCTTTCTCCATCCTTTTCCTTTTAACCTATTTGTGTCCCCATATTTGAAGTGTGTTTCTTGTAGGCATATAGTTGTGCCTTGTTTTTTTATCCACTCTGATGATCTCTGCCTCTTTCTTTTCTTTTCTTTCTTTCTTTTCTTTTTTTTTTTTTTTGTCTTTTTAGGGCTATGCCTGCAGCATGTGGAGATTCCCGGGCTAGGGTATAACAGGAGCTGTAGCTGCCGGCCTACACCACAGCCACAGCAACGCGGGATCCAAGCCGCCTCTGCAACCTACACCACAGCTCACAGCAACGCTGGATGCTCAACTCACTGAGCGAGGCCAGGGATCGAACCCCCAGTCTCATGGTTCCTAGTTGGATTCATTTCTGCTGCGCCACAGCCGGAACTCTGATCTCTGCCTCTTAACTGGGGTATTTACATTTAATATTTTTTATGCTTCCTTTTTCTTTTTAGGGTCGCCCAGGTTAGGGGTAGAATCAGAGCTTCAGCTGCCTGTCACAGCCACAGTCACAGCAACTCAGGATCCGAGCTGTGTCTGCAACCTGCACCGGAGCTCATGGCAATGCTGGATCCTTAACCCACTCAGGGAGGCCAGGGATGGCGCTTACATCCTCATGGATACTAGTCGGGTTTGTGACCCACTGAGCCAAAGCGGGTACTCCTTAAAATGCTTATTAATATAACTAAGTTTCATCTGCCTATCTGGATATTTGTTTTCTATTTGAACAATTTCTTTATTCTCCCATATTTCCTCTTCCCTACCTTCTTGTGGATAAACTTAGTATTACTATAATTCCATTTTAACTCCTTGGTTGCATTATTAGCCACAACTCTTTGTTTTATTATTTTAGTCAGAGCTTTAGGATTTATAGCATAAATCTTCAACTTAGCACTGTCTATGTTCAGGTGATACTGTACCACTTCACTTATAGTATAAAAACCTTCCAACAGCACACTTCTGTTTATCCCCTCTGGCCTTTATGCTGTCTCTGTCATATAATGTACTTCTACATAAATTATAATCCTCACACTATGTTATTAAAATTTTCGTCTAATTATCTTTTAAAGAGATATAAATACCAAAAGGAAAAAAATCTTACCTATTAATCCATACAGTTACTATTTTTGGTGCTTTTCATTCCTTTGTGCAAATTCATACTTTTAACTGGTAATGTTTTCCTTCTGCATGAAGAATTTCCTTTAAAATTTCTTATCGTAAAAGACTGTGGGTGACGACTCTTTCCAACTGTTTCAATTCTGAAAGTATCTTTATTATACCTTCTTTTTTGGAAACATAATTTTGCCTGGTACAGAGCCTTAGATTGATTCTTTTTTTCTTTTTAGTGCTTTAAGAGTGTTGCTCCAATGTTTACTTGCTTGCATTTTTCCCAAGAAGAAATCCGCTGCCATCCTTATCTTTGTTCTTTTATACATAGCATCTCTTAATTCCATTCCCACGTGAGCACCCAACACTGTTCCCTCTAATCCTCTGGGGGGATTCTTTGCTCAGCCTCAAGTGGTTTCTTCACACGGGCACAACAGTCACTGTCAATGGAATGCTAGAAGGAACCAGGCTGCAGATCTGAGTTTTCTGTCTGCTTCTGCATCCTGTGAATTCTGGATGCTTGGGTCTCCCTGGACCCTCAGTGCCACGTCTTCAAATCACGGAGTTTTCTGGGTTCTGCCTTGCTTTCCCCTCATGAGGAATGGTGCAGAAACTCCCGCCAGGCAGAAACTGGGGTAACCGTGGGGTTCATCTGGTTAATTTCCTCTCTCAGTGATCACTGTCCCTCACTGCCTGATGTCCAACATCTCGCAAGCTGTTCAGTTCATATATATTGTCCATTTGTCTGCTGTTTCACTCAGGAGGGTATATCTGCGGCCTGTTACTCCAACATGATCAGAACCAAGAGCCCACTAATGCTCATTTGACTGAAACCTTACGGCCTCCCAGTTGCATGCAGTGTACAGTGTGTCCCCCTCACAGGTCCCAGCCCTCAGGACAGGGACATGTGCCTAGCACCCCGCTCCTCACATAGAAGGAACTTAGAAACACTCAACAATGACTCTTAACCAGCAGTCATGAAGGCAATGGAGTGCTGGAGTGCTTGCATTATGAATCATGAATGTTCCAACAGTGCTCATTTGAGGATCTGATTTGGGGGAAAAACTCTTTTTTGGGTGAAAGCTCACTAAGCCCATGCTTTATGCACAAAAAACCGACAGACTACGTTGAAAAGGTAGAGAGAATCAGAAAAAAAAAAGTCAGCTGGGAAACAAAGGAGTTAAAAGACGAAAATAGAGTTCAATTCCAATATTCTCTGTACTCAGCCTGTATCTACTTCACTGTTAAGGGTTACTTTTGCAACATTCAGAGAAGGCAACCATTGCCAAGACTCTTGTAGAAACAGACAACCCAAGACTTTCTCATGATTTCCTGACACGGAATATTAATGTTATTAAAAATCTACCACCAAGTGCTATGGAAACATTGATTTGTGGAAAGAAAGACTCTCAGAACCCAGAGGTTTCCAAAGAACAGTTTTGAGCACAGCAGTGCTGGGAGAGTCAACTCTTGCCTGGTCTAAATGCTGGAGGCTGCTGTGTACTGAGTCTCCCCCCATCAAGATCTGAGAATAGCCAAGCTGCTAAGAAGAACTGACCACTTTTTGTGAGTGTCCATGTTGGGGAGACATTTAAAGACCTTTTCCTCTTTCCCAGTTGTAAGTGGAGTGATATAGTAATACATAATCTTAAGTCCCAAAGGAATGCTACTAATTCCATTAAAATGGAATTACCAGAGATGTTGGTCTCAGCAGAAGCCACCCCATAGTCTGAGCTAGAAAAAGCATTCCCCTGAAAGGCCAGCTTCTTTTTGTCACATGGACACACTCTGCCAACCTGCAGCTCTCAACTCTATATGGCAAGGTCCTTTCTGTTTGATCAGTGAGTCTGGGCTGTGTTCTGAAAATGACAGGCTATGACCCACTAGTAGGTCATGAAATCAGTTTAATGCATCATGACTAGCTTTTCATAAAATGATGTAAAATAAATGAAATACTAAAGCACATCATAATAGTGAGCTGAGTACTGTTTCATGAACTTAATTTTTTCAATTCTGTGCATGTACGTTTGTAAACACAGGGTGGTAATGAAAAACCACCAGAGCTGATGCCTGCAGCCCTGCCATGCCACTAGCACAGGTCCACAACCACACATGTCCCCTGTCCTGCCCTCAGAGACCACACCTGGGTACCCCTTCTCCCCAGGCTCCTGCATCCTGAATCCCACAGGTGCCTCTATTCCCGGGGTTGTAAGGGAATAAGGCACAGATCCCAGCTGTTCTCAGAGCCCCTTTAACTCTCCAGAGAGTCATCTTAGCATTTCTTACACCTCATACCCCTCACTGCATGATCCAGTCTGAGGCCTGGGCTAGAGACACTCAAAACACTCTCTCCATGCATGTCCCAGCCCCCTCTGCCTCTTTCCCAGAGTAGGAGCCCGTGGGGTCATTTCCTGCATTCTCCCCAAGGGATTAAAACATTGGAGCAGAGCTTTGATCCTCTGATCCTCAGTGGCCTTTTGCTATACTGTCAACAAGCACCACCACCAAGTCTCAGGCTATGTACTAAGGGCTTCCACAGCCAAGCATTTCACAGGCATGGTCTGTAACAGTCCTTGCAGCTTCATAGAAGATGGACACGCCTAGACAACAAGGTTAAGTCATGTACCCAGGGCCACAGGGCGGGTAGGATTTCCACCTGGTTCCAAAGCCCAGTGGCCACACGGTCCTCTCCCACACATGCTATAACATGCAGACCCGGCAGGCCTGGTGGCCCTTGGGGCCCTCAGGGGCTCACCATGCCTCCGGTACACTCTCGGCAGTCCTGCAGGCAGCTGACATTCTCCCAGGTACTGTAGGCCTTCAGCCCTGCCACCAGTGCCTGCAGTGAGCGACTGTTGACAAGCTCCTTCCCGCAGAAGATGTCCTCATCCAGAAGGACACCAGCATACCTGCAAGACAAGCAGAAATGTGGGGTGGATACAGCAGTGCCCCCAGCACATACATTCATGAGGGATAGTGGTGTGATGATGTCTGGGTTTTGGTGTCTGGGTCATGCTCCTAAAACTAGTTAAAAAGTTTTCCCTTTTCTTTTCTGAAAGAGTTAGTGTGAAACCAGTATGTTTTCTGAAATATTTGGTAGATTTCACCAGTAAGGCCAGACAGAGCTATTTAGATTTTCTATTTCTTTTTGTGTCACTTTTGGTACCGTATAATTTTTAAGAACTGTGCCTATCTCATATATGCTGTCAAATGTGTTGGCATTACATTTATATTACATCAAAACAGTAATAACTATAATACTTTATCTTTTCAATGTCTATGAGATCTATATGATGTCCTCTCTTTACTCTAGATACTGGTGATTTGTGTCTGTTTTCTTCTGTGTCATTCTAGCTAAGGTCTTTCTATTGTATTTATTTATTGAAAGAAAAAAATAGTTCAGGGCTTAATTATTTTCTCTTTATCATTTCTTATTTCATTGATTTCTGCTCTCATTTTTATTATTCTGGCTACTTACTTCGGGTTTAATTTGTTCCTCTTTTCCCAGCTTCTTAAAAAAGGACTTTACACCACTGGCATTAGACTTTTCTTCTTCACTAATGTAAGCACTTATTTTTGGAATGGAATAAACTTTACTTACAGAGAAATCTCATGTTTATGAAAACGCTGAATAAAAAGAGTTCCTTTATACTCACGCACTCCCAGTTTCCCCTCTTACTAACATCTTGCGTGAATGTAGTACATTTTATAATAGATGAACTGATATCGATATGTAATCATTAACTAGAGTCCACAGTTTGCATTTGGGTTTGTTCTTTGTGTTCTAAAGTTATATAGAGTTTGATAAATGTATGTCATGTCTTTGCCATTACAGTGTCATACAGGATATTTCACTGCTTAAACATCCGTATTCCATTTATCCATCCCTCCCTCTTCCCTGAACGCTGGCAACCATGGATCTTTTTACTGTCTCTATAGTATATTCTTTTCCAGGAAGTCGTACAGTTGTAATCTTATAGTATACAGCCTGTTCTGGCTGGTCTCTTTCACACAGCAATGTGTATTTAAGTATTCTCCACATATTTTCAAGGCTCGATAGCTCATTTCTTTTTAACGTAAGCATTTAAAGATACACATTTTCTCTGAGCACTGCTTTAGTTCCATACCACAAATTTTGACATGCCATTTCATTTTCATTTTGTTCAAAATATTTTCTAATATCTCTTGAAGTTTCTTCTTTGGCCTGTAAATGATGTGTGTTGTTTAGTTTCCTCATATGTAGGGATCACTGCAGACATTTTCCTGTCATTAATTTTTAATTTAATCTAATTCTAATCAGAGACCATATGTCCTATTATTTCAGGCATTTTAGATCTACATGGTCTGTCCCGATAAATGCTCTATGTGCACTTGAAAAGAATGTATATTCTGCCCTTGTTGGGTAGAGTGTTTAATAAATGTCATTTAGGTCAAGTTTGTTAGCAATGTTGTTCATACAATTTATATCCTTACAGGTCTCCCATTTGTTTATTATATCAATTACTGAGAGAGAAGGATAAATGTCTGCAGCTATAATTTGGGATATGTTAATTTTCCTTTCAGTTCTTTCCATTTTTGCTTCATGTATTTTGATGATACTTTGTGGAACCTGTACAGATTTAGATTTTATTTCTCAATGAATAAATAGACTGCTTTATCAGTGATCCTCTTTCTGGCAATATTCCTTTTTCTGAAGTCTACTCTACTATTAGTATATCCATTTCAGCTCTTTTGTGGTTAATGTTTGCAAGTGCAAATTTTTTATTTTAATACTTTTAACCTATTTGCCTTCAATTTTAAGTGAGTTTCTTGTAGAAAGCATCTTGCTCAGTCTTAATTTATCATGTCTAAAATCTGAAAATAAGAGTGTTTAAATCATTGTACCCCCAGTTGTAATTATTAACATGATTGAGTTTAAAACTATAACCTTGCAATTTTCCCCCTATTTATCCCACATGTTCTCTGTTCCCTTTCCCTCTGCTCCTGTCTTCCTTTGATTAACTGAATAATTTTTAGTATTCCACTGTTAGATTTTTAACTGTGTTATTCAGTTTTTCAGAAATTTTTTCTATGGCCTAAAACATGCATCTTTAACATATCATATCTTCCCTCAAATAATGTTATATCACTTCAAGGAAAAAAATGTTAAGAACCTTACAACAATATAACATATAATTCCTTTCCATTCTCCCATCCATTATGTCACTGCTGAGACAAAAATATATGCTACATATGTTATAAACTTCATTTTTCCTTTGAACAAACAATTTATCTTTTTTCCTTATCAACATTACTGAGGATTAATTTATTCCCAACAGGTTGCATTATTCAAAGCACACCATTTATAGCGTTTTGACAACTCTATGTACTCAGGAGAACCCCACCACAATCAAGCTACAGAATATTTCTAACATTTTCCCAAAAATGCCTCATCTCTTTTTGCAAGCCATCTCTCCCTCCATCCCCACCTCCAGACAACCACTGACCAGCTCTTTGTCTCTGCAGATTAGACTGCATTTTACGTGAATCGGATTCAATACTGTGTGTTACATCTCACTTCTTTCAATCAGGATATTGCCTTGAGATCCATCCATTCATATTGTCCCTGTATCTGCAGTTGTTTCTTTTTGTTGCTGACTAGAATTCCATTCTATGCAATGTATATATTATATTTCATATTTGCATGCACTTATTGATGAACATTTTGGTTATTTCCAGTTTGGCGCTATTACAAATAAAGCTGTTATGAAAATTCATGTAAAAATATGAGAGCAACGTATGTCTTCCTTTCTCTTGAGTAAATACGTAGGAGTGAAGTGTCTGGGTCATATGGATGAGGTATTTTTAACTTTTTAGGAAACTGCCAAACGACTGTCCAAAGCAGCTGAGCAATTCACTCCCCCCCACTGCTGGGGGGGGCACTCGTGTTTGTGCTCCTAGCTGTTCCACGCGCCTATCAACCAGCAGTCTTTGCAGTCCTTTTAATTTGATTCATTCTCATGGATATGGAATGATAATCCTCATGGGTTGAATTTGCCATTCTTGAGTAACTAATAATCACAGACATCTTTCACATGTCCATTGGCTGACCATTTACATTTCTTCTCTTGTTAACTATCTATTTAAACCTTTTGCCCATGTTCTATTAGCTTGCTCATCTTATTTTTAGTTGAATGTTATTTTTACCATTCTTTACATATTCTGAATAACAGCCAATTGTCAGATGTTCCTATTACAAGCATTTTCTCCCATTCTGTGCCTTGTCTTTGACCAGTTTTGGCTTAAGGTATTCTCCATCTTCCATCCACAGAATAATCTTGGAATGTCTGAATATCCTTATTTTCTCAATGAAAGCTGCACATACAAAAGATGCTGCATTGGGCCTCATTCTATAGCAAACAGGAAAGACTATCCAACCATTTAACTGAAACTATTGAGTGGGGGTGAATTGACAAAACACGGAAACTATCATTTACGTGTTTAATCACACTTGGGTGAAAAGAAACCTAATTGTGTTGAGCAACTGCTATAAGCAAAGAACTTCTGAATTTATCATCTAACTTGGTCCTTAACAACATTATGAAATAAGAATCATATCCTCACTGTGCAGATGGGGAAACCGAGGCACAACTAAAGTTGCATACCTAAGGTTTCATACATTTTAAGACCAAGCTAGGATCTGAACAGGGCATGTAGTCCTAACTACATGCTCATTTCATTATAAGTAATGTGTCTAGCAGTGCCCTGAGGAAGCGAATAGCATGCTAAATCTATGCTATAGTGTAACCGTCCATACCCTGGGCTGTGGCTGCAAGACAATGACTCTCAGGGAATCCAGATATAGTCATTTAAAAAAATGTATATATGATTCCCCTCTGATCTTCCCAAACACGCACACAAACACACACACATACACACACATACCACACACATACACACACATACACACACACAACCCTAGATGTCCTCCAGGGTAGACATGAGTGCAAAATAAGAAATAAATCTGCTAAAAGAGATGTAAACAACCTAAATGTCCATGGACACATGAATGGATAAAGAAGAGGTGGTACATATGTATAACAGAATACACCAAGCCATGAAAAAGAATGAAATTATGTCCTTTGCAGCTACGTGGATGAACGTAGAGATTATCATACTAGGTGAAGTTAGTCAGACAGAGAAAGACAAACACCATATAATATCACTTACAGTAAGTGGAATCTAAAATAGGATACTAATCAACATACCTACAAAACAAAAACAGACTCATAGAGAAGAGACTTGTAGTTGCCGGAGGCAGGGAGTCTGGGATTAGCAGAGGCACACCAGTCTGTAACACGATGGCTAAAAAACAAGGTCCGACTGCATAGCACAGGGCACTAGATTCAGTATCCTGTGATAAACCGTAATGGAAAAGACTATGAAAAAGAACATAAAAAAAGGAAGTCGGCTAAGAAAAGAAAAACTGGGGAGACTCTCTCAGCAGAGAGCTGGTTCAATTTCTTTGCAATGCTGGCCTGCGATTTTACTGAACACTGACAGGACATGGGCCCCGCCAAGGGAAGAGCCATCATCTGCCAGCCAGTCCCTTGGGGGGTCAACCACTGTCACACCCTCTCATCTGCTTGCCAAGGAGACCTGAGAAACCATTCTGTGTTCAGGATATGTATGTACGATCCCAGGAGGCACATGTTTTAAGAAAGTCTGATATAAGAAAGTCAGAGGGGCCCCCAGAGATCAATTAGGAAACAGGGATTCTGTAGCAAAAAAAAAATTAGTCCTCATTTCCAAACTTGTTTATTTAACAGGGAATGCTCTAGAAATGTGAAGCGTTTGCTTACAGGTTACAACCACGTGAAGTCGCCCAGCCCACCGTCAAGGCAAGATTCACCAGACATGCAGACAGAACAACTCTAAAACCATCAAGTCAGCAAGTGGGCAGGATTCAGTTTACAAAAATCTGTATCCCATAAAGAGTAAACAAGACTTTCTGACAATAAGATAGCAGGATTCTATTAACACCGTTCAGGAGGAGTTCCCGTTGTGGCTCAGTGGTTAACGAATCCGACTAGGAACCATGAGGTTGCAGGTTCGATCTCTGGCCTCGCTCAGTGGGTTAAGGATCCGGCGTTGCTGTGAGCTGTGGTGTAGGTCACAGACGCAGCTCGGATCCCCCGTTGCTGTGGCTATGGTGTAGGCCGACAGCTACAGCTCCGATTGGACCCCTAGCCTGGGAACCTCCATACGCTGCGAGTACGGCTCTAGAAAAGGCAAAAAGACTAAATAAATAAATAAAAACACCATTCAGTGGTGTTATAAATAGTACTAGAAATACTATAAAGTCAATATATAGTATTTAATATATAGTTCTTTAAGTTATTTTAATTGAAGTATAGTTGATTTACGAGGTGCTAAATTCTGGTGTACAGCAAAATGATTCCGTGATATATACACACTTTTTTTCTATCATAGTTTATCACAGCATATTGAATGTAGTTTTCTATGCTATACAGCAGCACCTTGTCATCTACCTATTTTCTATATGGCACTTGGCACCTGCTAACCCCAAACTTCCAGTTTGTCCCTCCTCCACCTCCTTTTCCTTTTTGTAACCTTAAGTTTGTTTTCTATGTCTGTGAGTCTGTTTCCATTTTTCAGACATGGTTATGAATAGTCTTCATTTGGTGGAGGAACTCTAAGGGGCTTAATTGTCCTAAACTCCATTTTCTGATAAGGAGAGGACTTCGGTGAATTTCTGAAACTATGAAACATCATTCTACCTATTCATTTATTCAACAAATATTAATGAGATCTTACTTTGTGCCAGGGCAGTTTTAGGTAGGTGCTGTCCACTAAACAACAAAGAGAGGAGTTCCTGTTGTGGTTCAGCAGAAACGAACCCAACTAGTATCCATGAGGATGTGGGTTTGATCCCTGGCTTTGCTCAGTGTGTTAAGGATCCGGCGTTGCCATGTGCTATGGTATAGGTTGCAGATGCGGCTCGGATCCCACGTTGCTGCGGCTGTGGTGTAGGCCGGCGGCTATAGCTCTGATTTGACCCCTAACCTGGGAACTTCCATATGCCACAAGTGTGGCCCCCAAAAGCAAAAAACAAAACCAAAAAAAAAAAAAATAGAGAGAGAGAGAGAGAGAGAGAGAGAGAAATTTGTTGAGTTGTCATGAGGCACTGAATGAGTTACCGCAGGTAAAAATCTTTGGCGAGTTCCTGGTACACGGTATGCAATTGAATATGTGTTAGCCTTTGTGTTAATTTTATCACTGCAAGCACTGAGCAAAAAGAGAATGCCTATATCCAATACAAAGACAGCAGCATGATGGTGTTGTGGCCCCTCCTGGCCTGGAACCCAGCCTGGTCTGCAGTGCTGACCATGTGGGCTGGAATAAATAACAGGAAAGGCAAGTCCCCACAGTGCTCCTTTTGGTTGGCACATCACAAACGCTGATCTTTTCAAAAAGCTGTTGGTCACTTTCTACGCTGTTTCTACGTCTGTTTTCGTAGCTGATTCCAAGGAGGGATGTCAGCGACCAAAGCCCTGTGCAGCCAGCGCTGGACTCCACTTCCACGACATGTAACTTCTGCTTCAGGGACCATTGGAACGCTTAAAGGCCAAGCTCCAAACAACCTCACGGCCAAGAGTGATGCAGCCACACAAGGTTAAGTTCATTCAGTTTAGCTGAAGCACCCCCATGCAGGCGCTCTTGGATGTGGAGATGCCAAATTAAGTTTCCATAATTCCTATGCTCAAAGGATTCCTAACTGCAAACCAAGAGTCACGGTGCCATGATAAGAGGGACCCAGGTTCCTGCTCCAAGAAGATTATAAAGGGCTCCTTGTTCCAAGAAGAGCCCAGAGAAGAAGCTGACTTGGAGGAGGTGATGACTTGCACTGTGTCTCCAAGGATGAGTGGGAACTACAGGGTGACAGGAGGCAAGGATGTGACGGGTGAGTGAGGGGACGGGGTGGGGAGGCTGCCTGTAAGAGAGGCTGAAGCAGAGAAGGGGCTGAGGCCCAGGGTGGAGGACAGAAGAGATGACAGGTGCGGGGGTAGAGGGGGAGGCAGGGGCCAGGCATGGGGAGGTGCCCCAAGGCTTGAGTTGAGTCCAACACAGAAGGCACAGGGAGGCTGCAGGAGGGTCCCGGTAGGCAGGAGTGAGCTCATAGTCCATCTCAGGTCTGGTTGCCTGTGTAGCGCAGATTGGACGGGGGCCAGGTTGGACCCGGGAGGCAGGGAGGTGAGAGAGGGAGCTGGGGAGCATTTGAGTGAGATGCTGGGGAGGAAGGGCTTTGCTGACTTCTGCTCAGGAGGAAAACTCTGCAGAATGTGGTGACTGGCAGGATGGGGGTAGAAAGTCGGAGGCGTCTTGGGGCAATGGCCACAAGAACAGCTGGCGGTGACGGAACATTTATTCATACCACAGTCGCTAATTACCGTCACAGTTGGTGAGTGACAACATAGAAGGCATCAGCCCGAAAGTCCAGGAAGACATGGACACCAGGGCCCCGAGGCAGGGTCCTGAGCCAGGATGTATGCATGGCACCAAAGCCTCCAAAGTGAGAAGTGGGCCTCGGAGGGCCCGGGGGCAACAGGACGTTAATACGTGTCGCAAGGATGGGTACCCACAGCCAAACGGAAGACGGGAATCCTCCCTGGCCACTCAGCCACGCAGCAGGGCTGTGATCACTCTCCCGACTGCCAAGTGCTCAGGGCCCAGAGAGGTGCCTGACACAAGGGCAGTGTGATGCAGGGAGGCGTGGCGGCCCTGCAGCCCTGGAGAGAGTGAGCAAGGAGGAGAGCCGGGCATACTCCCCAGGTGGCTGCCATGTGTCACACACCCCCCGATGGGCCAGCCCCGTCCTCCTGGAACAGGCTCTGCCCAGCAGCTAAGCAGCCAGTGGGAAGATGGGTCTCATCTCTTCTAGAGTAAACAGGTGCCAAAGGACATCCTTTTCCCCCCGCTCCTGGTCAAGGCCAAGAGAAAAGGTGTGGGGCGGGGTGGGGCTGGGGGGCTCACTCAGGGCCAGGCAGCCCGCCTCCCGCTGCCGTCTCCAGGCTTGCAGAGGCAATGGGAAAGGAAGAGGGTCGGGCACCGGGTCCGCCTGCCAAGCCGCTATCATCACACCCCAGATAAGGCATCACCAGGTCCCTGGCAGGGACCCCTTCTGACTCAAGCAGGACGGCCAGATTCAACAAGCAGAAACAGAGCACGCCCAGGGAAATCTGAATTCCAGATACACAACACATAATTTTTAGTTGCAGCGCTCCCTGAAGTTCAGAGTCACCTGGGAGGCCGTGTTTTACCTGGCAGCCCTACTAGCGAGGCGCCGTGTGGTTGCTGCAGATCTAAACACGCAGGACATGCCCTGGAAGAAGCCTGCCCCCCCCTTCTGCGACCTGCTCTCAACCGGGACGTGACGCGCTGGATATCTGCGCTTTTGTCACGTTAGATGGGAGGAGAGGCAAGGTCGAAGACACGGCTGACGGCCTCTTTTCCCTGCCCACTTAATTCCAGACACGGACACTTGAAGGTCTGGATTCTCGCGAGTGTGTTCCAGCACTTGGGTGGGACCCAGGGTGTCGAGCAAACATCTAACCTGTCAAAACTGCAAGTTACTTGGCCCCTGACGCTGAAGCCACTTCACTGGCAGAATTACATTCGTGGGAACTGGGAGGGAGGACCTAGAACCAAAGTTTGACAACCTCAGTTTTTAAAAAGTGGGGTGTTGGGAGTTCCCGTTGTGGTGCGGCGGAAACGAATCTGACCAGGAACCATGAGGTTGCGAGTTCGATCCCTGGCGTTGCTCAGTGGGTTAAGGATCTGGCATTGGTGTGCGCCGTGGTGTAGGTCACAGACATGGCTCGGATCTGGCGTTGCTGTGGTGTAGGCCGGTAGCTGTAGCTCCGATTAGACGCCTAGCCTGGGAACCTTCATATGCCGCAGGTGTGGCCCTAAAAAACAAAACAAAAAAAAAAGGGGGGGGGAGTGTTGGGTGAGAGAGGTACTTATTAAATTTTGTCATATAACAACGTTCCGGCTGTGGCACAGTGGGTTAAGGCTTCAGTGCTGCCACAGCTGTGGCATAGGTCAGCAACAGTGGCTCAGATTCAGTCCCTGGCCTGGGAACTTCCATATGCCGCACGTGACAAAATAAATAAATAAATTCATTAAACTATTTCCTCGCCATTTGGAGGAGAGGCAACAGAGGTGGTAAATGAGAGAGAAACAGGAAAGCCAGACTATGTCACAGAAACACCGCCTTCCCCCCAGTACAGACAACCTCATCCCACATTTGAGGCAGTTCGTCCTGGAGATTCCTATAACCAGGTTTTCAGTGGGTCAACCCCCTGCTGCAATGCAGGGACAGCAGCAAAGAAAATAAGGAGAGGGGGACTTCCCATTGCGGCTCAACGGGAATGAATCCGACTAGTATCCATGAGGACGTGGGTTCAATCCTTGGCCTCGCTCTGTGGGTTGAGGAGCTGGTGTAGGTCCCAGATGTGGCTCGGATCCCGCATTGCTGTGGCTATGGATCCCGATTGGACCCCTAGCCTGGGAACTTCCAAATGCTGCAGATGTGGCCCTAAAAAGATGAAAGAAAGAAAGAAAGAAAGGAAGGAAGAAAGAAAGAAAGGGAGAGAGAGAGAGAGATAGAGAGAGAGAGAGAGAGAGAGAAAGAGAGAGAGAGAAAGAAAGAAAGAAAGAAAGAAAGAAAGAAAGAAGGAAGAGAAAGAGAGAAAGAAGGAAAGAAAATAAGTAGAGGACAACAGAGCCATCATGGGGACACTGTTCCAGGCCAGAGACCACAGAAGGTGCAAGGTGAAGGTCCAGAAAATCAGGGAAGTCCTGGGGTCAGGCCGGTGAGGGTGCAAGTCTGGGGTGTCCTGTTCTACTCCGTCTCACCCACACATGGCACCTGGTAAGGGAGCCACGATTTTTTGTTTACTAGTTAATTTCCATTTATTACCACCCCTCCTTTCTCTCTTGAAACCTCAAACTAGAACTGTGATCTCTTTTTCTCGGATGTTGGCCTTTGAGGAGTGTCTGTCCAAAATCAAGAGAAACTTTCATGTTAATTAATAGTGCCAACACAGTTCTTACAAAATCAAGTATGTGAAGCTTAAGTCGATCTAAAAAATAAAAATGCAGCTGAAGAAAACAGAAACTTGTAGATACAAATAATGCTTTTCTGACATATAAAAATAGGCATGTGTATATGTGTATATGTATATATAAATTTATATATACAAATATGTATTGTTATATATATAAACTTATAAATGTGGAATATACAGTGCCTCTTGGTTCTGTGGTCTGATAAATTCTTGAGTCATGGATGCGTAAAAGGCAGTTTAAGAAGTGAATGTACAGATAGCCTTGCCTCTTCAGAACAGTTACAAGTTCTACTGGGCAAAACATTCAAAGAAAAATTTTGTTTGCCTTTGACATGCATGCAAAATATTTGTAGGTTCCATGGTTGAGTTATTTTAATCCAATATAAATTTTCAGGATACTTTAATTTTCTAACAGTTTCTTAACTGTTAGCGAAATTTATTTCCAGGTCACTCTAGGAAACACCCTAAAAAGTTCCTGTGGTTCTCAGCTCTGACTGCTCATGAGACTCATCAAGGAGCTTAAGTAACACACACTCTGGATTCCTTAGGATGCTCCCTAGACCAGGTGAATTCAGATTATGGGAGTGGGTGCTGAGTCTGCAGTTTTTTAAAAGCACATTAGAGAACTACTGAAGACCAAACTATGTGTTAAGAACTATCTGGCTTAACTGAAGGAGGGCTGGAGGTGGAAAGCCAAAATGCATACATGGGATGAGGAAAGCTTTGCAGAGAGTCAGCAGCAACTTCAGATGGAGTCAATAAGGTGAAAAGAAACGTCACGGGGCTAAGATAGAAAAGGACGCCAGAGGCTTCCGCTCCCTTAATAACAGCACAGAAAAAACGGATGAAATGAAAATCACAGTTTCCCAAAGAGCTGTCAAAGAACAAAGGCTGCAGGAAGCCTTGATGAACTGAATTCTGGGGAGGGACCAGCACTTTTTAGTTGATTGGAGGTTGTGAGAAAGGAACAGAGAACCTGAAGACAGATCCGGGGACATCATCCAGATTGAAGTACAGAGAACAAAAGAACATAACTTCAGTGACACGTAGGACAATATGAAGCAGGTTAACCTCTGTGTAGGAAGGAAAGAAAGAATGGGGCGGTGAAAACATCTGAAGGAATAATAGCCAAAATAGTTCCAAATTTGATGAAAAACTTTAACACACAGATCCCAGAGGCTCAACAAACACACAAAACCACAAAACCACACCTAGGCCAATGTAATCAAACTCTGAAAATCAAAGAAAAAGAAAATCTTAAAAGCAGTTAAAGAGGAAGTTGGACAGATGCATGTAAATCAATGAAGTTAGAACACACCCTCACATCATGCACAAAAATAAACTCAGAATGGCTTAAAAGCTTAAACATAAGATGTAACACCATAAACCTTCCAGAAGAGAACACAGGCAAAACATTCTCTGACATAAATTGTACAAAAGTTTTCTTAGGTCAGTCTCTCAAGTCAATAGAAAAAAAAAATAAAAATAAACAAATGGGACCTAGTCAGACTTACAAAGCTTTTTCACAGAAAGGGGAGCTATTAAAAAATGAAAAGATAACCTGTGGGATGGAAGAAAATATTTGCAAATGATGCAACTGACAGGGGATTAGTTTCCAAAATACACAAACAACTCATACAACTCAACAACAAAAAAACAAACAACCCAATCAAAAAATGGGCAGAAGATCTAAATACACATTTTTCCAAAGAAGATATACAGATGGCCGAGAGGCACATGAAAAGATGCTCAACATTATTAATTACTAGAGAAATACAAATCGCAACTGCAGTGAGGTACCACCTCATGCCAGTCAGAATGGCCATCATTAATAAGTCTACAAATAACAAACACTGGAGAGGGTGTGGAGAAAAGGGACCCCTCCTACACTGTCGGTGAGAAGGTAAATTAGTGCAGCCACTATGGAAAACAGTATGGAGGTTCCTCAAAAAACTAAAAATAGAATTGCCATATGATCTAGCAATCCCATTCCTGGGCATATACCCTAAACAAAACTATAATTCAAAAAGATACATGCACCCCTATGTTCATAGCAGCACTATTCACAAGAGCCAAGATATGGAAACAACCTAAATGTCCATCGACAGAGGAATGGATAAAGAAGATATGGTACATATATACAATAGAATATACCCAGCCATCAAAAAAGAATGAAATCGTGTCACTGGCAGCTACACAGATGGACCTAGAGATTACCATACTAAGTGAAGTGAGTCAGAAAGAGAAAGACAAGCAATATCACTAATAGGTGGAGTCTAAAATATGACACAAATCAACATGTCTGTGAAACAAAAACAGACTCACAGGCATAGAGAACAAACAGATCTATGGCTGTCAAGGAGGTGGGGGATGTGGGAGAGAAGGATTGAGAGTTTGGGATTAGCAGATGCAAACTAGTATCTATGTGATGGATGAAGAATGAGGTCCCATTGTACAGCACAGGGAACTATATTCAATATCCCGTGACAAACCATAACAGAAAAGAGTATAAGAATATATATGTATAACTGAATCACTTTGCTCTACAGAAGAAATTAACACAACCTTGTAAATAAACTATGCCTCAAAAAAATTTTAAGTAGTTAAAGTGGGACTATATGAGGACTAGAGAGAAACATCCAGAAAATTGATGACTGTTTTCTTACGAGAATCAGGGAATCAAGAATCCGACAGAGCAACATCATTTAGGTACTCAAAGAAAAATAAACTATCAGCCCAGAATTCTGTATATATTGGTATGTATGTAATGTATATATTTAAAATACATTTATATAAAAAATAGAAATACAGGCTATCTCAAAAAACAAAAAATGGGGAGAATTCAGTACCAGCAGAATGATTCTGCAAGAAATGTCAGAAGTTCTCCAGGCAGAATAAATATGGTAACAATTAGAAATCTGGATCTATACAAGTAAATTTAAAATGATGGAAATTGAATAAGTAAAGGTGAAATGAAATTCAACGTTACTTATTTTTAATTGCTGTAAAACTTAACTTTATAAAAGAAAAATAGGAGCAACGTATTGTGTATTTGCAGCATACTGAAAAGTAAATTATGTGACAAAAATAGCAGAGAAAAGAACGGGAGAAAGGCATTGGGAATACACTGTTTAAGGCCCTTACCCTACAGGGCAAGCCATGTAATAGGTCAACATAGTCTCTAATTCACTAAAGATGTACACTGTAAATCCTGGGTCAACAATTAAAACATTTTCCCCAAAAATATAAATAATGTCAATAAAAGAGATAAAATGGAATGATAAACAACATTTAATTAATCCAAGAGCAGGCAGGGGAAGAAAGGAAAAAGACAAAAAACAGGTGGAAAAAATAAAAATCAGCCATCAATATGGATTTTAATCCAAACATATCAATAGTCAGTTTGAATGCAATTGGTTTAAACACACCAGCTAAAAGTCAGATTTTCAAATTGGGTTTAAAAATCAAGACCTAACTCTACTCTGTTTTACAAAGAAATCCACTTAAAAAATATAGCCAGGTTAAAAATAAGTATATGAAGAAATGTGTACCATGTAAACACTAAACAAAGGGAACCTGGAATAGCTATCTTTTTTTTCTTTTTTGGCTTTTTGCCTTTATGTAGAGCCGCACCCGCAGCATATGTAGGTTCCCAGGCTGGGGGTCTAACAGGAGCTATAGCTGCCGGCCTACACCACAGCCACAGCAACGCGGGATCCAAGCCGCGTCTGCAACATTCACCACAACGCCGGATCCTTAACCCGCTGAGCAAGGCCAGGGACCGAACCCACAACCTCATGGTTCTTAGTCAGATTTGTTAACCACTGAGCCATGAAGGGAACCCCTGGAATAGCTATCTTAATGTGATAAAATAGACTTCAGGAAAAGAAATGCTTCGGGCAGTTAAGAGAAAAATTACACAATGATATACGGCTCAATTCTCCAAAGAAAATATAATCATCCTTACATGTCCATGCATCTCAAGAAGTCAAAATACTAATAAAACTGAAAGGAGAAACAGATGATTTCATAATTGTAGTTGGCAATGCCAGCCCCTTTCTCTCAGCCATTCGACAGACAAGTAGGCAGAAAATCAGAAAAGACGGGTATGGTCTGCAGAACACAACCAACCAACGTAAGCTAATTGACATCTATAGAACTATCCTCCCAACTATGACAGCGTACATATTCTTCTCAAGGTGGAATGTGGTGTGTGCGTGTGTGTGTGTGTGTGTGTGTGTGTGTGTCTTCTGGGCCTTAAGTTTGAAAGAACCGAATCCTTCATAGAAAAGGTTTTCTTGGACCACGACCACATTGCTAAATAAGCAAAGCAGTCAAAGCAGAAGTCTCAAGGAAAACTGTCAACTATTTTGAACTGAATGAAAGTGAAAATGAAAATACAACTTATCGAAAGCAGGGGAGGGAGGGTTTCCTGTCATGGCTCAGCGGTAACGAACCTAACAATATCCATGAAGATGCGGGTTCAATCCCTTGCATCACTCAGGGGGTTAAGGATCGGTGTTGCTGCCAGCTGCGGGGTAGGTTGCAGACGCGGCTCGGATCCCCAGCTGCTGTGGCTGTGGCGTAGGCTGGCAATTGTACCCCTATCCTGGGAACTTCCATATGCCACAGGTACAGCCCTGAAGAAAAAGGCAGAGGAATGCCGCTAAAGCAATGCTTAGAGAGAAATTTTAGTACTAAATGATTAGGCAAAAAGAAAGGTCTCAAAGTCGTAATTTAACCTCTCATCTTGAGACAGAGAGAGTGGGACAGGGAGGGAGGGGGAGGGAAGGGAGAGAGAACAAATTAAAGCAAAGCAAGTAGAAGGAAAGAAATACTAAACACTGGAGCAGATATTTAAAAAATTGAAAGCAGAAACCATTAGAGAAAATCAATCATATCAAATATGTTTTTTGAAAAGGCAATGCAATTGATAAACCCATGCAAACTGAAGAGGGGGAGAAAGAGAGAGAGAGAGAGAGAACAGATAAGGAATGAAAGAGGGGACATCTCTACCAATCCCACAGCCACTAAAAGGATGATAAAGGAATGCCACAACCAGCGCTAATGGCCCTAAGTCTGACAAATTAGATGAGATACACCAGAAGCCATTTGAGGAGAAGTAGGCAATCTGAAGACTCCTATGTGTATTAAAATTTACAAACAAGATTGTAAACCGAAATACTAAAGAGTATCCCTATATATGAAAAAGAAACAACTCTACCCCAAAAAAGTAAAATGCTTAGGTATATATAGGACAAAATAGGTGCAGAATTGCATGCCGAAAACTGCAAAACTCTGAAGGTAGGTATCTAAGACTTTAAATACATGGAGATGTACGATGTCCATGAATTGCAAGTCTCAACATTACAAAGTCAGTTCAACACAATTTGATCTATAAATTCTACACAGTCCCAAGCAAAAGACCAGCCTCCTTTCTTATAGATACTTGCAAGCTGATTCTAACATGGGTATGTAAAGAGAAAAAAGGAATGAGAAGACCCAAGGCAATTCTGAAAAAGAACTCACATTATCCAATTTCAAGACAAGTCAAAGTATAAAGCTATCGAATCAAAATTAAAAACAGTTGCTCTGATTAAGACACTTTTAAGAGAATTAAAGGGGCAGACAGAGAAAATATTTGCAAATCACATCTGTGATACCAGAGACTCTATCCAGAATATATAAAGAACTCTGATACTCAACAGTAAGCAAACAAACACCCCAACAGAAAAATGGGGGAAAGATCTGAACAGATGCTCCACCAAAGAAAACACACAGATGGCAAATAAGCGTATGAAAAGATAACTCCATATCATTAGTTATTAGGGTCATAAAAGTACGACCATTAGAAAGACCAAGAAAATTAAAACAGAAACAAAACAAGACAAAACCTGATAACAACAATGTCTGGCAATTATGCTGAGCAACTGGAATGCTGGTACACTGCCTGAGAGGGCATAAGATGATACCACCTCTCTGGGGAAGCTGGTGATTTCTTATAAAGTTGGACGTACACATACGGAGCACGTCCTCTCTAGGCATTTACCCTAAGAAAAATGAAAGACTTGTGCTAGCATATTCACTGCAGTGTATTCGTAGTCGCTAAAAGCCCGGAAACAACCAGAATGTTCATCAGTGAGAGACATGGTTTAAAAACAACGTGGTTTAATTCATTTAATGCTACTACTCAAACACTAAAATCTGTGTTCAATGTGAATTAGAAGACACTCAAAAAGATTATTTTTTATTGTTTGCTTTTTAGGGCAGTACTCGCGGCACACGGAGGTTCCCAGGCTAGGGGTTGAATCGGAGCTATAGCTGCCGGCCTACACCACAGCTACAGCAACGCAGGATCCGAGCCGCATCTGCAACCTACACCACAGCTCACAGCAACGCCGGATCCTTAACCCACTGAGCGAGGCCAGCAACCTCATGCATGCTAGTCAGGTCTGAGCAGAAACAGGAACTCCTCAAGAACAATCTAAGCAAGATGCTAGGGGTAAGTGATTCATAGTTTCTTCCAGGTGGCTTCCAGGATCAATTGTAGTGTTGACCCCAAAGCACAGTCTGCAGGATTCCCTGCTCACACACGCCCGTAGCCCAGCCTTAAGTGCAGTTAAGGGCAAGGGGGTGCCCAGCCAGGCTCCTCCCAGCCCGGCCCCCCACAAGCCAGCAGGACGCTAGATGGGCAGAATCTTTCCAATTGCCTTCTTATACTAAGCCCTGGCCCCAGCTCACCCACAGGTGCAGTCAAGTTCAAACACACACCAATTCTAAATTATTCAGGAATTAATTCTGGTAGTTAAGGCAAGAAACAAGATCGCCTAGGGAGGAAAGAACGCCAGGAAGGCTCCGAAGTCTGCAGTTACATTCCCCGTCCACCTGCTCCTAGGCCCTGTGATCTTAGGCAAGTCCTCGACTTTCTGATCTTCGTACTGTGATAATGACACGCAACTGCCCAGGCAATGTTGTATTAGGAGACACAGGTAAAAGCCAGCTGTAAAGCATGAAGTTGTGGAGTTCCCGTCGTGGCGCAATAGAAATGAATCCGACTAGAAACCATGAGGTTGCGGGTTCGATCCCTGGCCTTGCTCAGTGGGTTAAGGATCCGGTGTTGCTGTGAGCTGTGGTGTAGGTTGCAGATGCGGCTCGGATCCCGCGTTGCTGTGGCTGTGGCGTAGGCCGGCAGCTGCAGCTCCGATGAGACCCCTAGCCTGGGAACCTCCACATGCCGCGGGTATGGCCCTAAAATGACAAAAATAAATAAATAAATAAAAATAAAGTTGTGTGTGAGTTTACAGCACCATCACTGCCGTTTTATTCAGTAGCCTGATGCCTGCCACCACATCGACAGCCCTTGACCTAGTTTTGAAGATATTCGTGGAAATCAGAGCCTTTTTCGGAGGGAGAGAAATGTGAACTGCTGGAATCTGTTTCTTTTGGAAACTGGAGAAATGTCGGTTCGGGCCTTCCCAAATTTTTCGTGGCTCCCCTTCGTCATACAAACACTGATTTGGGTGCTGCATTTAACCTGAGTACCAGATTTTAACACCAGGCTCCTCCGCGTGCGCAGTTAGAGGAGACTTTTTAGATAAGTGAACAATAAATAAGTAAATGAAGCCCCCGCCTGCCCATCCCATAAAGCCTGAGCCTCAGACTCACCTCCCTCGAGAGGGCAAAGCCCCAGGGCCACCTCACCTGCTCACGAAGGTCAAGGCCAAGGCCGTGGCCAGGTGAGGCATCAGCCGCAGGGTCTGCGTTTGGTGCTCGATAATCTTGACCTCCTCCATGGCTTTGGGCCCAAACTGCCTCCGGCTAGAGAAAATCAAGCAGACACAACTTTACCAAAATCCAAGGGACACCATCATCCCAAGCCGCCATCTGCCTCTCAAATCCTTCGGCACGCAGGATGTCTGAATCTCCCCAAATGCAAATTTAAAAAAAAAAGTCAAGTTTCTGAAGACAGTCCAACAAAAAGCTTTTTAGCTCCTTTGGAAATTAACCTTCCCGGCACGAAATATTTTTGTGGCCATGCCCACGGCTGTGGAAGTTCCAGGGCCAGGGATCGAACCAAAGCCACAGTAGGGATCCGAGCCACAGCAGTGAGGACAGTAGATTCTTAACTCCCTGAGCCACAAGAGCACACAACATTTGTGTTGTTTTCAGCCAAGGGAACTCCACCGCCGTGGAATATTTTTAAAGCAGCGTATCTATTTAATTTACAGAGTAATTTTTATCCCTTAACATTTCCATGGCATTTTACAGTTCCTAGTACCCTGCGATCATTAATCATGCAGCTTTACTAAGTTTCTGACATAATTAATAGGACGGGAGCCATATCTTGGGACATATTTCAAAAGGACAAGTCTCAACAAGGTGGCGTCGCCGACCCGGGTGCTTCTGTCAGATTCCCAGGCGGGTCATTATTTTCGGCCCCCTTACATCCCCGCCTGCACGTCCTCATGGGAAAGGTGCCTGGATCCCTGTGCCCTGTGGACAGCACTGCCTTCAGCTCTGAAGCAGCTGTGTCGGGGTGAACAGAGGCCCTCCTCACGGCAGCTTGTAAAGTGTTATGGGTTGTCCCCAGGCACCACCCACGGATTAATCTTAGCGAATCCTGAGGCTGTCCAGCCTATCTAGGTCACTTCTCTGCCCCATGCAGGCTAGGACAATCTAAGATCCCAGGCTTGGCAGCCTCCGTTTTGTGCACGGCTCTGAACTTAATGTCTGTTTCTGAAACATGTGACGCACACGTGCACCCATGCAGGCACGCAGGTGCATATACACACCAGTGTGTGGACACGGGCACCTTTGGTGCTAGGTTATCAGAGGCAGGGCGAACCTGTGCTTCAGAACCCATGAAATGAGGGTACACCTCAACCATTCACGGACAGAGAGGAAGGAGCAAGTTTCAAAACCTTTTTATAGTTGATACTTGCTTTATCGATTCATGCTTTAATGTTGTTCCTATTTGTAATTTGAAAAAGGGCACCATGATATTTTTCCTTTTTTTTTTTTTTTTTGGTCTTTTTAGGGCTGCACCCGCAGCATATGGAGGTTCCCAGGCTAGGGGTCTCATCGGAGCTACAGCTGCCAGCCCACACCACAGCCACAGCAATGCGGGATTCGAGCCGCGTCTGCGACCTACACCACAGGTCACGGCAACGCTGGGTCCTCAACCCACTGAGTGGTGCCAGGGATTGAATCTGCAACCTCAAGGTTCCTAGTCGGATTCGCTAACCACTGAGCCACAATGAGAACTCCAAAAATGGACACCATGATCTTTTTAGTTCATAAAGCATCAGGGACTTAACCACTTGGCCGTGTCGTGGGGGTGGGAGGCAGAGACCAGACCTCACAACAAGCACGCAGGGGCACACTGTGAGTACAGGCTCGTTTTCTAAGAACACAGCTTCCCTAGAGGCAGTCCAACCACCCACAGATGGTTGTGCGGGGAACACAACCCCAGGCTGCCTTTGCCCATGCCCTCAGTCCACCCCAACCACAATGGGGCACAGGGCCACACGAGCCTGACGGTCTGGAGGAAAACCTTCCAGCTTTCGCTGGATGGTCGTGAAGCCAACAAAACCATCCAATAATGGTGTCTTCATAATGGCAGGTCATTTTACAAACTCAATCTGTCCCTACTCTCAGCTTTCATTTTGAGACGCTGTGATGATATTGTAACTTTTCCTATGGTGGGCTGTGGCTAAACTCTTGTCCCCTGGAACCTAGACACGGCCACATGAGATTCGCTCCTCTGGGGGACTTCTGCATGCCTGTTCTGAGCTGGCACCACACGAGGCGCTGGGAGTCCACAGGGGTCAGGAAGGCCCAGGCCTGGCCACTGAGTTCATAGCCCCAAGCTCACAGCCTGGGACACCAAGAGAAGCAGCCCGGCTGGCGAGGGCAGGGGTCCTCGTGCATCCATCCCCCACCCAACCCGCCCATCCTGCCCCATCTCAGTCATCAGGATTTCCTTATTTGGTACCAGAACATCATTGCAGGAAGCATCATTCCCATGGCAACAGCAAAAGAAAGGGACTGATCACAGCACTTCTGAGTTTTTGTTTTGCAGAAAAATAATTGCAATAACAGAATAATTTGAGATAGGGTCCCATCAAATTTTCTGCTTTTGTGTCTTGGCCAGCACTCAGCAGACACTCAATATTTGCTGAACAAAACAAAGAATGAATGAGCAGAGTTCCCATCGTGGCTCAGTGGTTAACGAACCTGACTAGTATCTATGAGGACACAGGTTCGATCCCTGGCCTCGCTCAGTGGGTTAAGGATCTGGAGTTGCCGTGAGCTGTGGTGTAGGTCATAGATGTGGCTCAGATCCCAAGTTGCTATGGCTATGGCTGTGGCCGGCAGCTACAGCTCCAATTCAACCCCTAGGCTGGGAACCACCATTCGCCACGGGTGCAGCCCTAAAAACACAAAGACAAAAAAAAAAAAAAAAAAGGAATGAAGGAGCTTTGCCAAGAAGGAAATAGAGACGAGGTACCACAGAGCGGTCCACTCCAACATCACAGAAGGTCTTTAGATGCCAGATCTGCCCCCTGACTTCCCTGCCTCGGTTGCCCAATAACACCCACCTCTTTGACACTCGTGGTTCAATTGGGGTGACAAGTGCAGGGCAGAAAGAGGCCACCAAGGGTCCACATGCAGCCTCTCAGTGCCTTCCATTGCGCTGACAGGGAGGGAAGAGTGTCGCTAATGCGTTGCCAAGCGACCAGGTGATTCCACAATGAGAATCTACATTTCCAGCCTTTCTGGAAAACAAGCAAGATCTGGCAACTCTGGACCCCATTCTGGACACGCCATGGCTGGTCCCCACAGTCCCCACGGTCCCCAGAGCCCTCCCTGCTCACCAACATTACCTGCAAGCCTGGGGAGGCCGTGCGTTTTCAACCCCTGCCCTGGATTTCTTTTTTTTTTTCATCCAGAATAAATTTACATCAGCATCCTAACTTGTTAATTAAGTTCTGTGATTATGATATATGGCCAAGTGTGGTTGTTCTGTAGGGTTCTATGAATTCATTACAAGAACTCCTGAGGGCACAACAGCCCCGGCCGGCTCGTGCAGCATAAAATCCAAAGCTTGGCATTCAGAACCTGCTTTGGCCTCACGTGAATGTGCCAATCATTTTCTCTGCTGAGCTCTGCAGACACCTTCCCATCCCGGGCCTCTGTCCAGGGAGGGCTCTGCCTGCAGCCAGCCTCAGCCCTAACTGCCACACGTCACATTTTTGGTGACTCAGCCCTCTCCTGCCATTGAGACGTTCTCTCCTCTCCCTTCAAACACCAAATCCAAGTGATGACAGCCGCCAGCTGCTTTTCCCCATAATGCTCCAAGCATTGCATCTGCCACTCCTCCCATCAGGAGGGCGTACTTCTCCCTTCCAAGCTGGAGCCATGAGTACCTGTATAACCACCTCTTTTGATGCGTTGACATCCGGGCCCTTGCTGACCCCAGAGGGACCGCCCCTCCCAGGACCAGCCAGCTCCTCGAGAAAGCAAAGGATTACGTCTTGCGTTTGCCAACTAGTCAGGCCAGAGCCAGCTCAGCCACCACCTCTTTGAAAGGCTCTTTCACTCTGGGCCACCGTCCCCCCGCCCTAATCTGCCCCCGGCCAGACACCAGACCGCGAGAAAAGCCCGCATTCCCCAGACCTGCTGAAATCATTCAAACCAGCCGAAACTGTTCACCCAGCCTCACGCATGCCCTCCCACAGGAAAGGCTCTTACCCTCGGCGCTCCATCTCCCGGCTGTCCCTGGTGTCTCCCCATGTGGCCCTGCGAGGCCTGGCAGACCTTCGCCTCTTGGCAACTTTGAGTAACAAGCTACCTTTCCAATGGCAGTCGCCTCCTGATGTGCCCCCTCCCATCCCCACACCTGAACAACTAACACAACCTGCGGTTTTAAAAGAGCCCCTGTGGCCAGACTCACGGCACGTGGAGCGCAGGCCTGCTCTGTATTCAGGTGCCCCAGCCTGGCCAGGTGTGAGCGTGTGGGAAAGGCTGAAAGCTGCGTGACAGACAGAGTGTCCTGCCATCTCCCAGCAGCAACACACTCAACTCCACCACCCGTCCTTCCACACGTCCTTGGAATGTTTGCTTGTTCCTAGATGTTCTGATAAAAGCCCAACTGGCAGACCGGGGAGAGCTGGGTGGCAGGAAGCAAATAACATGAAGAACCCACCCAGCCCTTATGCCCAGCAGCGTGCCCACCGCTGGGTTTTGGTTGGGGGTTTTCTAAGGACAAGAAAGAAACAAAGGAGGGGGCAGGAGGCAGGCAGCACCCACACTCTTTCCCTCCCTTTCTTGAGCCCAAGACACTGACCAGGAGGTTCCCACCGGCTTCTCACCCATCACATGTGCTCTCCGGCTTCTCCGGGGTGGGGCACGGGTATGACACTAAAGGCCGATGCACCTTCTCCTGCCCAGAGATGCAGCCAGAGTCGTCCCTGAGACTCTGAGGCGCCACCGTCCGCTCCCAAGCCGGTAGCCTGGCTCCAACAGAGGTAGCAGAGAGACGGGGCCTCGAGACTGCGTCCTGAAAGGGTTTGGCCAGAGCACAAATCCTGCCCTGCAACTCTGCTCACCTCTTATTTACACACTCAGGTCCCAGTCGACCTCACGGAGAGCCGTGATGGTGCAGGCTGGTCCTCCCGTGGCCAGTGTCCCGGCCCAGGGCCCTGAACACAGCTCACAGGACCGTAATCCCCGCAGCTGGCCGGCAATTACTGTCTGCCAGATGTTTTCACTGTTCCGGTTTTCGATCTGTGCGGACATGATATTCTTGCTATCCTTTTCCTCCAGTGGGTTTCTATTTTCCTTTAAAAACACATGTAAAGGCTTTTATTTTTCTCTGCAAATGTATATTTTTTTTTTAAATTTCAGGGCCAGCTAAACCACCCCAGCATCACCGAGCTCGAATGTTTCACCGGCTTAAAAAACAGCAAGCGATGGCTGTGGAGCATGGTATCCGCGCGAGAGGGCTGTGAACGGTGCCGCTTCAAATTATAGATTCGAGAAGCTGTTTCTGGGTTCCAGCAACTCATAAGGACTAGAGGAAACACTTATTTGGGGTTGTTTTATTTCATTCCCACTCAATGTTGAACACGGCTGCTTAAAGCTACGTTCATGGAAAGTGACACGGCTATTAATCACCGTCGCGGCTACCGCACGCGCAGCCTCCGGGGAAGAAGCCGTGCCGCCCGCCTTCCCAGCCCTCCCTCTGGTCTCTTCTCCCAAAGGAGGCCAGCGACCTACTAAAAAGATAATTGCTTTGCGTGTTTCCTGCTCTGCAGCATCATTGCCTCAGCCTGCTCCGAACGACAGCCAGCCAGTCGGATCGGAAGGAGGAGAGGAGTTCTGGGTCCCGGCCCCCGTCCTTGATCCTGAGACCTGTCGGGGGATGCAGAGCGGTCCAGAGGCATCGCCCCTGCCAGAGGACAAAGCCTGCCTGCCTCGCTGTCAAAGGGCTGACCTCTGCAGGTGAAAGCTGAGCAAATTCCAGAGCCCGGCCACACTCCCTGTGCCACCTTCCCTCATGAACAGGGTCTGGACACATTGGAATGAGAGTGGACCACTGGACTCCGTTCCCACTGGCCCCAGTGAGTGGAGCCCTGCAGCCTCTGAGAGAGCCCACAGCTCATCTTTCTCTCTTTGTCCCTTTCTTTGTGCTGTTCCTGGATGTGGAAACCCAGAGGGAAGTTATGTAACAAAGCAAAAGATTTGAATGGCACCGGTTGGACCCAGCAGATTGCCTGGGTTCAGCTGGGCAGCCAGGATGTCAAAACCTGGCTCATTATTACCCAGTAATGCATGGGACAGACACCTGACTCCCAGCCCTGACACCTGACACCACCCCCAACCCCCTTCCCCACCTCACCCCACCCCACTTGGGGTCAAGTTTGGGATCACCCAAGGGCCGGACTGCACACAACTCTTGCTATTTTCTTTTAAAGCTGAACATTTAGTAGTTTGCCCGCAAGGCTCTGACGAAGCAACCCTGCCACTGAGTAAGGCCAGGGATCGAAACTGCGTCCTCATGGATACTAGTAGGGTTCGTTACCTCCTGAGCCATGACAGGCACTCCACTGAGCTTCTTATTTGAGGGTTCAGTTACACCCTGACCGGACACACTGTGGCTCAAACCTCTTCACAATGAACCCTAGCAAGCCTGGCTGCCTCTTCACTGAGTTTGTTCTTCTCCTCTTCCTCTGCCTCGTGCTGTCCAATCCACCCCCACCTGGGAGGCCATCCTGGAACCAAGTCAACGTCACATCCCCCCAGGCATCCCAGGAGGGACAGAGTGGTTACAACCCAGGCTTCGGATCAGACGAACCCGGTCTCACAGACTCTGACAAATGCATTTTTTTTCCTGGGCAAGTTACACAAACTCACTGAGTCTTAGGTCCCTCAGCCCTAAAAGAGGCTGACAGTGATGGTAAGAACGAAGAGGCTGACCCAGAGTAGGTGTTCACGGCACGCCAGGGGCCATCACCACCGTCATAACCCGTATCCTGAGCTCCCAGGATTTCCCTCTATTCTATTCATCCTTGATCTAGAAAAGCCATTTAAAAATTTCCCAAAAGAAACACTCTTTTTTCTTCTTTCACCCAAAGCACTAATCTATTCAGCATCACTAAAACTGTTATAAAAAGATTTTTAGGGTGAGGAGGAGCACCTCTTTTGCTCAGCTTTAAATTAAAGATAATCAAATTGCTGACAGAGAAGAAAGCGAGCTGTCGACAAATGTGAGAAAAAAATTGTGTGTGTACGTGTGTGTGTGTGTGTGTGTGTCGTTGCTGGAAAGCATATGAAGCTTTAAAAAGCACCTGGCCTCGCTATTTACCTAAGAACACCAGCCAATTTTCTTCTTCCCAAATTTGAGGGAGGCACAAGGTGGACTGAATAAAACCAGAGAAGGTGGTACAGGCAGAGGCCTCCATCATGTCACGTTGCCATAGAAGCAGCAGATTGTTTCCAGAGTCAATCAGCCTACCCTAGAGAGGAAGCTAAGTGTTATTCAGATGGTTCCCACACAAGGGAAATTAATTTACTTTTCAGAATTATCACCTTAGTAATATCTATGAGTGACAAGGTGGTTAACGCTAGTCGTCAGAACTGTGATTCCTTGAGATTTTTCTTTTAAAAATCTTGCATCCTAATGAGTGCAAAACAAAATCACAACAGTAGGAGACTCAGAGCCATAAATTATAGCTGAAACTGCTTGGGGTGGCCAAACGATTTTGCTGTAGAATTATTTTAATATTTTTTAAAACCATTTATATATAGAGAAAAAGTCTATCGTCAGCACCAGTGCAGCAGTAGTGCAGAATCCCCCAGCGCTGTGGCCATTATTCCATTATTAGTGTGAGGAAGCAAGAAGGCTGACCCGTTTGGGAGCCAGGCCTCGTCCCCTCTCGCCCCTCTGTATTGAGGCAGGTGCAGGGTCTGTGCACATCCTGCCCGCCCAGAGGGCCAGCCAGAGCCTGCTATTATTCTGGAGATGCAAGCTGGACCACAGTGAGAGGAGGGGGACAAACACCGAGGCCCCGACATTCTCCAGGGTTCCCCCTCCCTGAAGGTGAGCGTCGGGAGAGAAAAGCTCAGTAGGGTACACTTTAGGGCTGGCGTCCATTTGT
The DNA here is from genome assembly GCA_004024745.2 of Catagonus wagneri. Classification (NCBI taxonomy): domain Eukaryota; kingdom Metazoa; phylum Chordata; class Mammalia; order Artiodactyla; family Tayassuidae; genus Catagonus; species Catagonus wagneri. The sequence goes on along the minus strand of PVHT020000531.1, from coordinate 295,346 downwards.
TAATGCTTTAGGCGGGCTTTAGACTGCTCTTAGTGGAATTTCCATTGTGGCTCAGCGAGTTAAGAACCGAACACAGTGTCCATGAGGATGTGGATCCGACCCCTGGCCTCGCTCCGTGGGTTAAGGATCTGGCATTGGCGTAAACTGCAGCATAGGTGGCAGAGGCAGCTCAGATCCTGCATTGCTGTGGCTGTGGCCTAGGCCTGCAGCTGCAGCTCAGATTCGACCACTAGTCTGGGAACTTCCATGTGCCGCAGTTGCAGTCATAAAAATTTAAAAAAAAAAAAAAAGTCTGCCCTTAGCAATGGGACATGCGTGAGTAGCCCAGAGGCTGCCGCCTTCACTTTCCCTCTCAATCCATAACCTAGAAAGTAAAGGGTTCCCACAACATCAGAATCTTTCGACCCACAAACACAGCAAATCTTTCCATTCATTCAGATTTTTGGTTTCCTTCGTTAGTGTTTTGCAGTTTCTGGTTTCTAAGTCCTGCATATGTCTTGTTAACCTTGTACCTAAGCATTTGAATTTTTCTGAGCAATTATACATGGTATTATATTTAAAATTCTGGCATACTTGTGTTCATTGTATATAAAAATACAACTGCATTCTGCAATTTGCATGTTTATTTTATATCCTGTGACCTTGCGGGACTCAGTTCTTAGTTCCAGGTCTTTTACAAATAGCTGGGGATTTTCTATATAAACAATCAAGTCATCTGAATACAGAAACACTTTTATCACTTTCTTTCCCATGCACATGCTTTTTCCTCGCCTTGCTGTACTGGCTACAGCTTTGATCACATACCCTTGCCTTAGTCTTAGAGGAAAAGCATGCAGCCTGTCCTCATTAAGTATAATGTTGACTGTACACCTCAGAGATATGGTGGACTCAGTTCTAGACTACTGCAAGAAAGCATATAGGGCAATAAAGTCACATGAATTTTTTTGTTTCCCAGTGCATATACAAGTTAAATTTGTACACTGTAGTCAATTGTGTGCAAGAGTATGTCTTTCAACATGCACCTAGTTTAGTTTTAAAAAAATTTTATTGCTTAAAAATGCTAACCATCCTCTGAGCTTCCCACAAGTCATCATAGTAACATCAAAGATCACCAATCACAGATAACTATAACAGCTATAACAATAATGAAAAAGTCTGAAATGTTGTGAGAATTACCAAACTGTGACACAGAGACACGAAGTCAGCAAATATTGTTGGGAAAATGATGCCAATAGACTTGCTTGATTGCAGGATTGACACAAACTTTCCATTTGGGGGAAAAAAAAAATGCAACATCCCCCAGGCGCAATGAAACAAAGCACAATATCACGAGGCATGCCTGTATGCTTTCTATAAATGTCCTTTATCAGGTTGAGCCCATTTCTCACTATTCCTATTTGAGAAGGAGTTTTTATAAAGAATGTATGTTCAATATGTAAAATGCTTTTTCCACACCAATTATGATTACATGATATTTTTTCTTTAGCCTATTAATATGGTAGATTACCTTGATTTTTTAATATTAAACCAGCATTGCATCCTGGAATACACCTCACTTGCTCATAGTGTATATTTTCTTCTTATATATTACTAAATTCTTCTTAATATTTTGCTAAGGATTTTGCACCTGTATTCATGAGGGAAATTGTTCTATAACTTCCTTTTATCATTATCATTGTCTTTATTTGGCTTTGCAATCAGGACACGACTAGCTTCATAAAAGAAATTTGGAAATTGTTCCTTCCTCTTCTATTTCCTGGAGGAGTTGTACAGAATTGTTGTTAATTCTTCTTTAAAAGTTTGGCAGACATCTCCAATAACACCATTTGGCCTGAAGATGTTTTTAGGAGTTTTTTAATTAATTCAATTTCTTTAATAGTTATAGTTATTCAATTGTCAAACGTATTGGCTGAGTTAAATCATTACACCATTTCATCCAAGTTTTCAGATTTCTGTTTGCAGAGTTGTTCCAAGTATTCTCTGTTTCAGTGTTTGCAGGGTCAGTAGTAATATTGCATTTCATTTCTAACATTAGAAATTTGTGTTTTCTTTTTTGTTTGTTCGTTTGACAGTGTTGCTAGAGGTGTGTCAATTTTATTGATCTTTCCAAAGAATCAGCTCTTTGTTTTTTTGATATTCTCTCTCTCTTTTAATCTTCTAGTTCATTGATTCTTTCTTCTGTTCCCTCCATTCTGATGCTGACACCATTCACTGAGCTTTCTATCTAGGTTATTGTTTTTTTCAGTTCTAAAATTTCCTTTTTGTTCTCCTTTATATCTTCAATTTCTTTGCCTAGACTTTCTATTTTTTCCATGTTTCAAGTGTGTTGTAGTTACTCACTGAAGCATTTTTATGATGGCTGCTTTAAAGTATTTTTCAAATTCTTCTAACACCTCTGTCATCTTGGTGTTGGTATCTATTAACCACCTTTTTGCCTTCAGCTTGAAGTCTTCCTGATTCTTGGTAAGACAAGTGATGTTTTATTGAAACAGGTACATGTTCGTGTTATGTTGTGAGACTCTGGATCTTATTTAAGTCTGGATTTCTCTGGCATGAAGGGAATCACTACTGACAGTTAGAGGTAGAAGTCCAAGTTCCCTACTTGGTCTCTGTTGACACCGAAGTGATGAGATGAGTTCCTCCTGTCGCTGGGTAGCGGTGGGAGTTCTGGATGCTCATGTAGCCTCTACTTACTTGGCAGTAAGTGGAGCATCACATTGCCAGGTAGTAATGAAAGTTCTAACTTTCTACTTGGCCTCCTCTGACACCAGCGGGGATGGGAGTGGTTACTGGGTAGAGGTCCAGGCTCCCCAAGTGGTCTCTACTGACACCCCAAGGGGTGGTGCAGGTTTCCTTCAGGCAGGGATGAAAGTCCCAGGTCCCTGGTTGGCCTTCTCTGACACCACCATCGTGGCTGAATTGGTGCAACCCATCACAGCACGGGCAGAGCAGAGGTCCAGGCTTTGTTGGCATGGGTAGGTGGGGCCACAGTTCCTTCTGCAGTGTTTGACTAAAGTAGGACAGTACTGTCTAAAAGTTTGCTGTCTTACTGAGTGTCCTTTCCCAGTCCTTGGGCTAGACAAAGCCAACTTTGTGGGGACTTTTTTCTTTCCCTTTCTTCTCTTTTCTTTTTTTGGCTGTTCTCACTGGTGTTTCTGGGTTGTCAGCTTCACCAGTACCCAGTCTGGAATACATGAGGCAAAAGGAACACAAGGGAAATCCTCACCATGCCATCCCTTGGGTCTGGCTGTGCTGGCTGGTCTGCTCTCTTGTCTTCACCTTTCAGAATTATTTTATGTCTGCTTTATATGTAATGTTGAGGATTTTTGGTTTGTTCTAAGTGGAAGGAATAGGGAAAAGTACATCTACTCAAAATTCCCAGAAGTATAAGACATGGTTATATTTGAATTCCACTAAGTTTATCTGGCAGAAGTGTGGCCATTGACAAATATAGAGAGAGACAGAAAAAGAGAAAATCATGCATAAATGTAAATATATAATTATTATATATAATAAAATAATAATACTGATATTAATAGGTTACAAAATAATATATTATTTATATTATTGTATTATATAATCATTATATGTCACAGTTCCTCTCTTTAAAAAAGGTCTTAAATAGGAGTTCCTGCTGTGACACAGTGGGTTAAGAATCTGACTACAGCAGCTTGGGTCACTGTGGAGACCCAGATTGGAACCCTGGCCTGGCACAGTGGGTTAAGGATCTGGCATTGCTGCAGTTGCAGTTCAGACTTGATCCCTTTCCCAGGAACTTCCATATGCTTTGGGTATAGCCACTAAAAAAAAATAAATAAATAAAAAGATCTTAAATACATATCACTACTTTAATAATAATCTGTCACAAAAAAAGGAAATATTACATGGTAAATGTGTACCAAATTACAGACACCTCAATGTCAGAAAAAATAAAATGAACAAGTATGTGTGTTAGGATCAAGGGACAATAAATATCTCAACGTATATGAGTATACGCAACTAGGAAATGTGTGACAGAGAGGTCTACATCCTGCTTTTCTGTTTGCCTAATACTCTAGTGTCTGCAGTTTCCCAAGTCATTAAATATTCTTGAAGTCACAATTTTAATGATTCCTTTAGGATAAATTTTTAGAGAAAATGGTACTGGATCAAAACCATGTAAATCTTTTTTATACCTCTGACACATATCACTAATTCACTTTCCAGAAAGAATGAATCAATTTTTAATTCCTTCTCCTAGCATATAAATTTGCTCTTCCTAATGTATTTCTGCCACATCTGAGTATTGTCCTTTCAAAAGTCTTTGCTAATGTAATAAAGTAACAAATTATCTCACTTTAACTTGTATTTCTTTTATTACTAAGAAGTTAATTTGTTTGTTTACATGCTTATTAGCCATGGATATATCTTCTTCAATTTGTTTCATATCCATGTGCCCATTTAATTATACACTGTGGTGTTACTATTTTTCTTATTTATTTACAGAAGCTTTTTACATAGTAAGGAAAATAAATCTTTGTTAATCATATTGAGCTATTTCTCTACTGTGTCATTTGAAATATATACATTTTTGAAATTTTCATATAATCGATTTACTCCAGTGCTTTTGCTTTGTGACATTTTTCCCTCCTAGGAATATTTTTAAAACTATATAAACGGACAAATCACTTTTTTTTCCTCCTCTACATAATTCTGTGGTTTGTTTTAACTTTAGAGATAAGCAGAGGTGAGAGATGTAGGTCTGCCCCAGTGGGATATGGGAATAAATCTACCAACATGGTTAACTGTAGCAAGTGCCACTAGGCTGACCCGAGAAGGATCTATGAAGGTGAAAAGACTCTGGTTCCTGTCTGCTTAAAATAGCCATTCCCTGGTTTCAGACAATTCCCTTGATCTTCCTCCTTCCAAATGACTTGGCAGACATGTCCTTGCTTTAACCTCTCTCCCACTTTATTCTCTAATCTGCCAGGAAATTAATGCAAGTCTTGAGCCTCCCTAAACACAGCTTTTTCCAGGCATCCTTTTTCATCTTTGGTTCTAAAACTGAAATAATAAGTAAAAGCGAACTTTGCTATTCTGTTGGCAAGAGAGTATGTGCCTTCAAGGAATATTTACTTAAGGGGAAAAAAATAAAAAAACTCTTTGAGTGGGTCTATCTTGTAATAACTACCCCTCCCAGCAAAAACTAAACACTTCATTCTCCATCTAACGGTTTCTATATACCCAGTTGTTGGGCCTCATTGAGGTCCAGCATCTGGATGTCAGGTGTTGGGTGAACACATCTGTCGTCAAGGTCCAGAACACAGCAATGCAAAGTTCCCTCAGCTGGAGTTGCCCGTAGAACCCACCACCAGTTTGCTGCTTTCACCCACAGATGGACCTGCAGGGGGCCTATTACATCTGCTGGTTTCCCAGAGCTTCATTTCAGAACATTCTTGCTTCACTCCCCAATGTCAGTGCCACATTTTGCCCAGAAATATCTGCTACATCTGTTACCTGGCTCTTATCCCCTCCCGGCCATTCCCAAAGGGCAATGCCGTCATCTGGGTCATGACAAGCCCATCTCATTTCTTTGTACTGATGTTATTCTTGCACATAATTGAAAATTAAAAAGAAAATAATCTGGCAGTTGTTTTCTTTACAAAAAAAAATTTCCAAAATTAACAATTTATTATGCCTGTGACAGAAATAATTCATCTGCTTTGCAAGGGATACTGCCTGGAACTAAACTTCCACAAGGTCATTTGAGTTTTTGTGTACAATCTTAGGATAACTGGAAATTATCCAAATCGTGGAATGCCAAAGGACAAGTTGACAGCCTGAGTGAATGCACTTCAGAGACGCTTGGGAAGGCTAGAGGGACCTGCCAGGGATCAGGAAATCAGGGTCCTTGTACTGAACCTGAGATAACAGTGCACTGCTGAGCTTTGCTCAAGAAGGAATGCCAATTTGCATCCCCAGCTGGACTCCACTCCTTTTGCGGACCTGCATGCAGTGGTCTTGATACCCAAATGCTTTCTATTTAATCACTGACAATTATTTCTAAAACAACTCCTAAAGTCTCAGGAAATTATCCTAAGGACATTAAGTATCTACTCAAAATAATCTAAACTTAAATTTCATTTGAACTTCAACCCACTCACATCCACCTCAACCCCTCTCTCCCCCAGTACTTCCGTGCGATGGAAGCTGAGAAGCCAAGAAGATGGTGCTCCCTTGCCCACTAGCTCCCAGTCTACAGCTATGGTTTCATGCAGGCCACTGGCATCTCTCATTCCTTCCACCCCTTCACGCCCCACTTTATATTACAGAAGATCTATTCCAGGCAGATACAGCCAAGAGAACCGCAGGTCCCTTCCCCCGTCCAGCCCCCATTCATAAGGCAGAAGCTCTACTCCAGACATAGCAAATCAAGAATCCCGAATGCTGAACACTGGTTTGCTTCTAGTGTGGTGGTCTCATGCCGGTAAGGATAAACTGGGAAGATCAGGAGCCACCATCCCTGTCCAGGGTCCAGCTTGCAGCAGTGTCACATCAGGGGAAGCAAGTCAGTTACAAACGATGGAGATCTTGATGGGGAGCAACTGTTTCTGGTAGCTCTACAATTCTTTCAGCAACAAGGTAAAAGATGATAAATTCAGTGAAATCGTAGGTAAGTCAGCAGTTTAACAGAAAGAATAAGGGAAGGAGATAGCCAAGCAGAGCCCTCTGTGGCTGGAGCAGCCTCAAAGGCTAGAAACACCCTGCTCCTGCAAAGGGCCCTAACTTTAACTGGAGTAGACTGTGGCAAATATTACAGTCATCAAAATAGTATGATACTGGCACAAAAAACAGATATATAGATCAGTGGAACAGGATAGAAAGATTAGAAATAAAGCCAAGCACCTATGGTCAACTAATCTATGACAAAGGAGGCAAGAACATACAGTGAAGGAAAGTCAGTCTCTTCAATAAGTGGTGCTGGGAAAACGGGACAGCTTCATGTGCAAGAATGAAATTAGAATATTCTCTAACACCATACCCAAAAATAAAATCAAAATGGATTAAAGACCTTAAAAAAAGCCAGATACTATAAAACTCCTAGAGGATAACATGGGAAGAACACATTTTGACATAAATTGCAGCAATATCTTGTTTGATCCACCGCCTAGAATAGTTAAATAAATAAAAAATAAACCAACCGGACCTAATCAAACTTAAAAGCTTTTGCACACTAAAGAAAAAAAAAGACAACACAGAATGGGAGAAAATCTTTGCAAATGAAGAAACCAATGAGGGATAAATCTACAAAATATACAAACATCTCATGGAACTTCATATCCAAACAAGAAAAAAAAAAAACCCAGTCAAAAAACTGGCAGAAGATATAAATAGACATTTTTTCAAAGACAGAGAGATGGCCAGGAAAGATGTTCAACCTCACCAATTATTAGAGAAATGCAAGTCAAAACTACAATGAGGTATCACCTCATGCTGGTTAGAATGGCCATCATCAAAAGTCTAAAAACAATAAACGCTGGACAGGATGTGGAGAAAAGGGTACCCTTCTTCAGTGTTTGTAGGAATGTAAATTGGTGCAGCCACTACAGCGGATAATAATAAAATAATAAAAAACTAAATATAGAGCTACCATATGATCCATCAGTCCCACTCCTGAGCATGTATATCTGGAGAAAACCATAATTTGAAAATATACCTGCACCTCCATGTTAACTGAAGCACTATTTACAATACCCAAGACATAGAAGCAGTTTAAATGCCCACTGGCAGAGGAATGGATAAAGAACATGGGGTACATATATACAATGGAATATTATTTGGCCATAAAAAAGAATAAAATCATGCCATTTGCAGTAACATGAATGGACCTAGAGATTATCATACTAAATGGAGTAAGTAAAACAGAGATGATAAACATAATACCTTACTCATATATGGACTATAATAAAAAAAGATACAAAAGAACTTATTTATAAAACAGGAACAGATTCACAGATTTCAAAACCAATCTTATAGTTACCAAAGGTGAAACTGTTGTGAGGAAGGAGGAATTGGGAGGGTACGAATAACACATACACACTACTGTATAAAACAGATGGTTAACAAGAACCTGCTGTATAGCACAGGAAAAAATCTACTCAATAGTTTATAAGAAACTATATAGGTGGAAAGAATGGATATATTTTATATGTATAACTGATTCACTTTGCTGTATACCTGCAACTAATATAACATTGTAAGTCGACTATGCTCCAATACAAATTTTTAATTAAACAATGAAGAGAAAAATCCTCAATATTTACAATATAAAATAAAAATTTAGTAAGTGCCTACCTCAAAAAAAAAAGAAGGAATGTAATTCTAATACATACAATGACATGCATGAGTCCAGAAAACATTATGCTAAATGGATGTCAGTGACAACAAACAATGCATTGCATGATTTTATTGATATGAAATGACCAGAAAGGGCAAATGTATAAAGACAGATAGTAGATTAGTTCTAAGAGTGGAGGTAGGAGTAATTGGAGGGGACTGCTAACGAGTACAGGGTTTCTTTTGGGACTGACAAAAATTTTGTAAGTTAGACAGTGGTGAGAGAGATACACCTCTGTGAATATACTAAAAAAAACCATTGAATTGTATAATTGGGGCAAATTTAAGGTATAAGAATAAAGCTGTGAAAAAAATGCAGTTAGGACAAATAATTTTACTTCTTTACAGGCTCTTGAAGTTCCAGTCCTGCACAATCAGAAACAAGCCACTATTCGCAAGGTTCCACGTGCATCTCATGCAAGCTGTGTGGACGCTCGGGAGGCAGTTTGTGCAGGCGTGTGGTAACTGCCTGGAGTACCTGAAGATGCCATGGAGTTGAGTGCAAAATGGTAACTAAAATTCCCCCGGATGTTCATTTGGAAGATAATATACAAGACTGCAGAAATGTTAAGGTAAGACCCACTTCAGGAACACTCCATGTGGACAGTGTTCTAAATTTAGCCACAGTGTTAAGCCAATTTGCTGGACAAAAGCTACTCGGCTGGCAACTTTGGTTTTCATCACTCTTCGCTATAGACAGTCAGGTTGGGTCTTACGAGTTTCCTTTGTCTTGTATACTATTCATAAAGTTTAAGTGGCACCTTCTGACAGTTTCCCACAGACACTGAGAACTTCCTGCAAGTTCTACCGTAATCTGAATCTACAAGTCCTTCCTCATAAGCAAACCATTAAAGTGACTTAAGTGCCAATGAGATCATCCCTCATCCTCCCTGTCCTGCAGGTGTAGCTGTGTCTTTAGCTAATCACCTGCCAAGACCACGGGAAAGCAGAGAACTGAAGGCCGGCACAAATTTAGAGTCCCCAAGAACACAAACTGCCAGCACTACGGTCAAGAGTGAGAATCTTGGCCCCTTTAGTCTTTGGTCCACTGACCTGGAGGCGAGGAAGACAGAAGCTGAAGATTGTGGTTATTACTGGGTTGTTCCACGTTCAGTGTATTTGGGAGAAAGAAAGGAAAGGAGAATTCCCTGAGCAGCTGCTCCAAGTATTCGGTGCACTCACATGGGTTACAGAAATTAACCCACTAAATAACCCAAATTTCCAGAAGAAACCAAGTCCCAAAAAAGCTAAATCATTTGCCTTAGGCCATGCTGGAACTTGATCTCACCTCCCCCCATCCCTCAAGCCCTCTGCTGGGGTGATTCTGTGGTCACATGGGACCAGTGGCCCCTGACCAGGGCGATGGGTGTTGGCTTTGGGTCAGCCCTCAGGTTATCATCTTTGATGGGAAGCAAATATTGGAGACTTTGTTAACTCTAAAAGCTCTGGCCTAATAAAAAAGAGGAAACAGGAGTTTCCATTGTGGCTCAGCAGATTATCAACCTGACTAGTATCCATGAGGATGCGGGTTTGATTCCTGGCTTTGCTCAATAGGTTAAGGATCAGGCATGGCCATGAGCTGTGGCGTTAGGCTAGCAGCTGTAGCTCCAGTTCGGCCCCTAGCCTGGGAACTTCCAGGTGCAACAGGTGCAGCCCTAAAAAGGAAAAAAAAGAGGAAACAGATGCAGCCTATTCATTATAAGGATGCTAAATATTTTCCAGCAGGTCAAATCCTTCAGGAATCATTTAAAATGTTTATTTATTCCAATTTGTTTTTCAAACAATTGTCTTTCTCTTCAAATGAACACTGGCAATTTTGTATACCTATGAGAAGAATTTTGTATGCCCTACACTGTCAGCAAGCAAGCAAGTAAGGCTTGCCATTACGAAAAAGAAAGAACTAAACTTGGATGTTATCCAAAATAAGAATGTAGAACTTTTTGCCCAAAGTGGAAAGGCAACATAGACTTTTCAAGTAATAGTAAATTAACCCCCCAAGTTGGAATACTAAAGACAGCCTCTGCTAATTGGCTAACGCCAGCGCCGTGTGTCACGGTGGTGTAAGCCTGGGGCCCAGAGCTGGGATTTTCGCTCTCTATTCTCATTAAAAGGTGGGAACAAGATCAAAGGATGCAGAGGAACCAAGGGTAAGTGCCCTACGCTTTCTATTGGCTGTCGGTCCCGTCCAAAAAGCATTTTGATGTATTTTTTAAAAGAAGCCAAATTTCCACTCCTCAGCACAAGAGCTGAAAATTCAGCGCATGCTAATACATTCAACAATTTCACGTTCAGATCAGAGTTCATCCATCCCAGATCATCTTTACTTTGTGGAGGCGGACCACCTGCCTGCAGAAACATCAACCCAGGGACCCGTTCACACCAACCCCGCATTTCCTAAACTGCCTTCTGCAGACTTCTGGCAGAACAATGACATTCTCAGGACGCTAGGGGCAGAAAACACTGACGAAAAGTTTGGGAGTAAGGCAGTGGCAAACCCAGATGCATATGTCCTGGGGCAAGCCAATGCGGTGAGCACATACAAGGAATGTTAGCCCAAAACCAGTTTTCATGAAACAGACCTGACGTGCAGTAGGCGCTCAGTGAGCCAGCTGAAGGCCAAAGAGCAGTTGAGGAGGATGACAGCAGGCTCAGAAAAGGGGACAGAAATCAGAGACGGCAGCATATTCAATTCCTCAAGGCTAACTCCAGTCAAATGCTGCAACAAGAGGTGCAGAAGGCTCTTAGGAGAAAGTCCAGGCTTCGGGATGAGTGTGGGTTGTGGTGGGGAACAGATCACTCCCATCAGGGCCACTGGGGAAAATACTTGCTTGGTGCAGCCAACAACTGCTAAAAATTCTAGTGTTTACTAATAAAGTAATACAAGTGCATGGTTTAAAAGTGGATATTTAAAAAAAAAAAAAAAGGACATTTTTTTCTCTACCCTGCCCACACCCTCTAAATAACTGCTGGTGACCATCTCTGACATATTCTTTCAGATGGCATGTGTGCGCCTGCACGTGTGTGAATATCCAGCCATCCTTTTTACACAAACTGGATCATGCGGTACCTACCGATCCGCACCTTGCTTTTTCCACCCACTCACATAGCTCCGAGCTCTCCGTATATCCCATGCTATCCCTTCCTCATTCTTTGTAGCAAGCATAGCATTCCATTATATGGATTAACAGCTTTGTATTTACTCAGTCTCCCTTGTTAGATAGTGAAGTATTTACGGTTATGTTTCTTTGAAAAGCAATATGCTCCTGAAACAACCATTTCTGCTCTTCTACAAAGGGTATAGCCTATCTTTTTTTATTTTTATTTTTTTCACTTTACTGAAGTACAGTTGATTTCCAATGTAGTGTTAACTTCTGCTGTACGGCAATACAGCAAGTGACTCAGCTGGACATACATATATGTATTCTTTATCATATTCTTTCACATTATGATGTATCGCAGGATATTTTGCTTTTTGCACCATATGGATGTTCCCAGGCCAGGAGCAAATCGGAGCTGCAGCTGAGGCCATCCACAGCAACACTGGGTCTGGGCCACCTCTGTGACCTAGGCCACCCTTGCAGCACCACTGAATCAAACCCACAACCTCGCAGAGACAACGTTGGGTCCTTAACCCACTGAACCACAATGGGAACCCCCATCACAGGATATTAAATAGAGTTCCCTGTGCTGCACTGTAAAATCAAACAGAGGAGTTCCCATTGTGGCTCGGGGGTAACAAACCCAGCTCGTATCCATGAGGACGCAGGTTCGATCCCTGGTCTCTCGCTCAGCGGGTTAAGGATCCGGCGTTGCCGTGGCTGTGGTGCAGGCCAGCAGCTACCACCCTGATTCAACCCCTAGCCTGGGAATCTCCATATGCCATGAGTGCAGCCCTAAAAATCAGAAGATAAAAAAACAAAACAAAACAGGCAATCTACATTTTGACCCTAGAGAGATCCACCTCTCATGGCTAGAACAGGACTCGGAAACATTTTTGTGAAGGACCAGTCACTAAACATTTTTGGCTTTGCAGGCCAAATGGCTTCTATTGCAACTACTCAACTCTGCCACAGGAAGAAAGCAGCTGAACAAGTTCCCACAGAACTTTATAAAGACAGGCAGTGGGCCAGAGGCAGCCTCCAGTTTAGAGAACTGGAAGGCGGACCCTGGCTTCTAGCTGATGAGACGGTTTTGTCGTCACAAGCTGGCATGTCCTTAAGAAACCACTCCACGATCCAATTACTTCTGCAGAGAAACCTTAAGATCAGTTATTCCGAATCACTGCTTTTACAACGATTCTCTAAATCCAACTCTGTGCCCTAAGTGTCACGGAAGGGCACTCCCCCGAAGACCCATCGCGAAGGAAGTCCATTATTGAGCAGGTCTGGGAAATGCTGCATATGGTATTCACCTCCCCAGAAAGATCCTTCTGTATGTGTGACAGCACAGAAATGACTCTGAGAATACTGCAGTAAAAAAACCTGTTTCAGACTTGTGGTTGCCAAGAGGGTGGGGGAGGGAGTGGGATGGCCTGGGAGTCTGGGGTTAATAGTTGTAGACTATTGCCTTTGGGATGGAAAAGCAAGGAGATCCTGCTGTGTAGCACCAGAAACTATGTCTAATCACTTGTGACGAATCTATACATGTAGGTGTAACCGGGTCACCACGCTGTACAGTTGGATAATTGATAGAAAACTGTAAACCAGCTATAATGGAAAAATAAATAAAATAAAAAATAAAAAAAGGAGAAAGTAAATGGGTAGCCTGATATTCATGTACAAAATAAGACAGTTAAATATACATTAAGAATTTTTAAAAACTCATTTAAATGAAGGGGAAAAAAAGAAACCTGTTTCCTCGCATTTTCCTAAGTTACTTGGTCATCCAACCCATTTTTGGAGAGTTTAGCATCCTGGAGCACACCCTTTGGAAATGCCCGGTTGGGAGATAACCACTTTCCCATCAAACTTTTACATACAGCCCGTGGGACTCCAAGGGTTGCCTTGACCTTGCCTTTCTCGCCGGTCCAGGCAGAGATTTCCAATCTGTTGGGGAGTGGCTCCAGACTGTGAATGATCTACATCATTTCCTCAGAAGGACCAGCAGTGGAAAATTCCCCCATCCTTTCCTGCGAGTAGAGGGAGGATGTGGACTGAAGGCTTTCACGGGCTGTGGTGGGTCCGAGAGTTTGGACACTAAGTGAATCCGGCTGAAGTTGAACGTTCTGATAGCAAGAGGTCTGTGGACCTCTTGAGCCATTCAAGACCAGAGTAGGATGCCGTTAAGGGTAAGGCAGGCCACAGATGATGCGTGGCCTTGCTCCTCTGTCTGATAGGACAATACCAAGCTCCAGCTAAGGAGGGTAGGGATGGGGGAAGGGGTCCTGTGGGGTTGGGAGGCCCTCTTCTCAAAGAAAGAAAAACGCAGAGATCCATCAGCAGAGCAACTGGTCAGAACTGAGCTACCAAACTTTTCGGTAAGTCTCTCCATCTTTTGCCCCACTGGATGAAGGCAGCAGATTTATCATCTCATCATTTGCACAAAGGTTTTTGTTGAGAATCTTCTGTATGCCAGGTGCCTCCTAGAGCTGAGGCTACAGCAGTAAACAACTGAAGACTCTGCCCTCAAGAGGTGACCTTCTACAGGAGGGAGAAAGACAACATCCGTGGAAGTGAATAAGAAATAAGGGAATGGGTCATTCTTCTGGCTTGAGTCATCGCTGCGATGAAGGCTCTTTCAGTCCATGTGCTGCTCTCTGTGGGGAATCCACCTCCCTGGCCGCCTGCTCTTCAGCTCCGTACAATGGGAGTAGATGCATATGAAGTTGTATTCACTCAGAATTTGTGTCTTTCATCAATTCTGCAACACTTCTGACCAAGATTTCTTTTACTGTCTCCTCCCTTTCACCTCTCTGAAATTGACTGTTTCTGGCATGCCAATCAGACAGGAGTGTAAATTTCTCACTTGTTCCTGTTTCCTCACCCCCGTGTGTACTGTCCACGTCTCTGTCTGCATGTCACGTATTTGGCGTAGTATCTTCAGGTAAGACTTCTCATTTACTAATTTTCTCTTCAGTTGTATCTGTTTAACTGATATTGTGAATTCCCTTTTTTTTTTGCTTCTTAGGGCTGCACCCACGGCATACGGAGATTCCCAGGCTAGCGGTCCAATGGGAGCTGTAGCTGCCAGTCTACACCACAGCCACAGCAATGCGGGATCCGAGCCGCATCTGAGACCTACACTACAGCTCACAGCAACACCGGATCCTTAACCCACTGAGTAAGGCCAGGGATTGAACCTGCCTCCTCATGGTTGCTAGTCAGGTTCGTTAAACACTGAGCCATGATGAGAAATCGTGTTTGCTTATTTTTAGTGTTCTTGGTCATTGTTGATAGCCTCTTATTCCTTGCTCATGGTTTTGATACCTTATTTTGTTTATTTAGCTATTTCATTTTCCACACCTGGTGATGTCTGCCGTCTCTGCAGCTCTGACATTGTTTATTACTTCTGCCAGCCAGTTCATTCTGGCTTATCTCCTCTTGTGAACTATGTGAATTTAGCTTGAGAGTCCCTGTTCCTTTGAGCAGTATGCTCTGGAAATCTGGGTTTAATGTGTTTTCTCCAGAAAAGATTTCAGATTGGTTTCCAGGGTCTGGGGGTCGGGGGGGAAGAGGATTCTCAATTCAGGATGACATTCGCTCCAGGATTCCAGTGATGGGAACGCTACCCCTGGACTCCACTTGGCTTATCTGGTTCCCTCCAGCGTATCCAAGGTCAAGACAGGAAACGTCCCTGTCATTCCCATCTTTTATCCTGGTTCTTCTTTTCATTGACAGCGTCTCAACCCAGCTCTTGATCGTGTGTCAGGCCTGGGTTTTGTATCCTATCCATGAAGCACACGGCCTGGGAAAATGAGGATCAGCAGACACCCCCCAGGCACCATCGGTTTACACGGACGTTGCCTCCCTGGAGCGGAGTTTCCTCACCACTTCCCCTCGCTTTATCTGTCAGCTCAGTAAGGCTTTGAGAGACGGGGGGGGGGGGGGGGAGAGAGAGAGAGAGAGTGTTCCCGTCGTGGCTCCGCAAGAACGAATCTGACTAGCATCCATGAGGACGCAGGTTCAATCCCTGGCCTCGCTCAGTGGGTTAAAGGATTTGATGTTGCTGTGAGCTGTGGTGTGAGTAGTGGACATGGCTTGGATCTGGTGTGGCTGTGGCTGTGGTGTAGGCCGGCAGCTGCAGCTCCGATTGGACCCCTAGCCTGGGAACCTCTGTATGCCGCGGTGTGGCCCTAAAAAGCAAAAATAAATAAATAAATATTAAAAGAGAGACATAGATGCGTTTTTCCAGGTGTCCAGCATTGTTAGGTGTCCACTCCTTCCTGGCAGGGCTACTGAAAGTTTCTTGTCTGCTATGCACCCAAACAGAGTTGGTTTTCAAAGGTGGACACACAACCTACAGAGAGAGCGTTTCGATCTAGGCGCTCACAGGTCTGAGTATGAATTCTCATCTGGCCATCAGCCCAGGTGGGGCTGGCTAGCTGGTGGCCTGTTTAGATAAATATTGTTGTAGTAAAGCCAGTCGCACTCATTTATTGCTGGATTATCTATGACGACCCTTAAGCCGCAGCAGCAGGGCCGAGTAGTTGTGACAGGGACCACCTGGCTTTCAAAGCCTAAAATATTAACCATCTGGCCCTTTACAGAAAAAGTTTACCAACCCCTGAACTCCAAAGTGCCTGCAAAGAAAACACTTCCTCTGCTGTATATTTATTTTCCTGGTCTGTGAAACAGGCGTGCTGGTCATTTCTGCTACTCTCCTCTCCCTAAGCCATGATGGATCAGCGTGAAGAAGGTATTGATAAACGTTTTTGAAAATCCAAGCCAAAATTCTCTGTAAAACCTAGGTCCTTTATTGTTTTTGTTTAAAGCACAGGCTCAGGGAAGGCTCAGGCGTTTCAGAAAGCATGAGGATCATTTTAAAGTTTGACATAAGAGACGGGTGGGTGACATTCAGAATAAGCTTTGGCTTAAAACTTGGAGAATGAAACGAAAACGTGCTCCTGGCTGGCTGGCCTCCTGATTTTCCCACAGCCAACCTTTAAGTATCTGGGCGGGCGGGGATTGCTTGGAGCACCTGCTCCTGCAGATCAAGGGCAAAGAGCACGGGCTCAAGAAGAAGAATTACTGCGGGATTGCCCCTGAGGGCTGTCACAGAGCACAGGAGCGAAGCCATTGCCCCGGTGGGTAAGACACCCTCCTTTACCTGTCTTTGCCACACCGCTGGCCAGTCTCAGCCCAGTGGGCCTTTCTGGGCTCCGGTGTTTTAGCAAAAGAAGGTGCGGCATCAAAGTCCACGGAGGGCCTGACCTTTGTCAGGGCGAGATAAGCTAACGTGGTAACCTTTACTGTCTGTGGTGACCTGAGCGCAGGGGGAGCCTGTAGGAAAAGGAAATCCTGTGTGTTTGTGAGCTGCATCTACTCGGTGGTTATGGTCAAAGGCTTTTAAGTTCTGTCTGTTTTCAGCTAGATCTACAGTATTCGAAAAAAAAAAAAAAAAAACAGCTACCAAACGAAAAGCCATCTGCACAGATCCTACCAAGCATGATTTCTTATTAGAACAACATAAAAAAAAATGGACAGAAATTATAGATCTTTCTAGAAACATCTAAAAAGCCAAGACGTGAACCCCGGGCAGAAGCCTGGCCCGATGCCGGTAATCTCAGAGCTGCTGCGGAGCTCAGGGCAGCGGGCATCAAGCTCTGGAGACGGAGGGTTCCCTGCAGATGGACGGCAGGCAGAAGCCAAGCTGAGGACCAACAGTAGGCAGTTCCTACGCCGCCGGTTTTACCCTCTGTGTGCTTGACAGCTATCCGGCCTCGGAGGGGCAGGGACAGCAAGACAGCCACACCAAGGGCAGAATGTCCCTCTGCAGCAAACAACCAAACCTGCATTCTTTCTTTCATTCGCTGAACTGTCACCTACTGAGCGCCTCCTGGGTTCTGCGGCCTGGGAGACAATGTGGGTGCCGGCAGGCACAGCCCAGGGTGGACCCCACGGCTGTCCAAGGGAGAAAGGGGCCATGGATGCACTGAAGGGGAGGGGCACTGAGCTGAGCGTCTCTGAATGACTCCACCCACCCCCGTCTCAGTTTAAATATCACTATATGCAATTCATACTTATTTATCTTTTTTCTGAGTCCTCCAAGAGTATCGGCTCCAGGAGGCAGGGACTTCTTTCCACTTTGCTCCCTGCCGTATCCCCAGCCTTGAACAGGGCTTGGCACAGAGCAGGCCCTCAACAAAAGCGGCCAGAAGAGTAAATGAATGGAGCCCCCCCAAAATGCTTGGAGTCTTGTCAACCCGTCTGGCTTGTTTGTGCCACCTTCATTAGCACGCCACACCACTGTGACACCAGACGCCACCTCCGGGAACAAGGGCCTGAACCCCCAGCTGGAAGGGCCTCGCCCCCGACCCCCGAGATCTGCCAGATCCAGGCTCCCGGCCGCACCTGGTCATGGCCCCACCTGCCCTTCCTCTGCCCAGGCAGGAAGCACCCCGCTTTCTGCCCCGATCTGCAGGCCCAGCGCCTCAGCGTCACACAGGCTCCGCTCAGAGGCGGCCCCTCTATCACAGAGGGTGTGTCCCACCCTTATGGTTTCTTCAGGGACATCTGTAAAAGCACCCTGAGGTCCACGCGAGGAGAGAGGCCCGGCCACAAGGATGAGTCCAGCCTCATTCAGCAGAGGCGCTTCCGGTGTTCCTGCTTTTCCTCCCGGGTGAGAGCTGATAGTTACAAAACGCAGCAGAGTGGGTGTTGCAGGCTCTGGGGCCAGAGGGTCGCAGAAACACTCTGCTGTTTCCTCCCTGTGTGTCCTCAAGCTGGTGACTCACTCGCTCTGTGCCCTGAACTCCGCTTTGGTGGAGGATAAGAACATCTTTCACAGGCCTCATTTAGGTACCACGCGGGTGAAGTTTACGATCTGCGTTTAAAGTACGAGAGGCTCCAGGGCATAAAGAGGTCAGACGACCTGCCCTAGATCACACAGCACCAGGATCCGGGGGGAACCTACTTGGCCCCAACCCCAGGCTGGGTGCGGCCATCAGAGCTGGCAGAACTGGGCCCATTGCAAGATGCAGTTCCACCTGGGCTGCTTAAAAAAAACAAATGAACGAATGAACAAAACAGGCTTCCTTTTGGAAGGTTAGGAGTGACGTGGGAGGAAAAGGGATCCCAGAGGAGAAGAGCTAGAAAACTCAGCCAGAAACCACACCGTCACCTGTACACCTGCGCCACACACACACCTGCCGGTGATGCCCGGGGCCAACCCCTCCCCTGCATCTTATATGTCAAAGGTGCAAAGAGAGCTGTCATAGTCCTGTGGCTTGTGGTGACCCGGTTTTCAAAATCACATTCGTTCCCCAAAACTATATTAATAAAGAAAGGAGAAGTGTGCTGTCACTCACAGAAATCACGCTCTCTGGGGATTTTGCCATGTAAAGAGTCAAGGAAAATATTCTCAAAGGCAACATTTTCAGCCGGTTCCCACATGCATGGAGAGCAACCTCTGGCCCCAGGAAACCCCGTGTACCTCTCAGACAGTCTAAGTGTCCTTGTGGGAAGCAGACCTGTTCCTAAACCCCTTGTCACCCAGGTGCAGAGATGACCCCAGCTCAGAGGCCGTACCTGGGCCTTGAGCCGTAGATTATACCATGTTATGAAATAATAAAGGCAGTTTGCTTACTGGGCAAGAGCTCATAGCAGGAGAAAGCGAGGTCGTGCCGTACAGCACGGGAAACTACATCCAATCACTTGTGATAGAACGTGATAGGAGATAATTTCAGAAAAAGAACGTACATATATGTATGACTGGGTCACTTCGCTGTACAGCAGAAACTGGCAGAACATTGTAAGTCAACTGTAACCAAAAAAATGTTTTTTAATAAATAATGAAGGCGGTTTGCTTCCTGGGAAAGAGCTTATGGCAGGATAAAGGGCAGAAGCTGGCAGAGAACATAGGAGAGGCCTCAGCTGTCTCCGAGCTCAGGGCTCTGGGACCCCAAGACCCTGTTTTGTGAAAGGCAGATTCCTGGGTCCCACCTCCAGGAAGGCTGACGCAGGGGGTCCGGGGTGGGGCTCGAGACTCTAATGCAAATAATCAAATCAATAAATCTGCAGCACCAGCCACTCAGCACCGTGGCCTTGACTGTCAGCTGTGACCTGTTCACAACACGGCTAGGAGGTGGGAGCTATAATTCACTAGTATTTTTTCTTAGTGCTGCACCTGCGGCGTGCGGGAGTTCCCAGGCTGGGAATTGAATCAAAGCCGCAGCCCCTGACCTACACCCCAGCCGCAGCAACGTGGGATCTGAGCCGCGTCCGAGACCTATGCTGCAGCTTACGGCAACGCCAGATCCTTAACCCACCGAGCAAGTTCGGGGACGAAACTGGCAACCTCATGGATACTAGTTGGGTTCATAACCCACTGAGCCACAACGGACCTCCATAGTCGCATTTTTATTATTCATTGACTACCCCTCTCCCGTGCTAACTCGGGAGAGTCACGAGTCACTTTCAGAAAGGTTCATCTAGACCTCCCCTCGTGTCCTAAGGAGGACAGTAATGGACTTAGGAAAGGTCACAGTCCCTGAGAGGCAGGGATGGGCTCTTGGGGCTTCTCACGGCGCTTCCTTGTTCACTCTGCCTCCCAGAGACATCCTGGTCCCCCCACACCATCACCCACTGCTTGTCATGCCCTCCGGCCACAGCCAGCCCTGCCTGGAAGGGGACCGGGACTGGGGCTGGGGTGGGGACATGCCTTTGGCCACAGGTACGAAACCAGCCACAGAACCAAATGACTTCCTGCCTTCCGATGCCCACCAGCCCAGAGCCCACAAACATCACGCCCACTCCCCTGCCACAGGGCAGCCTCCTCGCCCCTCTGGGCTTGCTGTTGTTTCCACCGCCTCCTGCTGTCTTTCAGAGCCCCGCAGGGAGCAGACCCTCTTCGCCGAGGCCAGCAGCACCCACCGGCTCAGTGGTCCCCTGCCCCTCCTGCTCGGGATGCTTTGCTTTTTCTCCCAGCCTCAGAGCCCCTCCCTCCCAGAAGCTCCCGACTGATGGGCCCTGGGAATGGCCGGTGCCCACGTGGTGGATGCCAGGACCACGGGGCCACCCCACAGCCTGCAGTCTGCCTCCACTGCAGGTGAGGGAAAGGCTGCGTGGCCTTCTCCAAGGACATTTCAAGCCTGGGAGGCTGCTGTTTTCCCAGTGGTCTGTCTACTGCGTGTAAATCTGACCTGCTGGACAGAGGCGGAAAGTGCAGCAGACTAGATCTGGGCTGTGAGGCCAGAGCCCCTCCTGTCACACCTGGCGGGGAAGGGAGCTTCATTCGCTCCCATCACAGCAGCAGAGCCACTTGAGGTCTGAGCAGAGGCTCTCAGAGCTTCCTGTGGCCCTGCTCGCCAGCTCTGAAGAGAGGCAGTGGGCACCTGGGTCAAATCCTGGCACCTTACTGACCCCCCACATGCCCTAAAGACAGATGGGAACAATTCTAGGACGTCTGTCATTGGGTTGCTGAGAGGTATAAGTAAATAAGATGATGTTTATAGAGAGGCTTAAAAAAATAGACCCTGGAGTTCCCTGATGGCTCAGTAGGTTAAGGACCTGGCATTGTCACTGCTGTGGCTCTGGTTACTGCTGTGGCATGGTTTCGATCCTGGCCCAGGAACTTCCACGTGCTGTAGGCAAGGCAAAAAAAAAAAAAAAAAATCAGGCTCAATGAACACCCAGCAACACTGCGGCTCCTGGCACCCTGTGGACCCCCACTTGCAACACTGCTCCCCCAGAGCCGAGTTTGAGTCCAGGCCCAGGCCACCAGCTACGGCCAGACCTCCTGGGTCTGCTGCCACTGGACTCCATGGCACCAAAGCTGGGTGCTTACCCCATTACCAGCTGAGGGCCTTATCACAAGCCACAATCAGGGCCCTGGGAGAAGGCCACCTCCAGGAGACCTGGTGGGGTCAATACAGCTTCGTGACAAGGGCTCCCCAAGCTTTGTCGCTCTCCACGGGGACACAAGGCAGCCAGGGGTGGGGGTGGGGGTTGACTGGGTGTGTACCTGAGAAACAGCACCTCTGCCTAGAGTGACAACGCGACTCAATGGAAAGCCAACTCAGAACATCTGCTTTATGTTAAGGCAAATGCAGAGAGAAAGAGCAAAGGAGAACGCTTCCTGGATTTTCACTTGAAAGGTGAAATCTATTTTGGTCATGATTTGGGCCCTCCTCGCGCAATTCGCCTGACCGCCTCCGCTCTTGGGAGACATTTCCGTGGAAACAAGCAAGTGGCAAGGTCATGCTCTACTGGAGGCTTGGGGGTTGACCAGATATCCCTCTTTCCAGCCCCTCCCACAGCATCCACGGGCCTGGGGTTTCCAAAATGCAGGCTGACGAGGAGTTTCACAGCAATCACTCGCTGGGCTGAGGAACTGAGACACCGGCCTCCGGGGCTTAACGCAGATGGAGCCAGGCCCCGTCCTGCAGCCCCCTGAAGCCCAGGGCGGGAGGACGGTGACATACAGCTCTCCTCCAGGCCTGGGAATCTGCAGGGGTCACCCTCCTTCCATACACCAACTGGACCAGGAGCTGGGCACCGCTCTCCTGTCCCCTCCGACCTGGGGCAGGCCAGGTCCACCCCGCGGTGCTCTATTTCCCCGCCTCCTGAATGGCAGCAAACCTCAGGCTGGCTTTGACCCAGAGAATGCAGATTAAGTGACCCTGGGCTGATTCCTGGCCAGGAAGGCCTGGCAGCTTCCGCGTCCTCCTTCTTTTTTTTTTTTTTTTTTTGGCTTTTTGCCTTTATCTAGAGCCGCACCCGCGGCATATGGAGGTTCCCAGGCTAGGGGTCTAACAGGAGCTGTAGCCTCCGACCTTCGCCACAGCCACAGCAACGCGGGATCCGAGCCGCGTCTGCCACCTACACTACAGCTCACGGCAACGCCGGATCCTTAACCCACTGAGCAAGGCCAGGGATCCAACCCGCAACCTCATGGTTCTTAGTCGGATTCGTTAACCACTGAGCCACAAAGGGAACTCCCCGCGTCCTCCTTCTTGAGAGGAGTCCAGCTGCCAGAGAGTCCGGGGTGGACAGCTCGAGGCCAGTTTCAGCCTCAGTCAAGCTCCCAGCTGAATGCACCTGCTTGAGTACCCCCGACATTGCCGAACTCCAGACCCATGTTTCATGAGTAATAATAAGTTACCCCTGTATGCACTGGGTTTGTGACATGGCAGCAAAGAACTGAAAACGCCAGCCTGTGCTCGTGAAAGGAAGGGAAGGCACAGCAAGCACGTGGGGAAACTTTAGAACTTGGGGAAATTCTGGCCAAGGACACATTAGAGTGATGGGGGAGGAGGGCACAGGTATGCCCAGGACAGGCAGGGTTCAGGCACCCAAAGGAAGTGTCCCCTCGCCCCTGAGTCACTCTGAGTACTGTCTCCAAAAACAGTGCCGGAAGCTGGGGTCGAGGGGAGACATCTCAGTAGGCTGCGGAGCGCCTTGTCTGTGCCCCCAGGGTGAGAAGAACTGCTGCTTCTGGCTCCCAGAGAGGCAAGGCTGCTTCCTTTCCTCACCTTCCTCTTAACAAGGATGATCAGCCCTTGAACTTGACCTTCATCTTAGTAACCAGGACCTAAAATCCGTCGCCCTCCTCCAGACCGTTAACTGGGTGGGTCCTCTCGAGCCACACTCCCAAGTGGCAAGATTATGATGAGGGTTTGGATGCTGACTCTGCAGTCCCCTGGGCGAATGGCAGTCATAACATTCTCCATTTTCAGTGCTCCCTCGTGCAAGCTTCACGGTGTCTGCCTCCCCGCCGCGGCTGGGACCTTGGCTTTTACTCTGCTGTGTTGTTGCCTCCTTCCCCGCTGGAGACAGAAAGCCAGCCAGATCTACGGGGTGTCACAGTCCTGCTACCAATTGCTTCGCATCTCACCTTTAATAACAAGAACTATTTGCAACACCTCTACGTCGGTCCCCAGTTCCAAAGGGGTTGCTCTAGCTGGACAAGCATCTAGAAAGGCGCTTTCCATCACGTGCTACCTCGCTCTGGGAACGTGAAAAGTTTCCTAGCGAATCCCAGCCCCGGACGGAGTGCTAACCAGCGGTACCTGCCTGATACAGTGTTCTCCGGCGTGCTATTAATTTCAAATTCTGGGAGGAATGCGATGAGGTCATTATTATTCTAGCACTCTGACATGAATCCCACAAGGCAATTAACGGATTTTCCAGCGTTGGGATGATTTAAAGAGACGGGTCTGAGGTCCCTCCTGAGCTGGCCTGACCTCTCTCTTGCCCTTCCCCCACGACCATGACCTCATTCAAACCAAAACCCCCACCTGTCATGTGACAAGCACACCTGGTGTCCCTTAGGCGAGTTCTCCTCCCTGGCATTTCCTAGGAGCCAGGAGAGACCCTGCACTCTCGGAGAGGGAGCTGGTTTTGAACGGGGATGACAGAAAGCACCATACTCAGCAAAATCCCCGAGCCCTCCGTAAATGGCAGGCGACCCCTAGGCATTCGCTCTGTCCCCTGGAGCCCAGCAGCAGGGCGGGTTGGCCACCAGCTGTCAAGAAGGTAGAGCGGCCCTAAAGATGTCATCGTGTCCATGAGGATGACGTCGGCTGCCAACGAGAAGACGTGGGTTCTAGTCCTGACCTTTCCTGGCATAACTGTAGGCAAACTAAATGGTTTTGGCTGTTTTCCAGAATGTTAACCTGCATCAGAACCACTTGGAAGATTTGTTGAAACACAAAAAAATGCTCGGCCCGCCTCACCCCTGGAATTTGGTCCACAGCTTGTGTCCTGTCCAAGCCCTCACCTTGAGTGTTGAAAATTTTAATTTGCTCCCAATAGTTATGACTTGGGAGGTGTCCTTCAAAGAAAAGTCAGATTTCAGGCTTCTTGGAAAAGCAAGGGGATCGGGGGCACCCAGGGCCCGCCGAGCACGGCTGACCAGGACAGCTCTACCTAAAGAAACTTCGGCAAAGGAAGAAATGTTCTGTGTCATTCGATAGGTGGGCACTGGCCCCGTGTGGCCACTGAACACTTGAAAAAAAGTGGCAGGAATGATTTAGGAAGACTTTCCCGGGGGAGAGTCAGCTCCGCAGTCTTCCTCCTCTCAGAAAAAGAGCATGGGAACTGCCCTGATGTCCCCCAGGCCCAGGAGGAGCCTGGCCCCGTGGGTTTAAACCAGCTGTGAAGGAAATGACCCAAGCTCATGGAAGGCACCCACGAGACCCACTTGCTCAGGGCACCTGTTATGAGCCACCTGCTTGCAGGTGACCCTGAGGGGCACACCCAGGCCTTTGACTAGAAGGCTGGGTCCATCTGAAGACTGTGAAGAGCTGGGTCGAGTCTGCCCGAGTCTGGGACACAGCAACGGGCAACAAGTGCCCACACGGGGAGCGTGGGTGTCCTGTAGCCAGGAGAGAGGGGCTGGTGGCAGCTGCAAGGTGGCTAAGGGTCAAGAGCACCAGGGGTTGGGGTGTGGGGTCTGGAGACGGTCACACCGGGTTTGAGTTCCTCACTAGTCACTCCGCCTCTCTGTGACCGATGAACGAGGCCTTTGGAGGGTCAGCACGGGGTTCATAGGGTCACTGCCACCTGGTCAGGTGATCAGGGCTGGGTGATGGAGAGGAGCAGGATCTCTCAGCGGCCACGGCAGGTGAAGGACCAGGCCCTGCCCCGGTCCCTAAGCACCACTTCAGCCCCAAAATAGAGTGCCAATCCCAGCCAGTGGCGGCGGCGGGGGGCGGGGGAGGGGACAGGAAATCATTAATGACCAGCCATGCCATGAAATAGCTATTTCATTTTGCAAAATAAGCGAGACTTCTCACCCACGGGATGGAACCAGCGCATGGCCGTTACAGAGGCAGGCACGTGCCCCCGTGCCTGGCAGGCGTAAGCCTTCCGCTTCATTGCTCACCCCGTTAAAGTCGCCTGTCACGCAGGGCGGACAAGCGGGCCGAGGACTGAGCCTTTGGGTGCTGCTGGTTAGTTTCTAAAGCGACTAGGGAAGACCCAGAAACGTAAGAACAATGGGTCCACAGTCAAAATCGCTCTTGATCTTGTGTCACATCACCGTTACCTTCCTGGCGTTCAGAAAGTCAAGGGTTCACTTGTGTTTCTCTGCATTTCCGCCAGGGTCTCCCTCCTCTTGGGCCAAAGGGGGCCAAGGGCCAGCCGGAAGGAGGGGAGAGACTCGCGCGGGGTGTGTGGGGGGCTCTCCAGAACTAGCCTCCCTACGCCCATCTCAGCATGGAGCCAAACCCCCCCGAAGGGCACTGCCTGCCGGTATAGGGGGGGGTGACTGGCCAGGGCAGCCCTAACCCGGGCTCAGCAGGTGTGTCACTCTGCCTTAGGCACAAGGATATGGCACCTGCCCACAGCGGGGGCTGCCCGATCCGTCGCTCTGGGTTCATCGCGTGTTCCACATTTCAGGTCGGACCCTCTCAGTGGCCCCTCTGCACGAGAGAAGAAGGTGCTCAGGCACTGCAGTGGGATGCAGCAACAGACCAAAGCATGCCTTGATTTACAGAGCTGCTGATTATTGAGGAAGGCATGTAATTTCACTCTTGATGGCGGATTTCCGCTTAAACTGAAGCTTCTGGCTGACGGAGAGGCTCCTCCCACCCAGAGCCTACAGCAGAGTCTTGCTCAGTACGGACCCCAGTGTAACCCAGGTTTGCTCAGACAAGGCCCCGTCCCACCTGGAAAGGACGTGAGCCACAGGCCCAGGTGAGGTTAGCCTCTGGGAGAACAGGCCCTTCTGGAAGGGAAACTGGACAGAAAACATCAGAGCCACAAGCCAACCCCTTAGACACTCCCCCTCGCGGGGAGCTGAAAAATGGTGGTCCGTTTAGGTGAACTTTCCCAGAGAAAAATCTGAACAAAAGACAAAGATGTTTACTCAGCAAGGTCTTGGGGGTGGCAGAGTGCAGAAATGTGGTTTCCTGGAACCTTTCATCATGTCGTTTGGAAGTCTCTTTGGTTCCAGCCATTCCTTGAACACTGCCACCACCAACCAGCATTTACAGAGTTTTCAACCTCCAGCCCACACAGCCATCCCTGGGGGTAAGAGTCAAGAAGCCGAGTACTCACAAAATTGGTGGGCTCCAAGGTAGGGACAGGAGGCATCAAGGGGAGACGTTCACCACTGTCTAGCTGTGTGACCTCCACCAAGTTGCCTACCCTCTCTGGGCTTCAGTTACCTTAACTACAAAGAGGGGCAAGTAGTATCTGCCCCCAGAGTTGCTGCAATGATAAAAGTAAGTGGTACAGGGAGAGCGCCTAGAGCAGCCCCTGGCCAAGGTGAGCACTCAGTGAATGCAGGCTGGCACCATCGCTGGGTCACCTCTGCACCCTTAGATGGTTGTTCCAGAGGGGCCCATTTGGGGAACGCACCAGCACCTAGATGCAGTGTTGGTAAGAAATTCCAGCAGAAGTCACAGTGACACACATGACTAAGATGTGTGCCGGAGAAGAGAATGGAAAACCAAGATCAGGGGGCTGGTTGTGATGTGAAAACCCACAGAAGGGAGATTCCTTCACAGATGCACTGGGTCAATACATAAACACATTCCTATCAAAGGAACTCGATCCTTTATTTTTCCTGTTGATGGGTGGCTTCTTTCCCCAGGAAGGAGAAGGTAGAGCAACCAATCTTAAACCAGGAATCGGAGCCCCCCAGCCCTAGAGAAAAAACCCCAGGGCCACCAATGACGGTCCCTGGAGGAAACGGGGAAATGACAAAGCCAGAGAGAGCAACGCTGAGAATTCAAGCTTCAAAAATAAGTTTAAATTAGAAACAGGGCCTTCATCCTTCAAGGCCCGACTCACGTCTGACACCTCAGGCAGCCCACCTGCACCACACCCGTGCGCATCTTTCTCTCTGACCAGGTGGCAGGTCAGATCTCCTAATCTCAGGCATTGGATTCCCCATCACCTTCCATGTGCTTGTATGCCGAGTGGGTAAAGAGGCAGGCCCACAGACCCCAGGCCATCTCAGCTCAAAGACCGCCCCCTTTGCCGGAGCCACCCCAGGCAAGCCCCGGCTCTGCCTCCCGGCTGCGGGACCGCCTGGACCAGTCCCCCTGGCCGCCCCTCCATGCCTGGCTTGGCCCACAGCCACCGCATGACACTCCCTACGGCCTGCTGACCACAAATCAGCACATGGACTTCCCGGGCCGGCGAGCCGATCTGAGCCACAGCGGCAACCCTAGAACCTCTGTCAACAGACAAGCCTGGCCACCCCTCTTTTCCTGGTGAATTGCTCTTTCTTTAGTTTCTACTTCCTTTTGTAAATAGTACGGACCACTCCAGGGAAGGGGCGGGGGGAAGCTGATTTCCTTTTGTCACTGAAACAAAACTTTGCTTAGACATACTGAGAAATAGAATCATTTTCTATCTGTCAGGAGAGGATGGGCGAAATAGCTCTGCCATGGGACATGTGTCTGCAGTTAAAAATAAGGCAGATCTCGGCATTCCCGCTGTGTCACAACACGATTGGTGGCGTCTCTGCAGCGCCAGGACAGGTCTGATCCACAGACACACACAGAGGGTTAAAGACTCTGAACTTGCTGCAGCATAAGGTCGCAACTGTGGCTCGGATCTGACCCCTGGCCTGGGAACTCCATATACCACTGGGCAGCCAAAAAGAAAAGGAAATGAAATAAATAAGGCAGATCTTGATTTAATGATTTGGAATGGTCTCCAAGATACATCGAAAAAGAAAAGTTGTAGAGCAAGGCACAAACTACTCTTTCACGTCTATGCAAAAATACCCAACACACACAAATAAAAACCCATGTTTCTCTCTCCACACATACACACATGGAAATGCACCCACATCGTCTGAAAAGGTGCACATCAAATGGTTAACAGTGGTGACCTCGAGGAAGGGGCATGGAATGGGGGGAGGGACGTAGGAAGGACCCTGAGTTTTATGAGAATGGACGCCGTGACTCACTTGCCCAGTTAAAAATGAGGTTTAAAATCCAGGTAATCTTCTTGAAATATAGCAAACGCTCATCCCTTTAGTGCCTCTTAGATTGGATCCCTCTCATTGGGCTCAAAATAAAAGGTGAGTCATTGCTCTTCTGAAACATCCTCCTCTGCCCAGAATCGAGAAACAGGCTTGGTTTCAGAATGTGAAGTCAGGCCAGGGTTCAACGATCTTGAAGTGCAAAGTCAAGTAAAAATGAAAGGGTTTGGGAGGCAGATCCGAGGACGCCGCCGGCTCCCCACCCTGCACTTGGCGCCACCCTCTGACCACCGGTTCGCCAGTGGAAATGATAGGATTCATGGTATGTTTCCAGTGGTCAGTGCTGAAGGAAGGAACAGGGCGGCTTGGCCTGGGGCCCGGGGCCCTGCCAGCTGCAAACCTGTCCCACTCCCTCCTTTAGCATTCACAACTGGAAACGGACAATAAATTCTCTCTTTTCAACAGGCAAAGAGGTTTGGGGATGCTGATTCTTATATTTATAGTCTTTTCCCCGGCAACCAGAAATTCAGGAGTCTTTCAAGAGGCATAGAAAAAAAAAAAAAATAGAAACCACCTGCCATACAGAAATCTGTAAGAAACAAAACTGCGGGGCACCAGAGGAAGGAAACGATGGCCTGGATTCCCATCTGCACATCCATCCACCTGTCTGAATACCAGTTGCCTGATCAGAGCCCTTCTTGGCCATGAGGCTACAACGAGACCCCAGCCCTGGACACCTGGGTCCAGAATCGCTTGGCGTGAAACCAGCAAAATCCACCCAAGCCTGGAGCTCCATTCAGGGAGCTGGCTCATCCTCCAGGCACAGAGCCAAGAACTGGGCTGTATTACAGTCAGTGAAAGCCTGATGACTCCACAGAGCCACGTCTGGGAGAGATGCTCAGCCTGGAAAACAGGAGAGGCTGACAACCATCAAAATCATGTGGGACTGGCACAAAAACAGAAATACAGATCAATGGAACTGGATAGGAAACCCAGAAATAAACCCACACACATATGGTCAACTAAGCTACAATCAAGGAGACAAGGAAATACAATGGAGAAAAGACAGTCTCTTCAATAAGTGGTTCTTGGAAAACCGAAGGGTTACATGCAAAAGAATGAAATTAGAACTCTCTAACACCATGCACAAAAAAATAAACTCAAAATGGACTAAAGACCTAAATGTAAGGCCAGATACTATAAAACTCTTAGAGGAAAACATAGGCTGAACACTCTCTGACATAAACCACAGCAATATCTTCTCAGATTCACCTCCTAGAGCAATGACAATAAAAATGAAAATAAATAAGTGGGACCTAATTAAACTTAACAGTTTTTGCACAGCAAAGGAAACCATAAACCAAATGAAAAGACAACCCACAGAATGGGAGAAAATATTTGCAAATGAAGTGACTGACAAGGGACTAATCTCCAAAATATGTAAATACCTCCTGCAGCTCAATATCCAAAAAACAAACAACCCAATCAAAAAATGGGCAGATCTAAATACACATTTTTCCAAAGAAGACATACAGATGGTCAAACAAAACAAAACAAAATGTTAAAAGATGTTCAACATCACTAATTACTAGAGAAATACAACTCAAAATTACTATTAGGTTCCACTTTACATCAGCTTGAATGGCTATCATAAAAAGTCTACAAACAATAAGTGCTGGGGAGGGTGTAGAGAAAAGGGAACCCTCTTACACCGTTGGGGATGTAAATTGGTGGAGCCACTATGGAAAATAGTATGGGGGTTCCTTGAAAAACTAAAAATTGAACTACCATATGATCCAGCAATCCCATTCCTGGGCATCTATCCAGAGAAAACCATAATTTGGAAAGATACATGCACCCTATGTTCATCACAGCACTATTTACAATAGCCAATACATGGAAGCAACCTAAATGTCTCAACAGGATATACGATGTGATCTGTATATTCAACGGAATATTACTCAGCCATGAAAAAGAATTAAATACTGCCATTTGCAACAGCATGGATGGACCTAGAAATTATCATACTAAGTGAAGTTAGGCAATGAAAGACAAACATCATATGATATCTCTTACAGGTGGAATCTAAAAAAGGATACAAATGAATTTATTTGCAGAGCAGAATTATAGTTACCAAAGGGGATGGGTGGGGGTGGGGAGGGATGGACTGGTGGTTTGGGATTGGCATATGCACACTGAAGTATACGGAATAATTGGCCAACAGGGACCTGCTCTGTAGCACAGAGAACTCGACACAATATTCTGTGATAATCTATGTGAGAAAAGAATCTGAAAGAGAATGGATGTGTGTACATGGATAACTGAAGCACTCTGTTGTCAGCAGAAATGACCACGGCCTTGTACATAATCTATGCTTCAATACCACTTTTAAAAGTGGAAAAAGAAAGGATGGATGGAAGGATGGAGGGAGGGAGGAAGGAAAAAGAAAACAGCAGAGACTGAGTCTCGGAGGCAAACTCTGGCAGCGCTCTCCTTGGGAGGCAGTCCTGGCTACCGGGGGTCAGCATTTGCTCCCCTGGAAAAGGCCACTTCCGAGTGCGGAGGAGAGACTCCTCTGCCCTTGGCTGAGGGGCACCTCTGAACAGCCCATAGCTCAGCAAGCCTGAAAGAGGAGGATTAGCCTCCCCAGGACGCATCAGCAGGGATGGAATATTCCGGTGGGTCCGCTTCTGGCCTGCGGGACCACTGGGGAGTGGAACTTCTTGCTGGAGAAGAATGAACAGCTTTGGGTCCCTGTGAGCCTGGGCAAACGTGAGACTTCCCTGGGGAGGTGAAGAACCCCTTGTAAGGTTCAGTTCTGGAAACTGGGAAACCTCTGCTGTTGCCATCAGACCTCTCCCACACGCCTTGAAAGCATTCAACAGAAAACCGTCTTCTCATTCCCACCGCAGGCAACGCTCTGAGAAAGGACAGGGTTGACCAAGGTCAGCAAAGCAGTTGCTGACTTTGGGGGCTTGGTTTTGGGGTCTCAAAGTGCTTGGGAAATGGGCTGCCGTTTTGATGCAAAGTCAAGGAGCGTGCTTTCTCTAAAAGCAGCGTCACTTCCCCGCCCCAGGGGAAGGTGTCTGAGTTGTTCTGACCTGTCCTCCCTATAATAGAGACTAAGTAAAAGAAGAGGGAGGAACAGCAGACACCAGAGAAGATGCAGCCTAGGGGCGGCCCCAGGAGATGACCCCCAAAGTCAGGCAAGCTGTGAAGCCGGCATCACGTGGAGTGACACCTGCATTAGCTCTGATTGTTTAGGTTGCTCATGACAGCGAAATTGAAGGCAAAACAAAAGACCTAAAAGTATATATTCACTGCCCCCCGTGCAGACGAGCAGCCCCACCTAAGGCACAGGGCTTCTGGGGGAGGACCCTGGGGCCATCCGTGCTAGGTGCGCGGCCGCAGGCATCCTGACCCTCAGGACTGGGGCCAGTCCTCATCCATCTCGGAATCAGGAAACTTGGCTTTGGGCTCCGCCCTCTCACCCACCAGGTGAGAGAGACTTGGAAAAAAATCCCTCGATCCTCCAGGTTTCCTTTTTGTTCCTCTTTTTCACTGTTTTGTTCTGAATAAAAAATTCTACGCACATTTAGTGTGGCATGTGTGAATAAATACACAGAAGAAAATGAAGAGGAAATAATCACGGGTAATTTCATTACCAAAAAGCAAGCACTGTTAATATTTTGACAAATATATCTCCAGTCTTGTTTGATGCCTATCGATGTGGCTTTTACCTCGGAGAAGGTAACTGGAGGGCTCTTAAAGATACAATTTGGGGTTGAGCATTCAGTTTCAACCCAGTACTATGAAGTGGACATCTATTCTGTGTTACTAAAAACTCGAAGCATTACTTTCATGCCCATGTAATATTCCATTACAGGAACACGTCATAA
Source organism: Catagonus wagneri (assembly GCA_004024745.2). Lineage (NCBI taxonomy): Eukaryota > Metazoa > Chordata > Mammalia > Artiodactyla > Tayassuidae > Catagonus > Catagonus wagneri. The sequence continues at coordinate 263,031 of PVHT020000531.1, read as the reverse complement.
TTTGGTGAACCCGTTTCATGTCGGTTTCAATTTTGTAACTGAAATAACAACGGAGAGAAACCTCTTTGTGGCATGAAATGTTCTCTGCATCTTGGATTCTTTTTTTAGGATGGATTCTAAAGGTTCCTGCCAAATATTTACATCTCGGTTTCCCAGAAGAGATTAGAACAAATGAGAGATTTGAAAACTCAGATGCCTACCGGGATTAGTCAGGGAAATGAGTACAGTTGGCTGAATGGAAGAAGAAAAAAAAAACAAACAAAAATCTAGTGAGCATGAGTCCTCCAAGGATGGCAGCTGCTACAAGCCTGCAGCTGGTGGCTGCCATGTGGAATTAAGGCCAGGGTACTGCTTGGGCAGCCACGTTTTCCAAAGAATCTGGAAATCCAGAGTTTCTACTGACATGTAAATATTGGCTGCTTGCCCTCCCAGGCTAGCCAGTGACCAGCCACAGCCTCATCACTGTGGGTGACTGTTTTCTGGGAAACACGAGCATTCACTCAGCTCTGAGCACTATCTCATTTCCATCAGGTGCAGTCCCGAGGGGTGAAGGCCACGGCCAGGATTCCGTAGCTTGCATTCATTTAAAAATGTTGTCCTTCCGGAGTTCCCTTCATGGCACAGCGGTTAACGAATCCAACCAGGAACCATGAGGTTGTAGGTTCGATGCCTGGCCTTGCTCAGTGGGTTAAGGATCCGGCGTTGCCGTGAGCTGTGGTGTAGGCCACAGACGTGGCTCGGATCCCGCGTTCCTGTGGCTGTAGTGCAGGCCGGCGGCTACAGCTCCTATTCGACCCCTAGCCTGGGAACCTCCACATGCTACAGGTGCGGCCCTAAAATGACAAAAGGCAAAAAAAAAAAGTCGTCCTTCCTTCTTTTGGTACCTCTCTGGACTTTGCCCTGTATCTGGGAACTGCCTTCACACCAGCCTCGAAGTCTCGGCCAGAGCCGGGAAAGCAGCTAATTGCAAACGCCCTTTGCAGAAGCAGAACCAAAAAAGGCTTCCCTGTTGCCCGCCTTCTCCATCCTCTGGCCCTCGGATCTCCAGAAATCAGGCGAAAGTCCTGTCTGCACAAAATCCCAGCATTCCAGGGTGAAGAGCAGAGGCCCTCGGTCTGCTGAGGCCGGCCCGGGGGTGGGACGGGGAGTAGGAGGGACACGGGACACATGTGTCCCGGGCCAGGTGTGTGCGGACAAACAGGGGCTCTCAGCCTCTGAGGCCTTGCTGTTCTCAATGGGCCACATCACAGCTCGGCCAGCAATCTGAGACGTGCCTCTGGAATGGAGAGAGGAGGAAAAAAAGATTCTGAGAACCCAAATCCCCTCTCACAAAGCCTGGGGAGGTGCCTTTTATGCCTCTGCCATCTGTCATCACGAAATTCACAACAGCTCCCCGAGTCTCACGACACGGCCGTTTCTACAGGGGTCACCCGGAGCTGTTCAGACGCCCTGACAGCCAAACAATGCGTAGCAAGGTGAAGACCGGTGAGAAAATCCCACTAAACAAACACTGAGGGGTCAGCGGCTCAGGGAGCGAGATCCACTTAAACCCACTAATTGGAAATAATTCCAAGTGTTTCAGACATTACGTAGTGACAATAAGGTGCAAACACGGGATTAGTGACCTCCGAAAGACAGAGAGCTTTTTGTTCCAACTTTGTCAAAGCAGGCGCTCCCTCGTCTTGAAATTCCCATCCACAACCCGGTGCGAATCTCAAAGTTTACCATTTAATAACGTAAACCAGGGTTAGATTTTGTACTTCCCGGTTCCAGATCAAGAAGCAGAACGGATGCAAGGGGGAAGTGGGGGGCGGGGAACCAATAAAGCAGCAAAAGTAGGCAGCGAGGTGTTTCATTCTGTCTTTTGCAGAGGGCAGCTAACCAAAAGGGCACCCCACATTGCTGTCCCAACAGGAAAAGCCACATGCAATTTCAGAGGTTTGGGACGAGGGGGCGGTGGTTGTTTTTTAAGTCAGTCCTGTTGAGCTGTGTTTTCCAAGGACCTTAGCCTAGACTAAGGGTTTTTTTGGTTTTGGCTTTGCTGTTTGTAGCCTTAATATGCTACAGAACTTCATTGGGCTTTAGAAGCAACCAAAAGAAAACAAAAGGTTTCTGAAAATGCCTTATGAGTTTGGAACCTGGTTTGGTTTTGGAGGCATGAACATTTTGCAAACCCATTTCCGAAACGAAACAGAACACCTTGTTACTTCTAGAAACCCTTGTAGAATTTACTGTCAACTTTGGTTTCATGGAGTTCTGCTCATTTCCAGAATCACTCCCACCTGGGAAAACAGGGGAGCCCCGAGTAAAGGAGGACATTTTAATCAACCAGCTCCCTGTGTGGTCCCCAAGATGCAGATAAGCCTGGATGCCACTTAAGCCTGCCATCTGGATGCAGATGTGCCAGGGTCTCCAAGAAGTGCTTGCCTTGCACAGAATCACCCAACTATGGAGTGGAGGAGACAGACTTGAACCTGAGACTGACTGTTTCTCCATAGCTCCCAGCCTCTCCAATACCGCATGGAGCTCTGGCCAGAGAGGAAGGATCTTAGGTTCCCCCAGCACCCCATCTTCTGCCCCAGCACTCATGGTCTTCAGTAGAGTACACACCCACTGGGGGCAGCACACCATCTCAGCCCAGGTCAAGTTCAGAGGGGCCTGAAAGATGAAGTGATGTAAGACACCCAAGCCTCTGGCCACAGTGGAGGTGATAAGGGACCTTCCCAAGGCCTTTACATGGGATTACAAAATAGCTGCCCAGGTGACAAGCTCTCACATTCAGACACAAGTGGAAAGTTTGCTATACCAGACAGAAGAACAGGTGTAACACCAGGGCTGCAAAATCGCACCTAGAAAGCAGGAAGAGGAAGATGGTTTGGGGGCTAGGCAGGTTGTGGGAGCTGGGCTGAGGTTATTGGAACATCCTTATAACTGTTTAAGAAGGGTTCCAGAAGCTGCCTCCTGTCTTCCCTCTTTGATGAGACTGAGGGGTGCCTGGGGAGACCCATCACGGTCTCAAGGGTAAGGGGCGCCCGCCTTGGCCTGTGTTACCCCTGGGTGCCACGCACCTGGTGAGCATACACCCCTCGCCAAGCAATAAGGGCTCGGTCCACCCATCCAACCCTCCTGTTTGCAGAGTGCTCTAGAGTTAAGTTTCCACGAGTTAAATGCAATCAACTTTCAGCCCTGGCCACAGGATGCATCAGAGGTCAAAGGCAGCTATGTTTCCTACTCCTGGACACCCAGTTTCCGCGCCCCACCCCGCCCCCTCCCCAGATGCACTCCTGACAGAGGCTGCCCCATGAGCCTCCCTTTTACAGCCTTCTGATGAATAGATTGTCAGTATTTCCTTTTGCATTCTTTTTCATGGTCTGAACTAGGCACCAGCAACCCAGCTGTGCATGTCAGATAAAATGTATTGGGGTCAGATGGATTCTCACATAGCACTGAAATGCACGGTGCTCCAAACAAAGGGCACCCAGCCACCACATGCACATTCTAGAAAGCTCCGCTGAGAACAGTAGAACCACTCCAAGAGCTGCCAAGCTATCAGAATACTGAGTCAAGTGGCATCATTTCACGCCATGACTCCATTCTCTTTCTCTCTCTCTTTCCTTTTTTTTCAAGATTTTTTTAAAAATATAGCTGTGTGAGAGATTTGTTTTTAAACTCGCTATGCCAATGCTAACATTTTACCAAGCCCAGGTAGATAAAATCAGCTCGGGTTGAATACAGCCTGAACTTGAAGCGCTAACTGATTCAGCTTTGCGAGTTGACCTTTCATGGTCCCAGGGAAATCAGAAGTGCATTTAGAGAAATGGTGAATTGCTTCTTATGTTTTAGGCGAAGGGACCGCCCCTCGTGAAGCATGTGAACCCTTGTCAGAAGAGCAAATGTTTACAAACTGAAGGCAAATTAGAGGCAGGCTTCCTGTTTCACATACACGGAGGAAGAGGGGTCTTTCAAACCTGCCCTAGAACAGGTGGGCCCAAGATACCCAGAAAAGGGTAGGTGGAAATTGACTCTGACTGCCACAGCGATATTTGAAAGAAAGAAAAAAAACCTGTCTTTTGTTCCACCCCTCAATGAAATAAGCTAAAGTCATAAGGAAAGTGCCTGTGTTGTCGACCCAGCCCGGAGTCAGTGTGTTACATCTGACTTTCTGTTCTGGTTAAAAACAGCTCTTTCTTCAGCCTGCTGGTGAATACACCCTCCCAGCGGAGGACAGATGTGGCTCGCAACGCCTGGGGAAACAAATGCCAAGCAGCAGACCGCTACCACAGGCCCCTGCACCTGCAGGTGACATCACCGGCTCTATCTCACCCCAGAAATCTATTAACATACAGAAACAGGTGTCACCGAACCAAAACCCGCTCTTAGAAAGCATTCGCCTCATCCGCTGGAGAGTGGAAATGACAAACGAGATGCCGAACTTCAACTCACCCTCATGTCTGACTCGGGGGGGTGGGGGGCAGGGAGGCCCCCGGGGGTGGGCAGGGAGGCCCCCTACCCCTGCTCCGTCCCCCATCCTCCCAGGACACCTGTTCCCTAGCATCCCAAGGACTCCAGGCGCAGCCAGAACAAAAGCTTGACAGAAAACCCTGATCCCTGAGTATGGCAGGTTGCCTTGTTTCTTAGTCTTTTCTCTTTAGCAAAAAGTATTTAATGCCAGGTCAGTCTTCACTAATCTCTTGTTCCCAAAACAGCTTTTCTCTTTGGGTGAATGACCAGGCCTATAGAAGGCTACATATATATATCACATTAAAAAAAAAAATTACATCGCTGGAATTCCTTTTAAAAAATACTCCAGCAGGAGAGGAAGAGGCATAGAGATGAATTAAAATTTTCAAAATGTGGATAACTGTAGAAACCAGGAGACGAGTATTGGGAGTCCTCCATGCTCTTCCCCTTGGGTTTGAAATTTGCCCTAATAAAAATGTATTTCAAATATGTAGTAACAAATCCTATTGTTGGTTCAACTCCTCTTCCCTTTCTCCTTAGTAATAGAATCCCAATTTCATTTATATAATTCGCCCTCCTCCATGGAGCCACTGCGCTTCCCCAAGCCAATTCTGCTTTTCAGCAACAGCCTTAGGAATGGAGAGATGGTTTGTCAGGCCAATAAGAGATGAGGGGAAGTTTCTTGAAGGATTTATGGGGGAGAAAAAATGTTCCACGCTGCTGCAAAGTGACATACAGACATTATTTTGCAAAATTCCGTTGTATCTGCATGTGACAGCAAGAACCTCAGCAGCCATTTTGTGACCATGAGGGAGTCAGTGAATGACAAAACCAATATGCCGAGGGCTGCAGAGAGGAAAGATCAAAGCAACTCTGGTCCTTGAGGATGTCACTGCACTACTGAAATAACCACCCTGAAACTACCTCGCGTCAGGAATCATTAAGTGAGAAAACAACCCACTTACCCCTTAAAACAGTCCAGCCAGGGTTTCCTGTTACTCATAGCTAAAGGCATCCTGCTTGATACAAAATAATTGTTCAGTGAAACAAGGCAAGAATGGATGAAGAAAGACTCTGATGCACAGAGAGAATTATCAGTCTTAGCAGCATCATTTGAGTCTTAGTAAAGTCAGTACAGTAGTTATTTCAAACAAGAATTGGGATTTACACTTACATCCAATTAGGATCTTCTCTCTTATTTTATGGCACGTACTGTGTACATTCAGCCCTCAGAACCCACAGATTCCACACTGACAGGTTCAACAAGCCACAGGTAAAAATACTTGAAAAAAAAATTCCAGAAAGTTCCAAAAGGCAAAGCTTGCCTTTGTTGCACACTCAGAGCTATTTATACAGCATGTACATTGAATACAGGAGATGTGTTCTAGGTTATAGGTTATATGCAAAGGCTACTTTTATGGGGAAGTCTTGAGCGTCCTTGGATTTTCGTATTTGAGGGGCATCCTGGAACTAATCCTCTGTGGTACCAAGGGGTGACTGTATTTTATGTCTTCGATGACTGATCAGGTGCTCTCTTGTATCTTCTCCTGCAAAGTTGCTCTTTGATTCGTTGGGTGCATTTTCTCTAATGGTATCTCGTATTCACAGCTCTACCCAGGTTCATAGGGGCTCCTAATATGCTAGAAAGAGCATAGTCTTTATTAAGTGACGTAGGGCCTTGAACAAATACCCCAACCTCTCTGAGCATTAATGCCCTTACCTATAAAACTGCATCAGTAATGCCCATCTCAGGGGCTAAGAGACTTAAACGGGGACGCCCGCAGTGTCTAAAGCAAAGCACGCTTCCACTTCATCCACATCAAGACTCGTTTTAAGGTCAAGATTAACTGCTGGCAACTGGCAGAATCACTGCTTTTTTTTTTTTCTTTTACCCCTGCTTTCAGGTGTACAAAAAAGCACAAGTATGAAAAAAGAAACAATAGAATTTCCTTTTTGATGAGCAGACTTGTCTCCAACACCTAACATTTCTTCCCCCACCCCGACCTTCTTTCATCACAGAGCACATGTGATTAAAAAGAAGATGCTCAAGGGTTTCCTTTCACACCAAACGGACGCTTTGGGGTCAGTCAACTATCTCAACTGAGAGGGAGTTTCTTGGAGCACAGGTCAGGAGCAGATGCCCCTCTCCTCGCCCCTCCCCCAACTCCTGCATCAGGGGTGAGAGATGGGTGAGATGGGTAGAGGAAGGGGCTGGTAGGATGCTCAGCAGCATCCCTGGTCACGGATGCCAGTGGTACCCCCCACCCCACACACACACACACACACATTGGGAACCAAAAATATCACCAGATGTCCCTGGGAGGCAAACTCACTCCTGCTTAGAATCACTGGTCTACAGGTGTAAATAAATAACAAGATGTGCCGCCATGTAGGAAGCCAACACTGACGGGGAGAGGGGTGAGCGGGCGACTTGCTTTCTGGATCAGGGAGGCTGTGGACACCTGTGCGTGAGAACACAAAGCTCCTCCTGTGCCCTTAGGCATCCATCACCACCTCCGCCCACCGTGGGCTCCAAGGAGGTGGAAACGGTCCCATGTAACAGAACAAGCCCAGAGACCAGCAGTCACCTCTACCCTAGAAAATCCCCAGGGACTGTAAATTTACACATTTATTTCTCTACTTGGCACTTGACACTTGACACTCTACCAACCTCAGCAGGAAACAAAATCTAAGTGATAAGACACCTCAGGAAAACAAAAAAAAAAGAGCTGTCTCGGCACAATTCCCTTTGCAGTGGGCTCACAGCAGATGGCACGCAGGCCACCCCTTCCAGGTGGAACCCCAGGTCCCCCACAGGCCCAATCCCCTGTGTAATTTAGAGACTTGCAGAATGTGCTAGGTGAATAGGCAGTCTGAGCCATGTAAGAGGCCAAAATGTCATTCATAAGCAAAAATCCTGTAAACAAGGCACTTTGGTGACTAAAAGGAGGTAAATCTAGAACTTTCTGTGGCTCGCGTACCAGTCTCAGGATTACCTCTCGCCAACTGAACTGTGCATTAAAACTTGAGAAACACCCTTCAGGGTGAGGGAGCGTTTGCAGGTCAAGCCAAAGAAAAACCTTCAGCGGATCAGGCCCCCCCATCACATCAGCCTGAGCAGAAAACCCCCGGGGCCTCTCCCACTTAATGAAAACACAGGCAGGGCCTTGCCAAACTCTCCTCCCACAGCATGGGTGGTGCACGCCCACCGCCACGTGATCTGAAGTGGCACCTGTCAAGAGGCTGCACGGAGGACCCTGCATTGTCATAAGCATGGCCTGGTCAGAGGCCCTGAGCCGCAGAGCGGCTGCTCCTCTCAGGGCTATGACGAGCCTGCCGATGGTCTTCGCCCGGGCTCTGTGTGGTCCATTCACTGGGCGCTTGGTGCCCGCGGCCCTGCCCCCTGCCCAGGGCTTGGCCCAATCCACCAAGTGGGAGTTGGGCTGACACCTGCCGCACTCGCCTGGGCGGCCGGGGGCAGAACACAGAGCTGTTTTCTCACCACTTTCTCTCTGGTGACATCTGGAAACAGCTGTACCCCGTCCCCAGGGTCTCTGGGGAGAAGCCAGCCAGTCAATGAGTTTTCCAGATGGATGAGATGAGCAGTGCCTCTCAGAATGTGACCTCAGGCACCTGCACTGGGGCCTCCAATTCCCCCTCTCCAAGGGTGGAGGGGCCAGCCCAGCCCAGCCTCTCATCCCAGCACCCTCAAGGGCTCAGGGGACCCCAGGCTGGAGAGACCCTCTGGCAGCCCCTCCAGCGCTCTCCACCCTGGCAGTATCCTTGTGGGTGAAGAATAAGGTCAAATCCAATTGCCTTCGGCTGAACCTCCCTCCCCAGAGGGCCTTCCTTTAGCACCTTTGGGTCTGAAAAGTCCCCAGCTGATCAAAGTCCTGCCTGCACCTGTGAACAGGCTTAAGTGGAACCCGCCCTGGGACTGCGTGTGGTTCCCCGTGTTAACTGCCTTCACTGAAAGCGATGGAGTGAGCAAGGCTAGGGAATCCGTGCCTCATCCCGGACACACAAAACACAGCCTGATTCCACACGCAGGACCCCAAGACTGCATCCAGAAGCACTGGGACACGGGGTGTCCCCGTGGCCTCGGGTTCAGAGGTCTCAGCGGAAGGAGTGGCCCCGGTTCTCCCCAGCCTTAGCTCTCTTTAGTTCAAGTTCAATGAGGAGTAAGTTACAGTGAAATTCACCCATTCTGGGTGTTACGGCTGTATGCGTTTTAACATGTACAGTCATGAAACCACCACCAGGATTTAGAGTATGTTTACCATGCCTGCCAAAATCCCTTATGTCACTTCCTTAACCGCCCCCCACCCCTGACAACCAGTGACCTGTTTTCTTCCCTAGAGTTCCCTCTTTTCCCGGACGTCGTACAAATGAAATCATCACAGCACACGCTCCTCCGTGTCTGACTTCTTTCACCTGGCCCAGTGCCTTTTTATTGCTGAGTAGTATTTCACTGTGCAAATGTGCCGATGAAATGGGGGAGGTGGACGCTTGCCGATCCAACTTCCCAGCCGAAGGATGTTTAAGATCCTTTTCCATTTGGAGCTTTGGCGAAGACAGCCGCTGTGGATATTTACACACAAGTCCTGGTGTGGGCGAATGTTTTCATTTCTCTTGCAACGGTACTAACTGGGAGTGACATCACTGGGTTGTTTAACATTACAAGAAACTACTAAAGTGTCTTCCAAAGCGATGGTACCAGCAGCAGTGGATGAGCTCTGCCGTCCCTCCCACAGCCTCCTCAGCACCTTGCTATCGTCAGGGCTTTTGAGTTGTGTGTTTTATTGTTGTTGCTATTGTTTTTTTGTGTCACTTCTTTTGAAGCCATTCTGAAACATGGGTAATGGTATCTCCTTGTGGTCTTAATTTGCATTTCCTTAATGACTAATGATGATGCAGGTCTCTGCAGGGGCTGATGTGCCACCCACAGCTCCTCTTGGGTCAAATATCAGTTCCAGAATGTTTGCCCATTTATTAAATTGCTTTCCTGTCTAAGGGCTGTGAGAGTTCTTCACGTATTCTGGATACAAGTCCTTCGTCAGATAAGTGAACATACTTTCTTCTGGTTTGCTTTTTGTCTTTTAGTTTCTTAGCAGTGGTTTTTCAAAGAGCAGATGCTTTAATTTTTATAAAATCTATGTTACCAAATTTTATAGTTTATGCTATTTTTTGGTGTCTGAGGCAATCTTGGCCTGGCCCAGTGTCACAAAGATTTTCCGTTGCGGTTTTTTTTCTGTAAAGTTTTTCAGTTTTTGCTTTTAATTTAGGTCCATGATCCAATTTTGTTCACTATTATTATGCACGTTGGAAGGAATAGGTTGAGGGTCTGGGGTTTTATGATCCCCTCTCTGTTGAGTTATCTCAGCACTTTTGTTGAAAATCAATTGACCTGTCGTGGTGCAGCAGAAATGACTCTAACTAGCATCCATGAGGACGTGGGTTCAATACATGGCCTCCCTCAGTGGGTTAAGGATCTGGCGCTGCCGTGAGCTTCTTTTTCCGGATTGCTTTGGCTGTTCTAGGTCTTGTGCTTTTACATATAAATTTTTGAATTAGCTTGTCATTTTCTTAAATTAGCTCATCATTACACAAAAAACTTACGTTTACGTTTCTACATTTTCATTGGATCGTGTTGAATCTCTTGATCAACTCGAGCTGGGTGCCTTATCTTTTTGAAAGTAAAGAAGTGGTTATCTTTCAGAGATACTATAAAAGAAAGACTAATCGGCTCCTCCCAGATCTACCCACACAGAACGGCTGTGCCCAATGGCTTTGGCTCGAAGGGCCGGGTTGTGGAGCTCCAACGTTCTGATGCGGAGGGGCAGAGGTCGGGACGGGGTCGGGGGATGGTGGGGAAGCAAGAAGGCAGCGTGCTTCCCCAACCTGCTGCCTGAGACAGAAAGGAAAAGATACAGGGTTGGGGTCTGGCCAGAGAAATAGCCCTGAGACCTGCAATAGAAAGGAGTACTGCTCCTTGGCAACTCTTTGAGAAAGAGGTGACATCTAAGGGGCCATCAGAGGGTGAGTAGGAGTTCACGCATGCAGGCGAGAGGAGGAAAGGTAACTCTTCAAAGGAACAAGCAAGAGCAAGGGGTGAAGGTGGCCGGAAGCTTGGGGCTGCAAAGTGAGAGGAGAGGAGGTTTGGAGTGAGGTCTGGAATCTCGTGCTAAGCGTCAGGATTCTGTTCTCAAGGTAGGGAAACCCACGGAAGCTCCTGTGTGGGAGAGGCATGCCCAGGTCTGTGTTTGAGAAAGATCCCCTCCGTAGCAGGGCAAAGATTCCCCAAGAGATCCTCCTGTGGAGATGGCAACAGATAAGCAATGAGCAGGTTTGACTGGGAAAATGGCCAGGCACCTGGACCAGAAGGTTCCTAGAGGACAAAGCCACCAACTCGATACCAGACAAGGGATTAAAAAGGGAGGGAGAATCAGACACTGGGCAGAAGATCTAAATAGACAGTTCTCCAAAGGAGACACACCCATGGCCATGGCCGAAAGGCACGTGAAAAGATGTTCACCGTCGCTAATTATCAAAGAGATGCAAATCAATTCTACAATGAGGCAGCAACTCACACTGGTTAGAATGGCCATCATCAAAAAATAACAAATGCTGGAGAGGGTATGGAGAAAAAGGGAACCCTCCCTACACTGTTGGTGGGAATATAAATTAGTACAGCCATTATGGAGAACAGTATGGAGGTTCCTTAAAAAACTAAAATAGAACGACCATAGATCTAGCAATCCTACTCCTGGGCATATATCCAGAAAAGACAAAATCTTCCATTCAAAAAGATACATGCACCCCAATGTTCACGGTAGCACAATTTATAATAGTCAAGACATGGTAACAACCTAAATGTCTATCAACAGAGGAATGGGGAGTTCCCACTGTGGCTCCGTGGAAACAAATCCGACTAGTATCCATGAGGATGCAGGTTTGAACCCTGGCCTCGCTTAGTGGGTTAAGGATCCAACGTTGCCATGAGCTGTGGTGTAGATCACAGACAAGGCTCGGATCCCGCGTTGCTGTGGCTGTGGCTCCAATTCAGCCCCTAGCCTGGGAACTTCCATACGCCAAGGGTGTGGCCCTAACTAGCAAAAAAAAAAAAAAAAAAAATGGCAGAGGAATGGATAAAGATGTGAATAAACACACAATGGAATGTAAGTCAACTATAAAAAAGAACGAAATAATGCCACTTGCAGCAACATGGATGGACCTAGAGATTATCATACCAAGTGAAATACATCAGACTCAGACGGACAAATACCATATGATATCATTCATATGTGAAGTCTGAAAAAATGATGCCAGCAAACTTATTAACGAAACGGAAACAGACTCATAGATGAGCTTACGGTTACTAAAGGGGAAAGTGGCGGGGAGGGATAAATTAGGAGTTTGAGATTAACAGATACAAACTACTTATACTTAAAGTAGATAACCATATAAACTACTTATACATAAGTAGATAACCAACAAGGACCTACTGAATAGCCCAGGGAACTCTACTCAGTGTCTTATAATAACCTAGAATGGAAAAAAGTGTGTGTATGTGTGTATTTGTGTCTCACTGTACTGTATACCAGAAACTAAGACAACATCGTAAATCAACTATATTTCAATGTTGAATAAAGGGGGTGGGGAGATGGAGAGGCACAGGAAGACCCATCCGTCTACTCCTTACTCCCCTGGACCCTGAAAAGCATCTACCACTCAAGGCACGTTCACAGCCCCACGCCGAGCTTGGCTGTACAAGCCCAGCCCCCAAGGTCCTGGCTAAGAACATCTAACTCAGACACCTGGTGAATATTCATATTCTGCTCTTTTGGGGGCACTCTTTTGTGATAAGGTTATCTAAAAAAAAAAAAAAAAAAAAACCCCAAAGTTCCAAAAGATGGCTTTGCTCTCAAGATTATACCATTGGGGTTGAATAAATTTCTTGGCAACCGTGTATATAAATCTGGATGGAGCCTCATTGTGAAGTCTAAAAACCAGGCAGATGGAACAGTCAGCCAGAGAGCTCGAGTGACAGAAACGACTCCCTGGAAGGGGAAAAAAAAAAAAGGCCAGAAAGGCATCTTTGTTTATTTTCACAAAATTTGAAGAACAACGGTCTCCCCCAGCCGTCTCCACAAGATCAAACCAGCTCCAAATAGGAGTCGCTAGGTGTCTGAAATCAACGTCCAATAGGCCTTGATGGCCCTGTTTCTTGTCTCTCCCTCCCTCTGGATTTCAAGATGACAATTTCGTTTGTTCAGTGATGCAGCCTGTCCGGTCAATAAGCGTTCTGATTCATCTAGGAACTTCAAACTGCTCGTAATCTAAATCAGAACACAAGCGTACACGGCCCCTTCACTTCCTGCCGGGCCCTCTGGGCTCATTCAAAACCCGATAATCTACTCAATACTGTGCAGTAACCTATAGGGGAAAAGAATCTGAAAAGGAACAGATGCATGTGGATATATAACTGAGTTACTTTGCTGTACTCGTGAAACCAATACAACTTTTTAAGTCAACTATACTCCAATGAAATTTGTTAAAAAAAAAAAAAAACCCAGCAGTCTTGAAACGACCTTTAACCAGGGGGTCTGCCTTTTTGGTGTGAGGCCACACCCATCTCAGTTTCAGTCCAGTTCAGCGCTGGCCCAGCTGTCAGCTCACCCACAGGCCAGCTCTCCACCTCTCCCTTCCCATCACTGCCTCTCAGGGGACCTCAGTGGCTTTAAGGAACTGGTACCTATAACTCCACTGTTAGGTTTAGATTACCAGCGTGACCGGGGCACCAGATTTGGTCCTTCTTAGGGTCTCTAAGAAACTGATAGAAGTGTCTGTTGTGCGAATGACACACTTTTACCCTTCCTCTAAAAGTCAAAACTCTGGAGTTCCCGTTGTGGCTCAGCAGGTTAAGACCCCGACATAATGTCTGTAAGGATGCGGGTTCAATTCCTGGCCTTTCTCAGTGGGTTAAGGATCTGGTGTTGCCGAAGCTGCGGCTCGATTCTGGTGTTTCTGGGGCTGTGGTGTAGGCCTGCAGCTGCAGCTCTGATTCAACCCCTAGCCTGGGAACTTTCATATGCTGCAGGTGCAGTCTTAAAAAGAAAAAAACAATTAAAATTAAAGTCAAAACTCCGTAGCCTTCCATTTAACTATAACAGTCAAATGGAAACTTCCCTTCCTTCCTCTTTTTTTTTTTTTTTTGCCTTTTCTAGGGCTGCATCCGTGGCATATGGAGGTTCCCAGGCTAGGGGTCTAACAGGAGCTGTAGCCGCCGGCCTTCGCCACAGCCACAGCAACGC